>CM062822.1:12694245-13142997 GCA_031772345.1 Himalopsyche anomala | reverse complement strand
CGATGGATTCGGCGGTAACTTTGTGGAAGTTCATTTTAATATGAAATAAAAATAACTTTGATTATTCCACGTATTGTGTATCAAAATGTGACACGTGTTTTGTCTCTTTCAGAGGCATCCTCAGACAACTATTTTCGCAAATGTTTGCTTAAGTACGAATGATTTTAATTTTACTATTCTGACAGTGGCGGTTCTAGGTACTGGGCTAGGTGGGCTAAGCCCGACCTGCATTTTTCACCCAAAACATTAGATGGCTGAATAAAAATCAACAGCAATTCGGCCGCTGAACAAAATAAATACATTTATAATCGTAACTTACCTTTCCCAAATGAATAAAATATCTTTGTTTTAATTTTCCTCTGTCAATATAAGACAATGTTACGTCTACCTACAATCATATTCTCGATTGTGTTTTGTATTACAATTTTAAACTGAGCCGGCATAAAAAAACAATAACCCTATAAATACTTCACAGGGAACAGGAACGTTACGTCACTGGCAACACCACTCGGGGGCTAAATTCTTCATGCCCGTAACCACAGACAATATCATGCAATATTTCTTTACACTGGGGCGCAATCAAGCACGATTAGATTTTTTTTGTATTTGTATGTACGGAAACGTCATCAAACACAAAGGATAGTGTTTCAATCTGTCGAACTTCTGTTGATCGTTGGGGGCTGATCTGATTCAGCCCATTACGCATACTTATGCATTGAAACACAAAAACAATATCGTTGTATTGTATGAAAGTGACGGTTCGGTGATTCTACCGAACATTACTTTTCCGAACACGAACACTCCGAACGGGAATAGTCCGAACACGAACACTCCGGCCAAGAATACACCGAACACCGATTCTTTCGGACTCGGAATCTTCCGCACACAGAACCTTCCGGATATAGAATACTTCGCACACCGAATACTCCGAACATTTAAATATTTTTATTAGAAAAATCATTGTTTTATTGTAACGTGGAATGTTTTATGGCAATTATGCCAAATATTTTTCATAATGAAAACAAGAAACGTATTTAATTTTCATGTATATAAGCAGTTTAAAATTTTATTCGTATTTTAACTTATTAATTTTGAAAATTGCGTTTCATTATAATTGTGCTGATATTTTTGATTATATTGAAAGGAAATACCATGCATATAAACATTTAAAATTGCAAATTGATATTAACAGTACTTTAAACATAATTTTATTATCTTATTGATACACATATTATACATATTTTACATTCACTTGACAAATGCAAAAATGTGTACATGAAATTTTAAACATATTATGTGTTTGTAATTTTTTTATTGCAATGACTTCAGTAAATAATTTTAGCAATTATTATTATTGAAAGAAATGAAAGTATAGTTGAAGTTATTCTTAGATCTGTTAATATTATATTCCCCCCTCCCACCCATCCTATCTTATGAACGGGGCGTATCGAGAGCGATTACGTTACCACGAGTCCTGTCCTAGTCCTATCCTTCTATCCCTACTCTCTTTGGAAAAAGAGTTTGAGTAACAAGCAGTTCTCGTTGAAACATTTATGTTGAGATAAACTGATGGCCATAGACTAGTATACTTAGGAATGTGACTTTTTCTTTGAATTTGCAATACTTCTTTGTGAATCAATGTTATACAATGACAAATGTAGGCATTATAGCTTTAAGATAGATTTTTGTGCTAATTTTTTAAAACTTTATAAAGCATAAAAAAATAGTTTAATGTAGTTTGGTGGTTTGGTATTCAATATAAGTTTTTATTTCAGAATTAAAGTCAATTAATATTATTGTTGAGAGTTTTAATACATGTTTTAATGTTATGAAAACGTCATAATCTAATGACAGTAGTGCTTTTAAAAAAATAGTTTATTCTTCAATAGAAACTCACGATATAAGAGATAATACATATTTATTATTGTTGAATATAAACATTTGTTTTGGATTAAATGCACGCAGTTGCTAAAAGGTCTTTGGTTTACAAAATAATAATGTTATTATTTTACAACCATTTCGTGCGAAAACATTGTAGATCTGTTGGCTACCGATCCTTCTTTTACTTCAGCGTCAGAGGATTAATACCTGAAGGGTATTATATTGTAATAAATATATATTTTGTAAACATGTATATTGTGTATGTATATTTTGTTTTTTATTATATGATAATAAATACATATTTTGTAAACTTTTCATATTTGGATTTTAGATCTACTATGAGTCGACCTTTTTAGACAGTTGACACAATGATCGCTTGCTAACATAACAAATAAATAATGTAGCTAAAAAAACTTATTTTTTTATATTTATGTTTTTATGTACCTATATGTAGTTACATATTAAGTTTAATGAAAAATCCTGTTAATTTTCTATAATGTTAATAAATAAAATGTCTTTTTTCCTTCTTATTTTAGTAATATATTATATTTTTTTGATAAAACTGTTTTCATGGTATCGTGATTTGTTTACTACATGAATGTGTTGATATGTACCCTTAAATAAACAGCATTACTCTGACTTCTATTGATTCATAAGTCTAAAAAATATTTATAATCATCCCAACACTAAATCTACATAGAAATGGAATTTTTCAATAAAGTAAATCCAATCTTATCAGAAGAACTAAAGTATCTTTAATAAAATTATTGAGCTTTTACACCAATAAATGGACGTTAAAATTTTGTTCATGAGATTACGACGTTTTTATAACATCAAAACATGTATTAAAACTCTCAACAATAACATAATTGACTTTAATTCTGAAATAAAAACTTATATTGAATACCAAACCACCAAACTACATTAAACTATTATTTTTATGCTTTTTAAAGTTAAAAAAAATTAACACAAAAAATCTATCTTAAAGCTATAATACCTACATTCGTTAGTAAACACACAATATTCCTTTGTACTTTATTCCACTTTATTTAATATGTCAGGACCGGTTTCGCTCATTACGAGCATCGTCAACTAATAAGAAATATAATTTAACAATGCTATTTATACAAAAATGAACAGTTATAAACAACAATTGGCATTGAAAAGAAATTACCAATTACATTAAAAGTGATTCTAAAATAACACAAAATTAAAATTTTTAACACATTTAACATATAATTAAAAAGTCATCTCAGATTAAATTTATCAATACATATATTTTTTATTTAATAATTTATTAATTTTTATATAATGCCTTTCCACCAAGTATTGACAGTGAACACCCTAAAAGTGACCTACATTTGTCATTGTATAACATTAATTCACAAAGAAGTATTGCAAATTAAAAGAAAAAGTCACAGTCCTAAGTATACTAGTCTATGGCCATCAGTTTATCTCAACATAAGTGTTTCAACGAGAACTGCTTGTTACTCAGTTGTCCAACCTCTCTTTTTCCAAAGAGAGTAGGGATAGAAGGATAGGACTAGGACAGGACTTGTGGTAACCTAATCACTCTCGATACGCCCCGTTCATAAGATAGGATGGGTGGGAGGGGGGAATATAATATTAACAGATCTAACAATAACTTCAACTATACTTTCATTTCTTCATTGCAATAAAAAAATTACAAACACATAATATGTTTAAAATTTGATATATACATGTCCAATGACCAATTGTACACATTTTTCCATTTGTCAAGTGAATGTAAAATATGTATACTATGTGTATCAATAAGATAATAAAATTATGTTTAAAGTACTGTTAATATCAATTTGCAATTTTAAATGTTTATATGCATGGTATTTTCTTTCAATATAATCAAAAATATCAGCACAATTATAATAAAACGCAATTTTCAAAATTAATAAGTTAAAATCAAATAAAATTTTAAACTGCTTATATACATGAAAATTAAATACGTTTCTTGTTTTCATTATGAAAAATATTTGGCATAATTGCCATAAAACATTCCACGTTACAATAAAACAATGATTTTTCCAATAAAAATATTTAAATGTTCGGAGTATTCGGTGTGCGAAGTATTCTATATCCGGAAGGTTCTGTGTGCGGAAGATTCCGAGTCCGAAAGAATCGGTGTTCGGTGTATTCTTGGCCGGAGTGTTCGTGTTCGGACTATTCCCGTTCGGAGTGTTCGTGTTCGGAAAAGTAATGTTCGGTAGAATCCGTTCACCGAAAGTGACAGGTATTGACTTTCAGTGACAGCAAGTGACAGTTCTATACTGCTTTTAGTAGGTACTTGTTATTTCACTTTGAAAGAGACGAATTTAAGGATTCCCTGTTATTATTCTATTATTTCTTAGTTACATTAGCATTGATTTTATTATATAAAAATTTATGCATTGCAGTAGTGTCGTAATATTTGTTAATTTGCTTGTAGATTAATGTATAAAGTGAAGTGGAAATATGCTTTTCTCTAGCCCACCCAAGATTTCAGGTCAGGAACCGCCACTGTATTCTGATATATTATAATAAAGATCAAAATAAAATGGGAGGGGATGATAGAAAAACAAACAAACGATAATGGTAATACAAATGACATTTACATTAAGAAATGATTATCTAATGAGTTGGATCAATTAGGACAGGTTAAACCGATAGAAAATATATTACTATTTTGATATATTATAACAGAAATCAAATAAAAATGGATGGCAAGGGGGGGGGGAAACAAACAAACAAACGATAAAGGTAAAGAGGCGAAACACGTGTCACATTTTGATACACAATACGTGGAATAATCAAAGTTATTTTTATTTTATATTAATTGTTAAGTTTTTGTACTGTTTTATGTTTTATAATTTATTAAACGAAAAGTATTTGTATAAGTATAAGAAAAAAATATTTAACTGATAAATTGTAATTATTTGGTCAGTTTTTTATTCGATAAACGGTCAGTAAATATTAAGGAAATTATCAGTTATTAATAAATAAAACGGTCAGTTAAAAATTATAAAAGGTCATTAAAAAATATAAATTATCAGTAAAAAAATATGTTTTGGTCAGGATTTAATAAGAAAATGGTAATTATTTTATTGTAAAAATATCAATACATAGATATTTATAAATTGTCAGTGGTTAGAAGTGGTAAGACGATTTGGTTTATTTGGTGGCTTTTCTTAAAAGGATGTTTGTTCATAAAAAGTGAATTGTAAAACTTTTGCACTCTTTTAAAATTTTATAAACGAAATACAAATACAAATACTGTATTTGTAAGTAAAAAATATTAAACTGATAAATGTCAATAAATTTCGTTATTTTGATTGATATCTATACATCAAATTATGGGGCTGGTGGAGCTGAGCTCCAATTTCCCTTTCATCTGGTGTATTTTGATGTTGCTTTTCCCGCGTAACGTCCTGGATTTACCTGGGCGTAAGCGGGTGCGTGGTCTTTGGTTTTTGTGGTGGTATTAGTTTTTCTATATGATGTTCATAAGGCTCACACCTCTCATACCAAATTACCCTCGCATGATACTAATCTGTGGAGGGGGTGGAATTTTGAGAACGGAGACTTTAGAAAGCTCTACTCTTTAATGAGTGAAGTGGACTGGAGTGAGATTTATGAATATTGTGATGTGAATGAAGCGGTTAATCATTTTTACGTGTCTTTATATAATGTTTTTGATGTATGTTTCACAAGGAAGTCACCATGTCGTGGTATAAGACGATATCCGAGGTGGTTTTCTGGAGAGATTATCGGGGACATTAAAGTAAAGCATTTATATCATAAAGCCTGGAAGGCTTCTAAGAGTCCTCGAGACTATCAAATTTTTAGTAAATGTCGATCTAAGCTGAGACAAAATATTCGATTAGCCTACCGAACATATTTGAAAAGGATGGAAGATTGCATACGCGAAAATCCAATTTTTTTTTGGAATTATATCAAATCTATCAGAAAAGATGGTGGATTCGCTGAGACAATGAATTGGAAGGGTCATGAAGTGGCAGGTCTGGGGGTGGCAGAAGCATTTGCTGGCCATTTCAGATCTGTATACTCAAATGATATACCACACCTTAATATTGAATCAATTTTAAAAAGTCGTACAAATGGTGCCCAATGCATTGATGCCATGCAAATCGATGAATCAGATGTAATTTTTTTTACCAAAAAACTTAAAAACACCCGCTCGCTCGGTCCCGACAGGGTGCCTACATGTTTTTTAAAAGGATGTATTGACCTCATCAAAAGTCCTTTGTGTTATATATTTAATCTCGTTATGAAATCAGGCATTTTCCCTGAAATATGGAAAATATCTAAGATTACACCAATTTTTAAGAATGGCGCAGAATCATCAGTGGAAAATTATAGACCGGTGGCTGTTCTCTCAGCGCCAGCTAAGGTTCTTGAGATGATTATGCATCATATGATTTTAAAAAGGATTGAACCATTTATAATTAGTGACAGTGGCGGTTCCTGACCTGAAATCTTGGGTGGGCTAGAGAAAAGCATATTTCCACTTCACTTTATACATTAATCTACAAGCAAATTAACAAATATTACGACACTACTGCAATGCATAAATTTTTATATAATAAAATCAATGCTAATGTAACTAAGAAATAATAGAATAATAACAGGGAATCCTTAAATTCGTCTCTTTCAAAGTGAAATAACAAGTACCTACTAAAAGCAGTATAGAACTGTCACTTGCTGTCACTGAAAGTCAATACCTGTCACTTTCATACAATACAACGATATTGTTTTTGTGTTTCAATGCATAAGTATGCGTAATGGGCTGAATCAGATCAGCCCCCAACGATCAACAGAAGTTCGACAGATTGAAACACTATCCTTTGTGTTTGATGACGTTTCCGTACATACAAATACAAAAAAAATCTAATCGTGCTTGATTGCGCCCCAGTGTAAAGAAATATTGCATGATATTGTCTGTGGTTACGGGCATGAAGAATTTAGCCCCCGAGTGGTGTTGCCAGTGACGTAACGTTCCTGTTCCCTGTGAAGTATTTATAGGGTTATTGTTTTTTTATGCCGGCTCAGTTTAAAATTGTAATACAAAACACAATCGAGAATATGATTGTAGGTAGACGTAACATTGTCTTATATTGACAGAGGAAAATTAAAACAAAGATATTTTATTCATTTGGGAAAGGTAAGTTACGATTATAAATGTATTTATTTTGTTCAGCGGCCGAATTGCTGTTGATTTTTATTCAGCCATCTAATGTTTTGGGTGAAAAATGCAGGTCGGGCTTAGCCCACCTAGCCCAGTACCTAGAACCGCCACTGATTAGTGAGCAGCATGGGTTCAGGAGTCGGAAGATCAACCGACACAAACTTGATGGTGTTTACGGATTACGTGTCGACGGCGTTAGATAAAGGACTGCAAGTTGACTGTTCTTACAATGATTTCTCGAAGGCATTTATTTGACAGGGTCGATCATGACATTCTTTTGGAAAAACTCCAATTGATCGGTTTGTCTGATGGTTTTGTTAGGCTTTTTGGTAGTTATTTTAGGAACAGAAAACAATACGTATCGTATGGGCTTTTCGAATCAATGCCATTTTGCACGTACTCTGGTGTTCCGCAGGGTTCAAACCTGGGGCCATTGCTGTTCACTATTTTCATAAATGATATAGCAAGCGTTATTAAAAATTCTATGTTCTTGTTATTCGCTGATGATTTGAAACTTTTTTTGAAGGTTGTCACCTTAGATGATTGTCATCGTCTTCAGTCTGATATAGATAATATAATAGATTGGGGGCGGTGTAACAAACTCGATTTCAATATTGATAAATGCAATCTTTTATCCTTTACAAGAGGGTCGCGAGTGTTATTTTTCCGTTATTCAATGAATGGCCGAATTCTCTCGCGAATTTCATCAGTCAGAGATCTTGGCGTACAATTTGAGAGCAAACTAACATTCAATAATCACATTAAGATTACTTGCAAGAAAGCATTACAAATGTTGGGCTTTATCATCCGTACCACCAGAGTCTTTTCGGGAGTTAAAGTTCTAATATTAATGTACAACGCTTTGGTTCGAAGCAGACTTGAGAGTGGGTCAATTGTTTGGGCCCCAAGATGCTCGAAATATACCCTTATGGTGGAGAAGATTCAGAAGAAATTTTTGAGACTTCTCTATATGAGGGTGTATGGATATTACCCATGGCTTTATCCAACTGACTTTCTCTTAGGCATGCTTAACTTCAATAGTTTGAATGTTCGAAGAGAAATGTATCTGGCCATATATTTCTTTCGACTTATACGTGGCCAAAATGAGAATTCCACCATTCTTGAGAATGTGAATCTAAATGTTCCTGATTATTTTTTGAGAAATCGTGGACATGAATTGTTTGTTCTCCCAAGGTGTAGAACCAGCCTGCCAATGGGGATGCCACTGGGGAGAGCTTTAACGGTGTTCAACAATATTGCTTCGGATGTCGACATATTCCACGTAGACGTGGGTGAGTTCCGACGAATACTATTTTTTATGTATTAAAGTAGAGTTCGTCGGAGCTTACTCAGTTGACTTCTTTGCCATTTTTTTTTCTACTGATTTTAATATTAAATTGTACTATTTTTTTTCTCCATTGTAAAAGTTTTAAATTTATAATTTGTCAACCTTTTGCAATGTTAATTAAATAAATAAAATAAATATAAATATATATATAATATATAAGTATTAGTTCTCATTCGTAGGCATTACATGTGACACTAGTGGTTGATTCAGTAACCTCGAGCTGCAATTAATTGGGGTTATGCTTATCTGATCAGTTAATATATTTTTTTTTTGATCCGTTTTTTTTTAATGTATTTTTGTTTTTTTTTAATCTTTTTCCCTCTTTTTTTTTTGTTATTTATTCTCGAGAGGAGGTCAAACCTACAGTGTCTGCGGCAGTCGTTCAGGTTTTGGAGATCGGGGTTTTAGCAGATGTTGATAACCAAACATGTGAATGTGGGGATCGGGGAGGGGGGGGGGCTAAGGATAAGGGCTTATAATAAATTCAATAAGAATTTTGAGTGTTTGGCTTTTTGGAGTTATTTTCGAAAAGAGAGAATTTTCGATTATTATATTAAATTATTATACGCAAAATAAAATATACTGTTAGCCATAATAGTCAATAAACAAATTCCTTTTTTTTGTTTTTGTTGAAAAGGTATTTTTGATAATAGCGACATACATATTGATAACACCAGTTCAAGACTGGAACATGTCCAAAAAGCAACTTTTTAGTTATTAACATCATTGGATTCGCCATAAACTAATATCGAATGCCAAGTTCTACATTTCTCCATTTCTCGTATTCAATATTGTAGCCAAGATATCGTAGAAGTTCCTATGTGGAATTTTAACTTTTCAGTATACTATATCATACGCTCATTCTAATTCTAAAATGTGAATATCTCAAAACCACTTATTTCGAATTGTTCCCGTCTTGAACTGGTGTATCGATATGCTTACACCCTCTTCCTACTGCATAAATAGTAACAATGAGATGGTCCTGATAGTGTGAAAATATTTTGAAAAAAAATCTTATGAGCAATGAAAATAATGCCATTTTTTTGCCTTAATTCACAAGCTTTGGCACTGTCTTACACAGTGAATGTTTGGTTAAATTAAAATCAGAATCTCAACACGCTACAGCAGTGTTTCTCAACCTTTTTTGTGTCTTTATTTTTCTATTATACCATTGTTTTCGAATTTCAAAATCTCAAGAATTTTCGGATATCCCAAAACTTCCAGCGTGGGACTTTTTTTTTTCTTCCAAGAATTTCCGAATCCAAAATCCCAAGAATTTACAGATTTGCCCAAATAAACAGCTGGGACTTTGTTTTTTTAGCTCTTCCAAGAATTTCGGAAAATTTGCCCATGGCCGCCCTAAACTGTACTGTGGCTCCACATAGTGCATTATATTTTTGATATATGGTTTTTTTTAATGTTATAATACTAAAGATGCTCAAAATATTTTTTTTTTTGAAAAATGCATGAAAAAAACATTACTTTTTTTCGCACTACAATCAAAGGGCTAATATTGCAACAGGTGACGATCTATTTTCACTTTGACTATTTCTAGTAAATGATTTTATTCTTTCCATTGTAGAAAATGATTTTTCTACTAAAGCACTGCTACTATGGTAAAGAATAATTTAATTAATAAATTGACTACTTTTTTAAAATATCTTTGGTCTATTTTTAATAATCACATTATAGACACATTGGTTACGGGGCGAATACGCCACAAGTACTTGATAAAAGTCCAGTCTTATTTAAATCATCATAACTTTTACCCTAAGTAGTGGGAAATAATTGTTCAAAATTTGTGAATACCTATACCTATCCTTTCTTTATTATAGTATGTATAAGGAAATAATATATTTTATCCTTTTTTTGATCATCACTTTGAGTTCTATTGCCGCATGTTTTACGATATTGGAATTTTTGTTTAAAACACTCACTTAAACACATTGGTTACGGATGACTTGTACGAGTTATACGAGTCTTTTCGCCGGTCTGACTGGCGCGTTGAAATATATACATTCAATGCGACAAATGTTTTAGATTCTCTATGGAGAAGGCGTAACAAATGTTTGATGCATCATTTAAAAAATAAAATATTAAAATATATGCACAAATATTTTTTTTATTCGGTGATTTCGGCGATGAAAAATCAGCAGACAGTTAACATATAACTTAAAAAATAGGCCACCAAAATATAAGCAATTGTAGGTTAAAAATAAACTTTTATGTTTTCTAATTTTCTTTTGAAATAAAATAAACAGGAGCAAAAGTATATTTGGCTTGTTATTTTTTACATTTTCGATGAAATATATAATTCTATGTCAAATACCCGATTTTCTATATTAAAAAATACAAAAGTTGAGTATCGCTAATAAAAGCACGCTAAAATATATAAAGTATTATGCAACAAAGTGTTGCACAACTGGTGTCCAAATTATTTTTTTAAATGTCAAATAGTTTTAAGTTATACCCTTTTTTCAAAAGTACCTAATTTTTTGCAAAATTTCGCAAAAATGCCCCGATGCGAATGAGTTAATGTGTGAAAACAACGTATTTACGTTTCGGCAGACATTACTGTTGAAATTTGCTGTGCAAATAGAGGTTGATCCTGTGAAAAAGTTATAAATATGGTCATAAATAATTAGGATAACATCGACGAATCTGCCGAAACAACAGTTTTTTTACTCCATCAGGTTATGGCATGGATTGTAAAATTAATAGCTCTCATTTTTAAATGAAAATAAGTTAAATAACTCACTGAGTAATCTCACCCATACTAATGGATTAATTTTTAATCAGTCAACAGCATGTAATTTCAAAAGAGCATTGCAGTAGTCATTGAAATTATTGAACCTATAATACAAGCAGTGGCGGCCGGTCAATGTGGCATTGGATCAATGCACCCCTTGTATATGCAGGGGCGGTTATATTTCATGAAATAATATTCAAACATAACATTTATACCATTGCCTCATTTTAAATTCAATAAAATAAAACAAAATTTTAAATAAAATAAAATTTTCTAAAATATTTATTATAGACAATAAATACATGACAAATTTAAAATGAGTGAATGGTATAAATGTAATGTTTGAATATTATTTGATCCAATGCCACATTGACCCAGCCGCCACTGAATACAGGTAATAGTTTATTCTTATTATAAGAGAAAGAGTATTGTTTGGCATGTACTCCTACAACTATAATTTCAAAATGTTATTAATAAATGTGATATCTGTCTATCTGTATGTGACCTAAATTCCAGACCAATCAGTACGATGAGATTGTGTTTCACAGACAGATCACCTCTGAGGCTTTTAAGCAGTCCTGATGTGTCTGTAGATTTGCACTAGAGGCTCAATTCTTCCAAAGGACTATTCTTGTTACCCGATTAAATAAAAAATAAGATCCAAACTTATTCATCAACTAAAAAAAAACATGGAAGGGGATTATACAGAATTAAATAATTGTTATTTTTTTGTTGTGATATATTTCACACTTTTGTACCGATGTATACAGATATAATTAGATAGAACACAATAAATATGAAAAACTTCTTGATTAATAAATTCAGCAGGCTGGGGCAAGAACCATTGAAGAATTCCAATCAATACCCTGGAACATAAATGCAAAAATTATAAGGCGATAGACAATTCAGGAAGTAATTTTCAAATTTGGTTTACTCCACTTTTAGAGAAACTGAGAAAATGCGATATTTTCATTCATCGTTCTTTAATGGTTTGTGTTAATTAGTAACATTCTTAAAAAATGTTTAAAAATGAAGAATTACAAATTGTGTGTAAAAATAAAAACTTTTGAACATAATAAATAAAAAAGAAAAAATTGACTAATTTCGTTTGTAACATCTGGATCTGACTAAGATTAGAAGGTTGGAACCTGATTTCAAGGAATAATAAAAATAATTAAGAGTAGTTGAAAATACTTCTAAATCATGTCTAGGGAGTGCTTAACTTACTAGTAAAAACTCCTAGTTCATAGATAAAAATTAGAAGTCATTTAGAAACAAAATTAGAAGAAATATTGAGGGTGACAAGCAATGTTCCCTCTAATTTTCCGAAGGTTATGTGCGCAAAATAAATTGGTTGTGCAACTTGAAGGGAAATTAAAAAAATTGTGTGCCACATAACGGTATTTAGACTTACTTAACGAAATGGTTTTTGGGAGCGTGGCCCCTTTTGAGTGTCTTTATTTTTCTGTGGCCCCATACCTTTTTTATTTATTTTTTAGCTCACCGAAAAATCCCCGATTTGATATACTTTTTCCTAGAATATCTCCGAAACACCTTTTTTTTTTAGCTCATCGAGGAATTTGAAATCTCCGATTTGGTATACTTTTTCCCAGAATATCTCCGAAACACCTTTTTTTTTGTACTTAATGAAATTGCGTATAGGAAAATTACCATACATGGCATAACCAGTGAACCAGGTAATTCAGGCGAAATACAAATCCAAGATCAGTATGAAAAAGTATACTCGTCTATAAGTTGAATATATCATCATAAAACGCATAGATAATAGAGGTTAGAATAAGTCGTCAAACTGAATTAAAAACAAACCATAGAGCATATTTGAAATATGACGACGAATATTCAAAAATATAACCCAACTTATAACTATTAATTACTTATTAACTATCAAGTTTTGGCAGAAAGCAGGAAGATTTATTTAATAATACAATATTTTTTAAAAACAATAAATTAGTTTTAAGTATCAGAGCAACATCAAATAAATATAAGACTTCATTAGTAATACACTTCAAATGAAACATTCTGTCAAACGTGTATTATTATTTTTAAGAATGAATTAACATTTATTTTAAGCTAATGCGTGTTTAATCAAATGGATCAACATTCTTGTACCTCAGACTTATTAAAATAGTATTATCGGCTTTTAAATACCTTAACTTAAGAAATTATTCTATTTCATGTGTTTATTTTTCATAGTACTAGTAATAATTTTGACCATATTTGATAAAATTCACCATCTGTTAAAATAAAACTAGCCGTTTATCTAAATAAGTGACTATTTTCTTTAAATACCAACCATTTTACACAACTAACTAACCGTTTTATTAACTTTTAACTCGTTTTATAACTGACCACATTTGTTTCTAGTTTCAATGATGAATCGGCCTCGTTGATGGATGCTGAGAAGGGGTTGGAAAATGTTTTAAGCAACAAACAAAGCGTGTTTTGAAAACAATAATCTAGAAACATACTTAACATGCACCACAAACGGTACACATTGTAAAAAGATGAATTACGGACGAATAATGTATACCCATGAAAATATAATCAAATTCAATAATTAAGAATAGTATTAAGGTATCAGTGACAATTCAAATTATAAACCTTTGCTACTGCGTAATTTTTTTACATTTCAAACGCAGATTTTTATCATATTCAATGAAAAATTTGGTGATGAAGTACTTGTTATTTTAGGCTGCAACAAATGCCATATCAGGTCGCATGCGGCCCGCGGTTTGTGCACCACTGCTCTACACCATAGCTCATGAGTAATCTCTATTTTGGATTAATTGGTCAAATGGATGGACATAGATACAGCTATGCGAAGTTTGATAATTTAAATCGGTGGTTCACAACATTTGTATAGCAAGGCGACACACATCTCTAACTGCCGGTAGTTAACCGGTTTGATTCTTGAGGTGCTATTAACTCGCGCATACACTTATTTTGGATGGTCTGAAATACTCAACACGTGATTGTGATGAGTATTTGAGACCGTTAAAAATAATTGTTATGCACACGGGAACAGCACTGCTGCTAGTGCTTTTCTCGCGTGCAAGGTCCTTATTTGCTGCATATTTCGCAATGTACGCACACAATACATAAATCATGCGTGGCTGGCAGAAAGAGCCATTTTGGCAGCAAAAAATGTGGACGTCAGCGGTATAAACTTCAAGATACAGCAGTCGTTGCCAGGCGACTTGGTATCATACAAATCGATCGATACAGTTTGCGATGCCAACGAAGCTGTAAATTATCCAACAGAGTTTTTGAACACACTGGATTTGCCAGGCATGTCACCACACCTTCTACGACTGAAAGTTGGATCTCTGGTTATTTCACTTCGGAATTTGAACCCACCACAGCTGTGCAATGGCATGCGATTTTTGGTCTTTAAAAAAATTGATGAAAAACATTATCGAAGCCACCATTTTGAATGGCAAATTCCGAGCTGAAAATGTTTTGCTTTCACGAATTCCAATGATTCTCACAGACGTGCCAATTGAATTCAAACGCCTTCAATTTCCTATTACACATCGTACACTCAATTGCTCTTCGAAATTAATATTGATTTTCTTTATTTCATTTTCCTACTTTAGGATAAAAAATATATTCCTTTTTTTTAATTTACATTTAACTTTTAAGAGATCAAACAATGAATATGTCCGTTACTTTAATGAAATACATTGAATTGAGAAAATGAATATTTGGTGTTTTTTGTTTTTATCGGCGGTCATCGTCTACAGCGCTCCATTCCTCTTTCTGTCATAGATCCCATCCCCACACACTTACAATACATTCGTTATTTTTTACTTTACAACCAAAATATTCACTAGAAATAATTTATACGGTAGAATAACGTTTGCCGGGTCAGCTAGTTAATATATAGATAATGCATTTCCACCAAGCATTGACAGTGAACACCCTAAAAGTGAAATAAGTAGCTTACTATCAAAGTAGGCTAAATGCCATTTTAAATGATATTCATGTGTTTATTGTAGTACAAGTGATGTTCTTTCAAAAAAATCAGTTTTTGATAATCACCTATATTATCAAAAACTGCCCATTTCACATTCGAAAAATCACTTCTTCTGTAAAATTTCGTAGATAGCGTTTCGCCTACTTCGATACTAAGCTTTTTAAATACATTTTTAAAGATTAAAACGGCAGTAGGAGTGCATCTGCATGTTTCGCAATCATTTGCTTTATATGTCACGATTTATGACCTAGTTGTGATTTTTTTTAAATGTACGTATGTAAATAATATTATAAATTTATTGAGATGAATTTTGAAATCATTGAAGAATATTTCAATGAACAAAAACTTATGTATTCAAAATTGAAGTCCAAGTGCATGAGAAATAATTTTATGAAAAATATTTAGGAGTTTTATCTTTTTATGCAGTTTTCATTAACATCTTTTTCAAAATCTATTTCCACTCCCGATGAGAAGAATTAAGATTTCTTATGGGTTTCATTTCGAAGGAAGTTTTCATACGAGAACTATTTGTAGTTGTTCAACTTCACTTTTTCAAAGAGATTAGGGATAGAAGGAATTACTTAGTAGAATTGACTGTGTTGGATGTCTACACAGGACTGGTCGCTGGTGGTAATCGCAACAACGACCGAGGTGAGAAGATATCTGGAATGATAAAACAATTCTTAGAAGTCATGCTATTTCATAAAAAAATCTATTTGTGAACAGAGCATAATATGTTGAATTGTAATTTATGAGCCAAGCTCTGCATCTTGCATCCGCTTATATGGCAGATAAGTTTTTGATGATTTGTTTGAAATGCTAATAAGAAGTAACTGTGGTGCTATAATGCACAACATACTATTTCCAAAATGAGCGATATTGAGTTAGGTATGCAGATAGGGTAATTCAAACCTTATGAATTGACTGGTATTATTAGTTTTACGATAAAATGTTTAGAACATCGTCGTTTTTCAACTTTAAAAATCGTATTTTTCTGCAAAACGTACTATTTCCAACGAGAAATCATTTACCTTTTTTTGCAAAACGCACTATTTCCATGTTACAGCAAAATGCACTATTTCCAATTGAAATTTGAGCGGAGCAACATTTTTTTTTACAAAACGCACTATTTGTATTGAGCTGTCAAATGTTGACAAATTTGACTGTATATTTTAAGCATTGTGATCTGCTCTGAAGACAGTAAAAGAAAAGATAATATTTTTGTTTATTACTGACAGGAAACCAAATCAGGAAGTGGACCAAACTAACGACCGAATCAAAATCGATTGGACGTGTGCGGAAATGAGATTTGTTTTTCGGCTTACTTGAGAAATTTGACAGCCATATTGTTATAATTCATCATACATATTTCTCCGAACATTTAGGGATGACTTGTAATTGAATGTTCAGGGATGAATTGCAATTGATTTGTGAATTCTTCACTAAAACTTAATGTTTACCCAAATTATAAGTCACGCAGCTAGAGCTGAGTCGAAAAAAAATACTTACACAGACGCATTGGTTGCAAATCGTCTCTTTGCTTAGGATAAAATAATATTATTTTTCTTATTTTGTTGAAAAATACTTTCTTTTGTATTTTTTTTCCATTTTTTACTAACTTGTTTCCCTAAATATATTTTCTTATATTTGAAAAAAAAATAGAAAATAAGTTTATTTTCTGTACACATAGTACTTACATATAGTTCCAGGAAATAGTGTGTTTTGAAGAAAAAATACATTAAAATGACAAATTTAAAATACTTTTTACCATATGCCAAGTTTATGAAGTAGGTCAATGATTTCAAAATAATTTATTGTATGATTTTTAATTGATTCAATCACAATATTATGCTTGTGTTGTTCGCTATAGTTTTTTGCCTCTACTGAAAAGTTTGATTTTTGGAAACAGTACGTTTTGCATTATAACCCCACAATTACTTACTTGAATTCACCGGGTTGGGTTAACCTCTGGTTGGCTGCCGAGGCAGGACTGGTCACTGATATTGAATATAACAGGCTTTCTGGAATAATAAAACAATTCTTAGAAGTCATGCCATTTCAACGAAAAATCTATCTATTACCAACACTATTAACTAACTAACTATTGTCATTTTTGTCAACAAAAATATAACTCATAAGAAATGTACAAAGTAAGTGAAGACAGTTATGGCTGTGGAAGAAGCAATCGAGGTTCTCAACAGAGATACTGGCATTCTTGCTGAAGTAAAAATGAACTACAAATCATATTAATAAAGCTATACAAATAGTGTTATTAAAATATTAAGATAAATATGCTTCACAATAATTTATTATAAAGTAGCAGAGCAACATCTAATAAATAAAGGGTTCCATTTAGTCCTGTCAAATAATGCATCTATCAATCGGGTATTATTATAACGAATGAACGTCTTCATGGCGCAATATATTTAAATAAAACTCCGTTTACCAACACCAACACTGTCATAAATTGACACACGTACAGGGAGGACTGGTTACTCTGGGACTGGTGCTCTGAAAGCATAGATATGTCTGAAAGCATAGCATATTATATTATGCAAAATAATAACTATTATATAATACATACACAGGCTATCATTTAGAAAAGAAAATACCAACCTTTTATTATTTATTGTAAATTTTAGTTTCCATCACATTTTGACCGCATTTCCGATGCAATTTAAGCACCTTCAATAAATATCAAACAAATTTACACTATGGAAAATAATCAATGTCAATTGTCTCCGATGTAAATTCCATGGCGCAGTGGTTAACGTCGTCGACTTCCATGCCAGACTTCACGGTTTCGAATCCTAGTGGCGGCAGCATTTTTAAATCGATTTTTCGTTCGTTTTCTGTTCCAAGACATGCATTTTGGTGATGTCTATAAATTTCCCTCCACCATTTCAATCTTAAAATAGTTGAAAGTTAATTTTACAAAGTGAAATGAAAGATGGACTAATTTCTCATTTTCTTTTTGAATGCCGGCTCGGTTTCGAGCGTTTCGAGAGATTATATGACCTTGAACTTTGTGGCGTTTGTTTGCGGACAAAACGTGAACTATGAAATTTTTAGTGTCTGCCGTAGCCGCACGTAGCCGTTTGCCATCATTTTCCACTAGATGCTACGTCGTATGATATTGCCACGAGTTTGCAAAAAAAAACGAAGTGTAACATAAATACAACTTCCAAATTCATACAAATCGGAACGTGGTTCCTCGCCATGTGGCGGTTAGTCTATAAGGTCTAGTCTTATCGATTATGATAGATTCCTTGTATCATAGATGATTATGTTTCGTATAAGTTAACGATAAGGCGCTATTTATATAAGACGGATAGGCAATTAAGAAAAACTTAATGTAAGACGTTTAGTTTTTGCTGTTTTTATTATAATTATTTATTTTATTTTTTTATTTGCATATTTGAATAGTGTTTTCAAAAATATGCCGCGAATGACAGCATATTCAAAATGGCGTAAAGTGACAGTTGTAACAATAAGCTGTGGCGGCTACGTAAACAATGACGAAAATATTATTTTTACATCCAAAACGATGAATGAAAGGAGTATTAAACTGTAGTATAATTCTTGCTTTATATAAAAATCTGAGTTTAAAGGATTGCAGCGTATAAGCCATATAAACAAAGATATTCCATCCAAATCCGTGGGCGAAGTTGCGTGTGCGTATTCTGTATTTTACTCAAGCTTTATAATGTTAAACGAGTGCTATGTATCAAATTGTATTTATTATAACTATATTATGTTCTGGTAATTGTGTGTTAAAGCTAGTCATGGATTATTACATGTTGTTTTTGGCTTAGTTTGTGAAGTTTTTCGCCGAAATAATCCATGACTAGCTTAACACACAATTACCCATGTTCTTATTTCAGATGTCGAAATAAATGTTTTCAAAATATTTCGGAAGAAAATCAATATATTATCAACAAGTCACTGTAAGAAATGGAGTCCAAAAATGAATAAGATATATTTTTACAAGGATGTAAGCGATGTGAAGCGGAAACGATCCAGGAATGATTTGCCCACGACCAGATGAAAATGTAATATATCATGTACATGTGGATTACCGAATTAAAGTAAGTAAAGTAGCCTTCATTAACTTGTTTGGTATTTCGAACAGACTGGTTCAACAAATTGTTGTGTGAATTGTTTCAAAATTGAAAAAATACCTAATTATATGAAAAAACGTATGTCTGGATCTCGTAGCAGATGCACAAGCAACGAAGACTGATTTTTAATTTAAAAAATCACAGATTCATTTGATAAGAAAGCAGTGCACTACGGTGATATAAAGAAAAAAATATTTTAGTGAAAATTTAATTATTAAAATCATGTACATACAATATATTTATGGAGAAATGTCAATTGCCCATATATCAACACTTAACAGTCCGCTAATTACAAGTGGGACTTAACTACGAATCCGGGATGATTTTGAAAAAAATTGCAATGAAATTTTTAAGGTACAGTGGAACCTCTCATAACGAGACTAATTCGTTCCAGTGTCTTACTCGTTATGCGAAATAATTTTTCCCATATAAAACAATGTAAAATACAATAATGCGTTCCATATAAAATAAAATTACATACTTATAAATTGTAAGCGTAACAACCTGGAATGCGATTTCAATTTGCAAAAAACAATAAAAAAATCGACTAGTTTATTAGTTTGAAATTATGACAAATAATTAATTCTTTTTTACTAGAAAACTGTCTAGAGATATTCGTTTTTGCCGATGCTTCTAAATTTGGTGAAAATATGACGCAGCATTGTCATTGAATAAATTTGTAAAATGCATAGCCACCTCCTTATTAGGGTGATGCTTCTCAATGTATGATTCAACAGTTTCCCATGCTTTTAGCATTTCTCTTATTGCGCCAGAAGATTGTTGATCTATTACTTCCTCCTTCCCCACTAACAAACTCTCCTCCATAACTTCTTGCTGTGAAAAACAATGTAACTCCATAAGCTCTTCGGTGGTCAGCTCTTGACTGCTCTTCTACAAGCTCATCAATATTGCTGTATCCACCTCCAGTCCCACGGTATTAGAGTGGACACTCACAGGTGAGTGACGTGAAGATGGGACTTCCTCTTTCTGCGTCACTCGTTATGCGAAATGTTGCTTGTTAAGGGAGCATTTTTTCACAATCTGTTATACTCCTTATGCGAAATACTCGTTATAAGAAGTGCTTGTTATGAGAGGTTCCACTGTAGGTTAAATTTATGTATCCGTATATATTTTAAAGTTTCTTTGTTTCTCAAATAAGTGCTCTTACATTAATTAAATAATTAATGAAAGTTCATAAATTTTTCACCTGAGTGATCTATAAAATATAAAAATAATCACTATACGATGCCAAATACTAAAGTAATGTTTCCCAAGGAGGGTTCAGTGTATGTGAAGAAGCATTTAATTTTTTTTTCATATTAGAAATAAATTTAGCATTAAGTTTAAAGCCATTGTTGGCGAAAAGGATTAACCCATGAGAATGCCTACAGATTTGAATGGTGAATAGTTTTAAGAATTATATTTATTTTTGTTTTGTTGGAAACGGTTTTATGATTATATTTACTTACATATGGGGTATAAAACTGGGGAATTTGGGCTATTTTTGCTTACACAAAGTTCCTGAGTGTCGGGCATTAAATTAGGGTCATCTTCTTATAATACCCGTAGAGTTTTCACTCGTTTTTTCTCATATGTTGTAGAGCAGCCAAATAAAATATAAAACTTCAACAAATTAATCTGAATCAATATCGAGTAAAATGGGATATCATATTATTTACGAACTTGTCAACTGCATTAATATTTATATACCAAGGGATTTAGCCAATACACAATTTTAATATTTACGTTTTGAATGATGAATGACAAGCAAACTATGACCGAGCAATTTGTGATAAATGCAGATTGCTTTCTAATCTATGTTACATGGAATTATATACTGCCAGTTTATGATTCCACGAGTGGAGGGATTTTGCGTGGATGGTAGTGTCATTATTATTTAAATTATTTAAATTACATTAGTTTGTATTTATATATGATACAAACCATAAAATAAGCATATGGATATTTTATTACCATGTCCACTACCAATGTAGAGCACATGTACTCCTTATGGAGATTATCTTAAAAGAAAATTTTTAGATTATTCAAATTTATTTAAAAAAAAAAGAATCAGTCAAAAGGCTGCACCAAAGTAGAGAAAAGTCCGTAAGTTTCCCATTTCGGTCGAATTTTCAGCATCGGCTATTGCAATGTTTCTAACATTTAGCGGTTAAAGTTATACTAACAAATAAACATTGTATCGATTTGGGTATATTGTGTATGTAAGTCTGCGCAAGAACGTTTCATGGACCTTGTGAAAATTCAGTTTTGTATTTTAAAATGTCTTTAAATAACACAAATGAATTATATCTTTATAAATATTTCAAAGCATGTATCCACATTTCAAATATAAATGGTTTTACATTTGATACAATTTTTAAAAACTAATAATGAACTAATAGCTCAGGTAGTATATATTTTAATTTAAATATGCACCGTGCACATAATCCTAATTAAATTAATAGACATTAAATGTCTTATAAAAAATCTCTTTACCATTTTTATTTATGGACTGTCTTCTCACTTTGGAATCTTAAATCTATTTTTTTTAAATAACTACCCCCATAAAAGCTAAAAATGGGAAATTAGATATTAATTGAAATAAAAAGCTTTAAAGAAAACATGGATTTTTTCAGTGCATTTTAATGATCCCTGGATGTTTAAAGTTATCAATAATTAATAATTGGTAAAAAAAAATAGTTGTAAATTTAAATAAAAAAACATTTAATGAATACAACGAATTGTTAATTCTACTACCCTGGTTATCATAAGCTCATTATTAGCTGTACCAAATGCTAAAAACGGTCAAAACACTTATATTTAATTAATAAAAACAATATTCATTTGTACTTCAACCTGTACCTAAATTAATAAAGTGGAATGAAGTACAAAGGAATATTGTTTTTATTAATAATTAGAATTTGCCTTTCCACCAAGTATTGACAGTGAACACCCTAAAAGTGACTTATATTTAAGATGCGGGTACATGCTTAAACAAATTTGTAATGATATTTATAATGAAATAATTCATCTGTACTCTTAAACGACATTTTAAAATATACAACTTAATTTTTGCAAGGTGCTTGAAACATTCTTGCGCAATCTGTACATATAACATATTCTTTCAACCAAAAATTAATTATTTCTGCTTCTCTATGAGTGTCTTCAGAAATATTTTGTAGTATCGACCAAACGCTAAAGGAAAAGATCTTTCGCATTGGAATTTAATCACTTGGTAACATATTCTTCGACACATTCAGTACATATTGAAATTTGTGCTATTGCTTCTATAATGTCTCTTATAACATTTTTTAGTGTGTTTCTTGAACCTTCTAATAGTCTTTTCAAGAATTTGTTCCATGATTTTTTCACTGTTGACAAATCTAAGAAATTCCAACTCTCAGAAATTTTAATGTAAACATTTCATCGATCTGGTTAAAACATTCTATTGATAGGCGAGAAGATACATTATCTAGTAATAATAATGTTTTTCCTCTTTTATCAATACAGTTTTGATATTTTTTACTTTTGGAATGATCTGTTTTTCATAACATCGTTTAAAAATTTCACTATTCATCCTAGTTTTTTTCTGATTATAATATCTTGTAATATTCAACTGGAAGATTTCTTCGATTTCAAACAACGCAAGACAACAAACAAAATGGTATGCACTCCATCACATATGTAAACAACGGTGGAATCAATTCGCCACGAGAAAATTAGCAAATCTGTAAAAATTTTGTTCCGGAAAACAATCCAGATAATCGAAAATCTGGATAATCGAGGTTCTAATGTATATAATAGGATATTATGAGATATTTGTATCAATATTAGAGCATTAATATCAGTGCATTTCACCACTACTGCGATGTTATAGTTTGTACAGGATTCTATATAGATCTGACAATGCTGTGAAGCTTAAATAAGTAATAATCAACTAATAAAATTCTTGTGGAGCTATTACAATTGAATAAACCAAGTGCAAAGCTAATTAAATCAATCAATATACAGTATTTCTTTGCAGACAGTCCGCGCATTAATGTTTGATTAAATGCATCTTAATGAATGATTAAATGAATTAAGGAACATTTTTTCTTATTAATTCTGATATCAAAGTTTTGTTTTGACATTATTTTAAGACCAAATGATATCTTACCTTCCACTGATTTACATTATCCAGTACACGGGTTCCCAACCTGGGGGTCGTGACGGGTTTTCTGGGGGGTCGCCAACTTTTTTCAATTTTGGATTTGAACAACGAAAGGAGTTTCGGAGACAATCCGTGGAAAAGTATAGCAAATCGAGGATTTCAAATTCCTAGGGGGTCCCCCAGTCACATGGTTTTATTAAAAGGGGTCGCCACCCGAAAAAGGTTGGGAACCTATGATCTAGTAGGTATAGAAATTCTTATTATGGATTGTAATAAATAAATACAATGGCGGAATGCTATTTCTTTAGAGGTAGGTATTTTCGTGATAATCATAAAATATAGAAAAGTAACGCAATAAAAAAATGAATGGATATTTACAAAGAGAACATTGATGTTTGTACATTTGAAGATGAATTTTGTCATTTTTTTATATTTCTAAAAGAACAACAGACATCTATCGAGCTGCCAAAGAAATGTCTTACACATTTCCAAATGTAGAAATACTATTGATTTTTTTTTAACAATTCCCTTATCTAATGCGTCAGGTGAAAGATCGTTTTCAGTTTTAAAGTATGTAAAACAATAATTGAAAAATACTATGGAAGAAGAAAGATTAAATAGTTTGGATATTTTGTATATAGAGCAAGAAATTTTAAACTGAATTGACACCGCCAACATAATTGATGAATTTGCAAGAAGTTTTTTTTATTTATTTCTATTACAGTGGAACCTCGATCAACCGTTCTCGCATAATACGTTTTCCCGGCTGGACCGTTTATTTTTTATAGTCCCGTCAAACTCCCATAAGAACAATGTTAAATAATCCCGCATTGACCGTTCCCCGATTTACCGATTTCCTCGATAAACCGTCTAAATATTTTGGTCCCGTCACAAATATTATCCTGATTGACCGTTTTTATTGCATATTTCTCCATATCTCAGCAAGTAAGTTTGACAGCCGAGTGCAGGTGTTATGTCTAGACACGTTGGAATGCACTGTACATGTTAGACGCATTGGACGCTTGTGCTATTTTTTTTGGGTTGAAATCCACCACACGCGTATTGTTGTTTATGATGCAAATGTAGAATTGTTTAAAATTCATGATAATAATAATTCCTGTACATACAAACTTTTTGGTCGCGTAGCTGGATTCGTACAAGTCAGTTGCGTTCAATATTGCCTCACATCTCGTATCATTTTTTTTTTCCAAATTGAAACTAAAATGCCGCCACCCATAAAGAAAACTAAAACTCAGCTGAGAAGAAGAAGGAAAATCGCTGAAACCTCGATGTTTTAAGAATATAAAAACACTTCCCGTAAAATACCACGCCAACAAGAAGGCATGGATGAACACCGATATTTTTATGGCTTTCTTGAGGAATTTCGATTCCTCAATTAGTGCTCAGGGGCGTAAAATACTACTATTTATAGACAATTGTGCCGCCCATCCTCGAGATACTTCATTTCTTAAGAACATCAAGGTAGTTTATTACCCTCCAAATTGTACCAGTGCTTTACAGTGACAGTGAGCTAGCTACCTGTGGCGTTGAAACAATCGAGTCATTATGTGATGCAACTAATGACAGCAGTGAAGAAGAAGATGGCGAAGACCATAATACCGAACCTATTCCGACATTTACACAAGCATTATTGACCTTCGAAAAAATAAAATTATTTTTCTATTCAAACTAGCATAAAGGACAGTATGTACAAGTAACTAATAAATAAATGTTTTTTTAAGATTTTACTTGTTTATTATTATTTGAAGCTTTCCCGCATTCACCGTTTCCCGCAATTACCGTTTTTTTTCCAGGATCCCTTGGAAAACGTAAAATCGAGGTTTCACTGTACTTTTATTATATTGTATATTAATAAATTAATGAGAGTTTCTGTGTATAAATCTTTTTTTTTTAACTTAAGTTTGAGGGTCTAAAAATTTTGACCTCCACTTGACTTGATCCGCTACTGCACGTATTGTGTAAAGAAATTCAACTTGTAGATGGTGGTGTGCGTAATTTATTAGACACGGTCTTTTCATATTTCACTGCATTTATATTGACACGGTTTCTGGCGCACTCGGACGCACGTCATCAAATAAGTGGTGTAGGAAGGGGTCCTGTCGCCAGGGGGGGTCCTTGAATTTGGCAACTAATTATTTGGTCAGTTTTTTATTCGATAAACGGTCAATAAATATTAAAGAAATTATCAGTTATTAATAAATAAAACGGTCAGTTAAAAATTATAAATGGTCATTTGAATTTTTTATCTTTAAATTGGTTAAACATTTAATCCGTTGTTGTATTTGATTCAAATTTTAGATGAGACTTCAATATACTTTAGTTAAAATTACAAAAATTATAAAACATATCAAATTGGTTATCACAAACTGTAGTCACAGAAAAAACTTTTTTTAATAAAAACAAAGTAAAGCTTAATAAAATGTTAAATATGAACTAATGATCCTTCCTTTATGAAAATACTGTTATGATGTTATTATACAGTATACAAAATAGCATAAATCGCTCTAATATAATATTTATATAGTCATAAGGATAAGGATGTGTGTGTATTCATTAAAATTGTATTGATTGCAATTATTTTATGAAGAAATTTACAAATCTGTTTCTTATTAAGAAAGATATTTTCAATGCAACCCAATTTTCACTTGGTACCAATTTCTCAACAATTTAACGACATTTTGAATCTGAAATTTAAGTTATAAAGTAATTATTAGACTTAAAGACTGTCTGTTTTAAATGCTCAATGAGATAATATACAGTGGAACCTCGATTCTACGTTTTTCAAGGGACCTTAATAAATGGACAAATAATGCGGGAAACCGATAATGCGAGAAATCTTCAAATAATACCAAAAAAATGTTTAATTTTCAAAAAAACTTATTTATTTATGTAACTAAATGCGATGTAAAACTATTTGAGCGAAAAAAAATACTCTACAAAAACGGTCAATCGGGATAATAATTGGGACGGAACGATAATATTATTTAGATGATAGATCGAGGAAATCAGTAAATCGGGGAATGATAAACGTGGAATTATTGAATATTGAAAAATATTGAATTATGACGGGGTCTTGGTCGAGTAAAATATAAACGATCCATGCAAAAAACGAAGATAGCGAGAACGGTAGATCGGGGTTCCACTGAAAAAAACACGAAACGAAATGCGAGGCAAAAGTATTTATGAAAAATATTCAACGAAAACGGTCAATCGAGATAATATTCGTGACGGATAGATCGAGGAAAACGGTAAATCGGGGAATGATTAATACGGGATTCTTTTACATTGTTCTTATGGGTGTTTGGCCGGGACTATGACAAATAAACGATTCATGCGGGAAAACGGACAATGCGAGAATGGTAGATCGGGGTTCCACTATATAACACAATATGATATGAGACATTTGCATTATTTTAGGCGATATGCACCTATAGTTTGCACACATTAATTAAAAGATAAATGGGTTTTTTTTGTAATGAAAAATATATTTCATGACATTTGGGCCGATCACTGTATAACACCAGTAATTGTCAAGTATTTTTCTATTTAAAAAAATAACTCAGACCGCTAACTGGTAACGCTAACTGGTAGCTCCGGCTGCCGATTCATTAAAAAAAAACCTTGAATTTATCAATTGATAACATTTTCGAATCAAATCAAATTCAATAAAAAATAATCCTAACTCAAATTTGAATCTATTTTATGTAGTAATCAAGTTATTTGAACAAAATCTGTTATAATGAAGATTAAACAGGACATTGTTCACGCGTCCATTTCTGTAAATGGTTTTTGATCAGCGTGCACAGCACAGGTCTTAAAGAGTTAAGGACTCATTTTTGAAATTGTATATTGATGTCACGGTTGAATATTTCACGGCTTTAACTTATTTTAGAAGGCTTACAAGGCGCAAAGCTTCAGTGTGTCTACAATAAAGCCAGTTAAGATCTTTTATTTTGTAAATCTAATAAGATATTAGAATGTTTGTGTAATTATCAACACAAATTATGTGTAATTATAATATCTGAAATATTTATTTGCGCTATATATGTGCTTTGCACTTCATGAGAACAACACTTAATATATGTTCATAGGTATTGTAAATGTACTTTCACACCCAAAGGAAACAAAAGGTTTGGTAATATTCAGTTTATTTCATTAATTCCCTAGCACAAATAATGGTAAAAAAATCTGAATAAAAATGTTTAAATTGGTAAAAATTGTACAATACCTTTAGATATAGAGATGATCTTATTAACGTCTTAATCCACTAGACTGGTTAAGATTAATCAGAAATAATTGCAAAGACATCTCTCAATTCATTAGGCATATTATGCGATAAAACATAAATAAATTATACTCAATATTCAATAGGAATAACATTCCACTAAAAGATAATCTATGATATATTACATTGATGCAGTAGATTTCTTTTTAACCAGGTGTGATTTAACAAAAGCAAGACATTTACTAAAGTTCTTACATTTATTTATCGGCTATTATTTGAAGCAAATTTGTCAAAATCATATCATTATTTTTCATTTGATTTAACACATTTAAGTACTTTTTCTAAGAGAACCACTGACTGATACATCATCACGCTTGTTTTAAATTGCCAGAGTAACAAATTTTGCATGGAATTTTTTCGTCATGATACAATGTTTGTGTGATGAATTCTCCGCGAACAAAAATCATATTTTCGTTTTTCTAACTGTCCCAGTTAAGTTGAACACTACTGCACTCGTATATACAATATATAATAATTTTTGATATTTTCTTAGAACAAGATTGCCAACTTTATATATTTTTATGGTACCTTCAGCAAAATAAATTCAACTAGAATTATACTTTCTTCTTTCATTATAACAGTAAATTAAATTTATCAGAAGCAATCAATATGTTATACAAGATGGGTGTAATATTGTCAATAATAAAGTTATCTCACAAAAATGAAACCTATCCGCAAGGCAACAGTACATATGTATATGTACATAATCAAGGTTTCAATTTCCTCGAGCTAATTTTGTTCATTCAAGTTGCAATAATTTCTACCTATCGAAAATGAAATTTAATTATATGCATAATTTAAAGTAATATTATGAGATCAACATTTTGTTAAAGTTTGAATGTCTTCTTTAATATCGAATTAGCCGAAAGCATCCGTTTAAGTTGATATCTTTTAAAAATTCATGAGGTATTTTATCCACTTTTGAAATGAAAAATGCTTTTAGTACAGGAAACGTTTTGGCACATCATTTTTGCATAAATAAAACATTTTTTAATTCTACATAAATATAGGTACCTATACATAGTTGTCTAAAAGATACATTATTCACAGTGAAAGAATATTAAACATATATAAATAACACAATGAAAAAATGATTTAAACATTATCAGGTTACACGGGATACTTTTTAAAATCAGGTTAGGTAAATCAGTATCTATGTATATAATTTCTATAACGAAAATTACTATCTCTAGTTCCCTAACGATGTCAGATATTTTTAAATTTTATTGATGGAATGTCATTATGATATTCCTAATAAGGACACTTCACAAATTATGTTATTTCAGTTTCTCAGGACTCGTTCATCAACATTTTTTAATACTATTACAAAATACACAAAGAATTGATGTAATAGTTTCAGTATTTATCTATACCGCTGAATTAAGCACAGAAATTTCTTCTTTACTAGTTTTTTCAATGGTGTGGTAAAATTAATACATCTTGAACACAAACTATTTTTTTATTCTTCCTTAACCTTTTTTTAGGAAATTTGATACATACAAGTTTAATTAATTTAGCAATCATTTGAGAAAATGGTATGGAATTTGAAAACATTAACTCTACATAATTAGAATTCTCAGAAACGAAAAGTGTGTTTAACAGTTCAGTATAATAACACTGTATTTTTCAACCAATTATTAAAAGTCAAAATACCTACTATGTGCAAAATATTACGTATGAAGTCTTAATGATTGAATTTTGTCGGCCAGTATTATGAAAGTTATTGATTTATTGAAAAAATAAACTTACTTATATTTATGCTTTCAAACTCAATACAATAATTCATACATTTTTAATTTAGCATTTAAATATTAACAGTTTAACGACACCTGGGCGGCCGGGTAATTTTGCGAAAAATTCGCAAAAATTGTAATTTTACTAAATTCACTATAATTTGTAAACCAATTGAGATATCTTTACCAAATTCAATTTTCTTAGCGTTCAGATACTTCGCCTATACGCATATATAAGTCCACCGGCCAGCAACCGTTATTTTTCAAAGACTCAAATACGTGTCCAGTGGTTGTTAAGCTGTTTAGTTTAACAACTCAGTAGAACCACAGAGTTATCATAAATAAAAAAATGAGTTGGATCAAATAAAATAACTCAGTTCAGTTTTATTAATTTCAATGTTTTTCATTATAGTATAAGCATCATCAAACGAGTTATGTGCTATTCAGTGGCAAAATTTTGAATTGTCAATTTATTTTCCATATTTCTACAAACTATTATGATGACAAAGTAAACAAAATAAATGTTTTGTAATTGTTGTTAACTAGGTAGGATTATTGTTTTGTGCTTTCTCAGTTTTTTCATTGTGATTAGTTTCATTCTATATTTTGCGCAATTACTATTAATGCAGGCCCAAATTCTATTAAATCGCAATTAATTATTGTTTTAGAGTTTTGTAAAATAAATATTTGTTTAAAATGCACTATGACATTAGAGTATTATGAAAAAGATATTTATTCTGAAAAGAGGTTTACAAGATACGTTATATTTTATTTATATAAATGAGATTTGTGTATGTCTATAAAGCATAGTTATATAACTAAACATTGGATGATCTTGATTGATGATTTTTTTGTGTCATGAGTGAAAAGCCAAGCCTTGACTGTCACTAACATTACGACACGTAGGAATGTATTTTTATAACATAGAGCTACATTATATAACAAAAAAGTATTAATTTTAAAACTAAATCCTCTATGAAACGATGATTGGCTCTTTAATAATATTAATTGATCCAAATGATACATTGTAAAACAAAAAAAAAACTTAAATGGGTATGTTAAATAAAATAATTAAAATTCGTAACGATTATAACATTATAAATCCAAAATAAAGATTTATAACATACAGTTATGTTTTTTAAAAAAATACAACTTCAGTTAAAATTTTGCAAATCACATGGTCAGCATAGAATGTGAAGGTTCAACACAAACTCCTCAATTACATTCCGCAGCATTACAGGGGAATGTAAATAACAATTCATTATACATTTTCTTTTAGCTCCATTGAAAGTCCATATGTTCCACATTGGAAGCAGATAAAATATCCACAATGTTTTGATATTTTTTATTTGCAGTGACAAATCGTTTTATGAATAATATGTAATCAGAGAAATGTTGAATTAATTTTAGTCTTAGAATGAAAAAACATGCATGCATGGTGTTAATTGTATATGTATATTTAACTCTCGCGGCTCGGAGACTAAAAAAATACTTCTCGGCCGATGGGGGTCGTTTAGGGACCCCAGTGGTTTCCTCATTATTGGCCTTATTCTTATGAATTTCAAAAAAAAAAATAGTCTAAGGGCTTTAAAATATCTCTGCATCATTCCTCATACATTTTTTTATAAAAATCTGTGGTTTTTTAATAAATAATCATATTTTAAGTTGCGCATAAAAAAGACGTCATCCCAGCACAAATATGAAATTGCAACTGACGCGTTTAGCCCAGTTATCTTACGAACGATCGCTTTTCGCGGGCGCTTATCTTGTTATCGCGTATTTATATAAACTACAAAAGGTCCAAAAAACTATGATATAAGAATACCTTAATTATAAACATTGTATCACCCATATTAAAATAGATATTTAAGAAAATGTGGGTATTGGAGTCGCATTTCTTGAGCTTAGAACCGGAAAAGTTAAGGAAAAGTAGCCTACATTACATTTAAATATCATTTTTGGAATTTGGGAGTTCGTTAAAACTTTGTATTTTAGGCTGAAAACATGTGATTTCAAGTATTTTTTGTAGAATTTGAATTTCTATTTAAAATATATACTAATTTTAATTTTTCGTTAAAATTAGATAGTCTTGTGTTTATAAAATATTTGAGTGAAATTATTTTATTGGCCGAATATATACTAATATCAGTATTATAAAGAAATAAAATTCAAACTCCTGGATACACATTCATGTAAAAACAGTCTTATAGATATAATGGGTAAAAGAGTGGTTATTATTATATGAATAATAAAGTAACCATTTCCATACTAAATACAAAAAACATAATATTCAAGCGATATTCTCATAAAAGTTAATACATGTTACATAATATTAATAATGATTGTGGTAAATAATATTTTTATTTGGCAACACTTACTTAATTTCAGATTAATCAGCTCTAAAATGAACACATCTTCAGGTAGTAATAAATTGAACATTTCTATAATATAACAAGTATGAAATTGAAATAGTGTTTTTAGAATGATACTGATACATTAAACCTTATACATGCGGTAGCATACATGTATTATGAATGAATCGATAAGTAAATCAAAATAGTTTATGATAATTTTTGAAAATTCAGTTAATTTCTGCCTCCTACACATAATGCATATTATTTAATATTGTATAAATACACATCATATAAATCACATACATTGTTATTCCCTTACCTGACAAAGTATCTTACAGTATTTCTAAGAAAACTAAATTAATTAAATATAACATACGAAAAACTAAAGAACTATTTACATTTTTACACAATATAATATAAGAGGTACTTATAAAGTAAATCTTAAACCGGTTCATGTATTCACTTATAATAGGCAGTCATGACATAGATAAATGCATACAATAATTTAACGCTACAACAAATAATACGAGTCTTATAGTCTTTAAAAAATTGTAAATTTGAAATGCCGCCATCACATTATTAATGTCGACAGCGCAATACTATGTATCCAGCCAATCGAAAGGCAACCAAGAAGAACAGCAACGCAGTTGTATTCAGCCATAGAGGAGTGGCACATCCTCCGGCTTCCAATATTTCTATAGGAGGCACGTAAGTTCCATTTACGCAACCGGGAAATTGGGATGGTGATGCACATCTGAAATAATAAAATATATTGTTTATTTCACTATCAAGTATTTCCAAAATATAGTGCTTGAAACTTTTAAGTAAACAGTATCACTTTACTACTTGGCCGCTATAAGCACACCGGTGTGTAGTTGGTTTCCGTGTCATAGACGTTATAAGCAGTTGCAAATTACGCACTAGGGAAGACCCAGGTGCAATAAAATTTGGAGGCCTTGTTATTCGAATAACGTTAAAGTGTTGCAAAAATCTATAGCTCTGTTCTTCTGCGTACTTCTGACGGTTTGGTTATTGTTTGAAAACCGTTAGAAGTACGCAGAACAGAGATTATGTAAAATAAGAAGAAGCATTGAAAATTAGATTTAAAATATATGAGCCTAATATTTGCTTTTTTTGAAGCACCTAAGATTCGGAGGCCCAAAGCGCCCACCTCCTGGGCGTATAGGGTAATCTGCCACTAGCTACAAGTCTATTTGGTGGGTGAGTTGTTTATTTCCGTCAAGTTTAATTATTTTTCACTCTTCATAATATAGCTACGGTCCGGTCAGTCATTTACCGACAACTCTTTATATTCGTACGACTCTTAAAGTCTCCTAAATTTTATAGACCAAATACAAAAAAAATCAAACGAGAACAGGGTTGTCAAAAATAGTTATGTCAAAATCCATTACGAAAAATAATTAATTTTGCGTAACAAAAATCACAATCGGAAAATAGTTCTGCATCAATGTTTTATTAGTTATAAAAATGACCAAATTATTAATTATAAATCAATCGGCCTAATAATGAAAGTAATCACTTACATTATGGGTTCTCCGTATGTGAATTCCAAAATCTGCATATTCTGGTATGCATAATGTATCATCGATGTATACCGCACCCAATGTAGCCACCAAGGAAAACGTGTTGCAAGATATCCTATGGAAAAAAATCGTATCAAATTTAGTTCTGTGAAATAAAACCAATAATTTTAACATTCTGGAATATATTTGCAATATAAACAACTTTTTTTATGAAAAATATACTCGGAGCTTAAACCAAATACATCTTATTCTATGCATAAATGGTAATCCTCTAATTATTAAATATAAGTAAAAATCACTTTCAAAAGCTTATTTGATAGGATGAAATCGTTATATGTCTGTTTGTGAAAAAAAAGAGCATTAAGTCTATTTGTAGTGAGTTTATAATAATGCATTTATTTAGGAATGAACATGATTTTGCTAAAATTTCAACTGAATATATGTATAAAAAAAAGTTCAATATCAAAAATAAACTATGGGTAACAGAACCAGTGTAGATTTTTGTCAATAAGTTGTGGAGTAAAGTGAATGAATTTTTGGTTTTACAGAATATTATCCCTCGAATGTGAATAATGAATTAATCAATAGCAAAGAGCATGGAAACTATGTATTTAAATAAATTTATTGACCATTCATCATTTGTTAAAAAATAATAATAATACCTCCAAACAATTGCGTTGCAAGTGTGTAGAGTGCGCTGAGGGTAATAGCAAGATTTAGGTCCATACAAACAGCCCCGAGAAATAGACCCGCAGACTGTGCAACCAAAGCAGCTAGCAGGAGAGCACCTAACATAGCCAGAAACAGCGCAACTGGAGGCGCCCCAGCAGCTAGCAGAGGATAACTTAAAGCGTGGTAAGCTGCTGGCAATGCAACGGTCAAAGGAAGCTCTCCCACCATCTTGGCCAAGTAATACGCTGATAACCGATATGTCCCTGCTCGACGCTCCTTTGCCACCACTTCCCGTTCTGCTGGAACTATTAAATTATTTTACATCAGCTGCATAGAAAAATATTATACATAATCTAAATTTCCTATCATGTCTTTCTAAACTGCAGAATGCAAATATTATATACTGTGCTTGGTACACAATGGTGATTATATGCTGATAATATGAAAAATGACATTCAATGTTCCAATTCAATATTGCAGACAATGTCAATTTTTGTTCAATCATGAGTACACAAGAACTACATAATATGATTGTACCTTTTCAATTTTATTAACAAATTTTTATTCAGTACTAGCCGGTTCCCGGCAAGCGTTGCAATGCCACTCAAAGAAAGAAAGAGTTTGTGTTTTAATTGTGTTTATTGAAGTGCATGTTTTCTTTTTCTGTCTGTTTGACTTTTTTACGTTTGCTGCCGATTGTCTATGGTACGACACATGCGCCACCTACTGTATGTTAATTGTACTATAACCTATGCGCAAGTGCCAGCATATGTTGTCAAAATGAACTGTATGGCAGACATACAGACATTGATTTTTGTATATAAGACCTACTGTAAGTTAATTTTACTATGCCTATAATTATCCTTCCCAGAAGTGCAAACAAAAAGTTTGTCAAAGTTTTATTGCAATCGGATGAGCGGTGTGGCAACGCATTCCATACGAACAAACAAAAATTCATTTTTATATATTAGATTAAAACTTACAACTGCTTAACGCTCCAAACAAAGCAAACAGCATCCAATATGTCTGCGAAAAAAACATCCAGCCCTGAAGATCGTGAAGAGATGCCTCAACCCGAGGTAATCTAAACCATAGTGCACCAGCCATTAATGCTAATCCAGCAGTCTGCACCCAGTTTAACCATGATAACATCCGAGGTTTTGCTTCTCTAAAATTTCTTGAACAAAGCACCTGAAATTTTTAGCATAATTAGAATTGGCATGTTGCATACCAAACAAAATAATCGTAATGTGGGTATCTGAGATGTAAGGGTAAAAAATGTTTAACTGATTATGAGTTGACAAACTTGTTTCAAATAAAAAAGATTTTCTGTCAATTACAAAAAAATATGATAATGATTAAAAAATGAGCATATTAATAACAAGTTATGACAAAACAAGTCCTGAAAAAGAACATTCATATCCCCTACATAATTTTAATAAACATAAGCAAATACATAATATATAGGTAGATGTTACAAAAGCATAGAGTAACACAAACAACAATTATAGCACCAGTAATTAATTTTATTTATTTATGGTGATATCTATGAAGATTTATATTTACCTTAAATTGGGTAAAGAAAGTTGTAGCGTAAGGGGGAGGTAGCGGCTCGCAGTCAGTTGCAGAGCTAGCATGAGAACCTGTTTCTAACCATACGAGTGGTGCGTCTGCTGTAATACCCAAAAAATATATAAATATAACATAATAACAACTAATGATCATTGCATATATACACATTAATGCCTTAGAAAGTTTTTTTATAAAAAATCGGCCACATAATTTTGTGCAGTTTCTGGTCGACCTCATACATTTTCTCATTTCATCACAAAATCTTATAAGTCAAACTAAATTACATCATATTTTTGAACCCCCTCCCTCACCTAAAAACTTTTATTAAATAGCGAATTATGGTTTTATTTAGTTTCTCTTACGATTTATGATAAAAGATAATTGTATTTAATCTGTGTCTAGTTATTTTACTAATCTCACTGATATAATCACATAATACTTATTAAGTATGCTATTCTTACATATTATGGACTTTGAAGCATCCTGAGTGGAAAAAAAATAATAGAAATCGCCGATTTTTTTTTATAAGAGAGCTCAACTTAGAATTGGCTAACACCAATATTACAAAAAGGAAAAATAGCGCGTTTAAATTTGTGAAATATATTTCGCGCAATTTTGCCCTTATCCAACTAAAAAAAAGAGCACGTTGGTTTGTAATATTTGCAAAAAACCTGTATGTACGACACACAGAAAAAAATTATTACATGTTCAGATTGTGAGAAAGTGAACGCACACTAGACATTTAAATTTAGTCTATTACTTTTAAGTTGTTCACTGTAAATACTTGGTGGAATGGCATTATAATAAAAATAATAAAAGATTTTTAGTACTTTTTCCACTTAAATTTATTTGATCAGGACCGGTTTCGCTCCTCACGAGCATTATCAACTGATAAGGAAAATAAATTAAACAGTGCTATTTATACAAGTTAAATTGAAATAAAATAAAAAGGTGTAAGCAATTACTAACAATTAAAAGGATTCACAAATGACATTATAATTACACAAAATTAAAATGCCTAACACCTATAACATACAATTAAGAAATCATCAATAATAAACACCTTTTTAATTTATTTCAATTTAACTTGTATAAATAGCACTGTTTAAATTATTTTTCTTATCAGTTGATAATGGTCGTGAGGAGCGAAACCGGTCCTGATAAAATAAATTTAAGTGAAAAAAGTACTAAAAATCTTTTATTATTTTTATTTAGTCTATTATTGTATTTTTTTATGTGTAATGCCAGTTGCATTATTTTTTACATTTTTGTCTTTGTATCTTCATTAGTTTTTTTCATGTTCAATTTTCAATTTCTTTTTATATTTTACATGCATTTTTGTAATGAAAATATATATTTGTGGTATTTACACGCATTGTCTTTTTATTCAACGAAAAATATTTGAAGCCACTGGTCAACATTTGGCATGCGTGTACTTTTTGTAACCACGGCCGACCGATAATTCAGTAGCATATAAGACGTTCGATGCAGTGGTTCTGCCGGCTATTTGCGATGCTTTTTTTCTTGATTTCAGGCACTTTTCAGCGATAATATTACAAAAAAATGATAAATTTATACTTGAAATATCATCAATAAAATCAATATTCATTAATGCTCGAATTTTTCCGATTTTTAAATCACTTTTTCATATGTTGTACAAAATACATATCATAGGAGCTCAAGGGATTTTTTAGCATAGTGGGGAAAAGGTTAAAGTAATTTTCTTTTTACCGTCAAAATAATTTTGTAGAGAAAGTCAAAAATCATCAATTATACTCATATAAGAACTCTGCATTCCTATATGTTGTAAAGATTTATAAATATTATGAATCATAATAAGAACATGTATTATATTTTCACCTGCTGTGGCTCACTCTTTGCATATATTTTATTATTGTTAAACCCAATCAAAATTAAAATTCATATAATGTAGAATTTTGCTAATGTCGCCTGCTGTGGCCCAGTTAGTTAAAGCTTGCTCTACTTATCACGCAGGTCTGGGTTCGATTCCTGGTAAGATCACAGTGAATTTTGAGAATTATTCAATTCAAAGTTGTGATCGAACACTGGGTGTTTGTGATGTCAGTTCACATTATTTCCTCTCCTCCACATCCTTCTGATCCTATAATAACTGGGTGTAGCAATAGCGATTAGTCAACCACTAGTCCTGTTCTAGCCTTATCTTCTTTCCCATCTACTCACTTTGAAAAAAGTAAGTCTGAGCGACAGAGTAACAAACAGTTCTGCTGAGATACCTCCATTAGGAGGCCATATGCTCCACATTGGGATCAGACATGGATAAAAATAAATATATTACATGAAAATGCCCTTATTATTAGAGGATGTAACTCACATGTTGGTGTAAGGTCTCCTTTACAAATGTGATGATGCTGTAGAATATTATCTGAATTGCAATTGTTACTGACAGCTAAAGCTGCTGCCACTAATCGCTCTCGTACTTCCACTGAACTTTTCACCTGTTCCACTGAAATGTTAAAATAAATCATTATTATATATTGGGAAGATACGTACAATAATAATTTTTAAAGAGTGTTATAAATGCCTACAGATATTAATTTCATAGCATTCTTGAAGAATTAATCAGCACATGTAACTTGAGAACCAATTTGTTATCTTAAGTATTTAAAGTACACAATTCTATACACCATTTTTTATACATGGATGCATACAAAGTATTTTTCCAGCAATTAGTATCCATGGAATGCCTTTTTTATAGGGTATTATTAAAATGTTAATATAAACATGTTTTGTATTCAATGGCGGATTATGTACATGGGTGGCTCAAGACGCAATAAAATTTGGAGGCTGTTTTACAGATGACATAAAAATGACAATAATTCCAAGAAACATATATAAAAATCTGAACAAAAATTATATAGGTTATATTTTTAAGTTATTTTTGAGGTCCCTAGCATTAGCCTCATTTGCTTATAGGGTAATCCGCCACTGTTTGTATTGCATATTCATAGTTATGTGAATGATAGTATAAAAGAGAATTTTGATAAATCAAATGTCTGATGATAACTTAATGTTGAGTGCTGTCAAATATTAAAAACTACAAGTATCAATTATTATTACACACATTTAAAATGTTAATAAAAGTTCACATTTTTCAATGTATATTCTAGTTTCAACCAAGGTTCTTTTGTCATTTGATAAATAAATAATTATTATTTGTTAGCAATTCACTTAAATCAGTTGTAATTAAAAATATATTATGAATAGCATTTAAAAAATTCTACATTACAGCCAAACTTTTGACTTCTGTGGGCGATTTAATACTGAAATCAGTGGTAGCGGTCTACTAATACTGTATGTGCTAAGCCAGAGGTGGGGAACCCGCGGCCTTTTGGCCACTCTGGTGCGGCCTTCTGGCCAATTCTGGAAAAACGAGGTTTGAAGATATCTGGGGAAAAAGTATAGCGAATTGAGGATTTCAAATGTCTCCGTGTTAACTGCGGCCTTATGTCGAATCAGAAAAATGAATGCGGCCTTTAGAGAAGAAAAGGTTCCCCACCTCTGTGCTAAGCTGTCATAAAAAGTGTAATAATTCAAAGTACAACATAATTTGTATGAGAGGGAAACAAAATGGATAAATAATAAAAGACACTCCATTCATATTCCAAGGCATCAAGCGGGTGACTTGAAATGGCTATGCGGTCAACGTCTTGGCCACTGCTGTTGTATAACAACAAACAAAACCTTACAGAAAACTCTTAGAGTTTATTCAAAGGTTTTTTTTCTTTATATCTGGACTTAATAACAATCATATTTTTAAAATCAATACTTACATATGAAATCTGCAGGATTATAGTGGGGGAGCATTTGTAATCCTAGCCCGCCGAAGAAGTCAACTACCTTGTCCACATCTCCAAAATAAGCTGTTTGTCCATTACAGAGGAGCAGCAATCTGAAGAAATATTCACAGTGGTGTAACTACCATAAATTACAATTTGTAAAGAAAATTTTTCATTCGTAATTTTTTGTAGCATGTTGTCATAAATCATAATGGTATAATATAAGTATTTTATTAACTCTGACTGTTTTTACTTACGAATCGAACATATGAAAAATCTGACTAGAAGGTTGGTGAACGGTAAGTATAATGGTCTTTCGCTCATGTGCTGCATATCTTCTCAAACTTGATACTAATGCAAATGCTGCTGCTGAATCAAGTCCTGATGTTGGCTCCTGTTGGGAATGTAAAATCAACATAAATATTAAATTATTTAAAATTTTGAAGATAACTGCAAAGCTCAATTTAATTCATAGTGATTCTCAATAATAGCATGATTTGGACTAGGTGTTTTTAATATTTAAGTTGCACTAAGGTATTCAAAAATTTTAAGGGAGAAGCATTCAAGAGAGGAATTGTGGCATAAAGTGATATTTTGTGGAAAGTCGTTAAAAAATTAAAATCAGCCAGCATCGAGGATCATAAAGGTTAAATATTGAGGGATGTTGATGTAGCCTAATATGTTCAATGAAGCGTTTCTTTAAAAAAGTTTTGATTTAAAAAGGGATTAGATTTAATTATGATTACATGGAATATTCTAATATGCACATGTTTTCATTATTTTGTAAAAAGTAAATCAAGAATAACATTGTACAGAAATTTTACATTAAAATCAAAAATGTAATAATCATTCAATTAATTTAAAAATAAAATTTGAATCATTCAAATTATGTACACTCCCACAGATTTTGTCACTAACGACCCGGGTTTCGCCTTTCGGCATCTTCAGGCGTTCAAGCGCACGGATGAACTTGAACTGACAGTTCAAGTTCATCCGTGCGCTTGAACGCCTGAAGATGCCGAAAGGCGAAACCCGGGTCGTTAGTGACAAAATCTGTGGGAGTGTACATAATTTGAATGATTCAAATTTAATATTGAAATTCCACCAAGCACCTTCAGTCGAAATCTTAAATTAAAAATAAAAGATTTTGAGGAATTGGAAATCCCATTAGTGGGTTGGTAAATCTGTATGTTTCCGCTGTTCGGCTAAGTTTCAACTTTTGACATCAAACGTAAAATGAAAAATCCTGTTAGAAATTGACATCAGTTTTGAATAAATTACATCAAGGATTACCAATTTGCAGTCAAAGGTTATAAACAAAGAAATTTACTCACGTCCAGAAGCATAAGTGCAGGATCTGTGAGAAGTTCGCAAGCGATATTGGCACGCTTCTTCTCACCGCCAGATAGACCTCGCCGTACTCCGTCGCCAACTCGTGTTGATGCACAAGCTCCCAGTTCCAACACTCGTAAGATATGCTCCACATGCAAACGACGTTCTTCAGCAGAAAGACGCTCTGGCAACCTTTAAATCCAAACAAATATCTCAAATCAATACTGTGAAAAAAATATAACTGCCAAACAATTTCCTGAGACCCTTTCTGACTTTTTTGTCTGTCAAAACCAGGGGGGGCAAACTTTTCGGACGGAGGGCCAATTTCAGGAATTCAAAATGAGCAGAGGGCCGCAAGTAAAATACCATTTTTATATGTACACTATTTATCATGAAAAAAAACAATGTAATGAGAGGAATGAAACTGTTATTCTATTAACATTTTTCAAAATTCAGGTGTTAATTTTGTAGTTGAGATTCTTAAAACTTGTAAATTTTCATGAGTGATTTGATTGTAAAGAATTTTTATTGAGGTTCATGAGGAAAATGTTTGTTCATATACATATATATGTAGGTTGATCCAAAAATAATGATTATTATATTTATTTTCAATCTTTTTTTAAAAAGGCTTTCAAAGATAAAAACATTAATCTTTTTCAAAAATATAATATTGCTCGCAGGCTGCAGAAATATACGTGGCGGACCGCATGCGGTTTGCCCATGCCTGGTCTAAACAACGGGTTTTTCCACAACCGTAAATTTGACAGTGGTGATATTCACAGGGGACGTTCACTGTCTTTCAATCAATTATTTGAATATAAGTCTGTGAATTGAAAAAACACCGGGAACGAAGGCAGACATCTTTTTCGCAACCTTGGAAATCGGATCCTTAATCATGGTTTATGGAGTAATTATGTTTTAAAACGAGCCAATAGACTAAAGCAGCGAGTATCAAATGCAGATAAGTTACATACATCAGTTGAGTTTTCTTCAATGAGAAAAACGAATAACTTTAAATCATATTGTTAGGAAAAGTAGACGGGAACAGAAACCTTTATACTCACGTTATAGCCAAGGCATTGGCGGTCTAACATTATAGAAATTTTTCATAGATTTGTAGAGTAGCCAGTAGTGTAATCATCATACAACGCTATGTTACGCACAAGGGCCATTGGGCTCAGGGGACGGCAAATTTATATCCATTTCAAATTTTCAAAAAAAATAATAAAATTTATTTTACAAGACGAATATTTTTCAAAACATTCTGCTAAACTAGTAAATGGTGAGGGTCTTTTTCGCCTATACGCAGTGGCGGAATATCCTATAAGCAAATGAAGTGCGCGCTTGAGGCATCCGAATCTTAGGGACCTCAAAAATAGCTTATATAATATAACATCATTCAGATTTTTATATATTTTTATTATTTTACTTGGAATTTTCTGACGTTTTAATGTTATCTAAAAGACAGGGCCTCCTAATTTTATTGCGCCTGGAGCCTCCCATGTGCTTAATGCGTACGTGCGAAATGAACGCAACTAGTTTTTATTATCACCAGCTAAAAATTCTCTGAAACAGACGTATACTACCCCTAATTCATCGTCAGCTGGAAATTTTCAACTCACGGTCGTTCTTTTCTTTGCATACTGTGTTTATAAAAATTATGGACTATTTAATAAATTTTCTAGGTACGCCCCTGAAAATAGCGGAAGGTTAAATAACAGTATAAAGCTTAGATTTTAGAATCATAGAGGGCATATATACACCAATGTCTATTAGCTGTTAAATTGTTAAAATATTTTTAATGAAAAATAACTTCTAATTGAGATAATTTAACTAGTGCTTTTTATTTTCTATGCACATTATGTCCTATGGCGCAGCGGTTAGCATTGTCGGCTTTTGTGTCGGATCTCACGTGTTCGAGTGCCAATACGAACAGCTTTTTTTCGATCGACTTCTGTTCGAAAGCATGGGTGTTTGTGATGTTTAAAAATTCCCGCCCACCCTTTCTGATACTTTAATAACTGGGTGTAGCGTTAGCGATTAGTTAACCACTTGTCTTGTCCTAATCTTATCCTTCTAATCCAGTGATGCACAACCTCTACCTTCTAGCGGGCCGCATAAAACAAATTTATCGTTGGTTCGGGCCGCAAAGAAAAAAATGATTTAAAGTACGCTCAATCCTTTTTTATACAGAAAATATGTATGTTCCACGTAAAACAGCCTTAAAATCGTGTAAAAAAGATTAAGTGAATTTAGATAAATGAGTAATAGGTTCCATTTTATTATTTTGACCGTGTTATTTACAAAATAAATAAGCCATGTGTTTCATTTATATACAATTCATAAGTTAATGTGTTCATGGTCTTTGTTAATTTTTAACTATTTTTTTTAATTTGACATAATATTTGTAAGTCTGTTTCTATGAACCGATTTATTATCTTTCGTTGAAAAAAAAGCTTGTTTAAATTTGTTTAATAATTTTTTTACGTGAAAAAAGTATGTTTGAGAAAGATATTTAAGGCCCGCCACAAAATTAAAAAAGGGCCGCAGGCGGCCCGCGGGCCGCGTTTGTGCATCACTGTTCTATTCCTACTACTCTCTTTGAAAAGGAGCCACAAACAGTTATCGTAGAAAAACTCTGTTAAGATACCTCCAGTAAGAGGCCATATTCTCCAAATTGGGAGCGGACATGGATACAAAAAAATGCCATATTTTGTGATATTTAAGTTTGCATAAATATTTAGTTTTGCATACCTATTTAAAGTAGCCATATTTCGTGATATTTAAAGTTAACGAAATATTCATTCCCAGCACAGATAATATTATATTGTACTTAATTTTAAGTATCACATTAGCATCCGATTTGCTTAGCCATAATAATATTACTTTTACTTCATTTCGTGACGCTATGTCCCAAATTCCAGAAGCCAAGATTAATAAAATGAAATAATTGTTACAATTATTAACAAAAGAAAGTTTATTATACCGGATCCTTTTCGGACCTGATATCTTTCTCTTAAATACAATATGGCTAGGTGAAAGCCAGACAGCATCAGACGGTACCGGAACATCATCATCATTGATAATAATAACAACAACAAAAAATAAACAACTAATTTCGCCTATCGAATAATCTGGACAGTCACATCTTGTGCGAATTGTTATGAATAGATAGATGTCAGTAGGTTACCTAGGCATTTGGGTATAAAATTTACACCATTATAAACGGTTAAAATATGTTAAATACTTAGCTTTATAATTAAAAGCCACACCACCAGTTACCATAATCATTTATTACGACAAGCACATCGTATGCTAAACAATAAAGAGACCTAACTTATTTTTTTTAGTTTATATAATATACCAACATTATACAAAACCATATTTCAATCTAACATGAGGTTACACATTATCTTTATACACAAAAAAGGTTTGATTTCACCTAAAATCATAAATCAATAGCCCCAAGTGTAAATATTTTTTACCGTTTGCCTAGATGTTTTTTTTATAAATTATGCCACTTTATTGATTTTAACAAATTGAATGTTTTTATTAAGTAAATAAATATAAAACTATGAATAAACTGCTTTTGCCTTATAATGTTTCGAAATTTCCTATAAACACATTCGCATCAAATATATTTAAATATCTTAATAATTTTGCTTTATAAATTTACGAAAACATATTTTAATAATTTGACGAACACAAATTGTTTACATATCGACAGTGAAAAGGAAAAAGGACGTAACCCACAGTTATTACAAATCAGGCTTTTTTCGATATTCACAATTTATCAAGCTTGATACACGTTCTATCAAAAAGATGCAAGCTACAAATGCCAAATTAGTATCTAAATTTAGCTTTTAAATTTGAATAAGATGACCTTGTAAAAAATTAATACCAAGTAAAAAGACTGAAATAAAGGTTTTTCCTAGACAATTTCTTTAATTAATATTAGATTATGTCAATTAAACACCAGCTTAGAAGTCTCCTTGCACTTTAAGGTTGTGTATAATTCATAATTTGCATATAGCCCAAAATCATCAAAACACGTTTTTTGCGCTTCCTGTAAAATTTGATATGTGTGGGCTACGTTCTTTTTCCTTTCCACAGTCGATATTATATTTAATACAACCAGCGACTGTAAAATCTTGGTTAAACTATGTTTTAAAACGTGAGAATGGAGAGAGTAACTCCTTGTTCATGATTCTTTGAAACATACATAGTGGATAACAATTATTAAGTCATCTCATATTTTATATAAATAAACGTATATGTCAGAGCAATAGGTACGTACTAATAACACGAAAATAGGTAACACAAAAATGTACATACGTAACCGTTGAATTGTAAATTAAATGTTAACAAGATAAGCTACAACCATTTACAGAAAGAAAAATTATTATGTTCGATGAATTCCGAGGAAACTTATTGCGAAACTGGTTACGCCTCGTTGAGAACCATCTTCAGAATAAGTTTGAAGTAAACTGAAAACTTTTTTTTTTTTTTGAATTTTGTCGTATTTAGATTTTGAAATAACTTGATCTGGGATTATTCTCGTTTTTACTTTACATGTGATTTCACAAAAGATCGCATTAGAAAGACATGATTATTGTGCAACTGAATTAATTGATTTAATCATTAATTAAATCTTACGTATGCTCTTGTGCTAATCATTTCATTGAGAGGTATTCTAAAAAATATATTTTCTGTTATTTAATATTTGAATGTGAAAAACGTACCGTGTAATATATTCAGAAGTTATTATAATTTGAATGCTTTACAAAAATTCCTTTCATTGTTCGTCATTGTATCAGATATTATTTCTGCGGGGTGGGTTTGATAAATTTTTAGAATATTTAAAATCCTGTTTTCTTTTACGACTATTTTACGTGAATATTTAATCTTTTATGTTATATTATAGTAACCGGCGATAGAAATCAACGGGCGTTTTACTAACGTAACCGTCGATTACCGGATAAACTGGAATATTTGTTTTATGACCATGCTTATAACATATATTTTAATATGAAGCCTAACAAAGAAAGCATGTGACCTACATCAAGTATCGAGAATCAGTTATAAAAAAATTAAACCATAACAAAAATAGAACCTTGAAATTTACTCGAGACATCTGTGTCAAAAACTTTACACAGGGCTACGAGATGGAAGGTGATGATTATAAAAAATATTTTTTGAGAGAAGTTTTTATCTACATAACATATCAACAAATGGTCAGATATTATTAAAATTACACGTCATATGATAGAAATATATCTCTACATTTTTCATGTACCGACATATATTAAAAGCCACTGACAAAAAAAGTAGTAGTATAAATCTTCACGATTATCGTTACTTTCAAATTGAAATTAAATAAATTTGATAATATGAGATAAATGCATAATACGAACGTTAGAACGAAACGAAACGAACGAAAGAAAAAAAGCACCAGTTACTTTTTTTCCAAATAATATACGTATTAAGAAATGCATTTCTCACATAACGTTTGTATTTACGTATAAGAGTGAGTGAATACGGTAGTGACGTTACGTGTATGAAAATAGGTACTTGCGAGTTTACGTAGTTACGTGGTTGAGAATTAAAAAAAAAAACAATTAAGTCCGTTTGTTACATATAAATATTTCTATATAGATTTGTACAGTTGTGGGCTGCCAATACCTTAACAAGGGGCTCGCTTAATCTCAAAGTAATTCTCGGTGATCTGGGGAAGGAGTTATTTTTTTAAATCACTCCTTTGCAATTATATGCAGTCGATTGTTACTTAATACACTTATAATATGTAAAAATATGCAATTTACCGTAAACTAATCAATGTAAATGGCTAAAAATGTTTTACTATGTATACTGAAGTTGTCGTAGATTGTAGAAATTGCAGTTATGTACTAGTTTGATCCGAGAATATCATTTTCTCTTAAATTAACAAGGGGCTCGCTGGCCTTGGTTAAATTTAACAAGGGGCTCGCGCGAGCCCCTTCAAGCCCCCTCCAGCCCATCCCTGGATTTGTACGTGAAAAAACAGTGCGCTGCAGGATGTAATTGCCTGTTCTAAGCTCATTCATTTTGAGAAAAAAGAGCCGTCCTACAAATATCACTGGATAAATATTTCAATAAATTAAGTAGAAAAGGCTCTAATATATGATCCGTAGAGCTCGAGGATATTACAATGGAATAGATCAGGCGTGTTTCATTCACAGTTGTTTTAACCCGTACCATGCCATCCTAAAAAGTCACGTTCCCTGCCATGATGGCATCTCAGTTTCACTGTTTATTGACAGTATTTAAACCTAAGTTAGAATGTAAAAAATAATTTTAAAAATGTATATATCGTCGATGCACATCAAATATGGTCTATGTGACTATGGGTACACATATTCACATAGACCATATTTGATGTGCATCGACGATATACTAGAATACCTAAAATGATAAATACTTATTGACAATATTAAGAGTACTATTGAATGATTTAATGGCACAACTATTTACGATTGCATCATGGGCATGGAGGTGTTTAGCGTTTTTTTATTTTTTATTTTATGTAATGTAAAAAGAATTATTTGGGAAAATGTTTACTCTGAAATCCTACTAATAAAATTTACTTCGAAAGTGTTATTTTTTAATTATTCTAATTTTCTTTAACTATTCCATGAGCGAGTGAATACAGTTGACACATCAAATATACGTCGAAATTTAAATATTACTCAACATACGCCGAACCCTTCAAGACGCGTTAACCGACAAAGTAAAGAGGTATTTACCTACTATAGGTATATTTAGGTATATACCTACTGTATTTAAAAAAATACTTAATTGTGTTGCTTAAATTTTTATACGATATTAAAATCAATTGTATAGTTTTACTATTTTATAAAATTAAATGTAAAATAACTCGTCTTGTCTACTTCTATTTAAATTTGATTGCAATGAACTTTGTAACCATAAACTGGAATTAAAACTGATTTTATTTCAGGCACCAGTAATTATCTGTAGATATATTTATAAATGCGTTGCCCACGTATGATTTAGTTTAGAAATTATTATACATATAATCATCAGCGTCGTATCCAATTTTTATAGTCACATCACTTGAGTTACGCAGTACACAAATATAAATATATATTTTTTAGTATCTAACAAGGCGTAATGCTATATTTCTAGAATGTCTAAAAATGACATTGGTGGTGGTAGCCCTACCAAGTCGTGAGTGGGCTTGTCCCGGGTGCAGCGACCCGAGAAGCCTGATAAAGAAAGACAGCGAGTACCGGTGATCTGTAAGTTTAGAAAGCAGCCGGTACCGGGCGCCAGCCTCCCACGTCTCTTCTATCTATAGCACAATAGAAGCAGGTTACCAGTAGAAGGTGGAATGTAATGGCTACCTACAAAATCTAACAGCAATCGCCCCCAACGCAACAAGTCAGCGGATTTCACCTATATTGGAAATTGAATTCATATTAATCTGACCAAACATTATACCGTTAGCGACTCACACATCTCATAGATTAATTCATATAAATCTTGTTAAAAATATTTAGTTATATTTCTATACTCATTACACATATTAAACTGTTTCAGTACACTGAGGTACAACCAGCGGTGGGCTGCCAATTCGTTAACAAAGGACTCGCTTAATCTCAAAGAATTTCTCGGTATTCTGGGGAAGTGAATTTTTTTATCACTCCTATGCAATTATATGCAATAATTAAATAAGCAATCGATTGTTACTTAATACACTTGTAATATGTAACAATATGAAATTTACCGTCAACTTATCACTAAAAATGTACTATTGTGTATACTGAAGCTGTCTTAAATAATATATAAGTCAGAAATTGTAGTAATATACTTATTTGATCTGAGAATATTGTTTTCTTTAAAATTAACAAGGGGCTCGTCGGCCTTAGTAAATTTTAACAAGGGGCTCGGGCGAGCTCCTCCGAGCCCCCACCAGCCCATCCCTGGGTACAACCCATTGAATCTTAGACAATTGCTACCGAGTCAAACTCAGCACTAAAAACTAAGCGTAGATACGAGGAAACGCACTGCTAGAACCAGTACGGCCGTGGCGGGTGGTGGTGGGAATTGCAATGGATACTAAATTCTGAAATTACAAATGGAAGTAAATTAAGTTAACACGTTTTAATATTATTTTCATATTTTAAGAACACGTTTTAAAGCCACGAGTCTTTATTACATGTTCAGTATTCTGCCATATCCACATCACAGGGATGAAGGTAAGTATAACAATTCCCAAAAAATGAGAATAATAAGATTGAATATAAGGATGTGATACACAATAAAAGAGACCGTTTATTGGGGTTGGATTTTGAAAGCGAATTTTGCTACATGTCTTAAATACTCCTGTTAATTTATATGCTACATTTTACCAATGAGACTTCTCTAAGAATGTGGTTATATTCGAAAACAATCCAATCCATGTTTAAACATCGCAGAGAGTAACTTAATTCTCACATACAACTTGAATGTATGGGTTCAAAAATTGGGCTGCAGATATTTTGATTAAAAATATCTGCTGATCAAAATTAATATTTTTTTTGTAAAGTATCACGAGTATTACGACACTGCAACAAGTTTTTTTCCGCATAAAGATACTCTTCAAATTTATAATGTATACCAGGAGCGGGTAAACTTTTCGGACGGAGGGCCAAATTCAGGAGTTCAAAATGAGCGGCGGGCCGCAAGTAAAATACTATTTTTATATGTGCACTATTTATCATGAAAAAAAAAATCTAATGAGAGGAATGGAACTGTTTTACGTCTATTAACATTTTTTTAAATTCAGGTGTTAATTTTGAAGTTGAGATTCTTAAAACTCAGTGATGTTTAATCATCAAGAGTTTTTATTGAGGTTCATGACTGAAAATGTTTGTTCACATATTGATCCAAAAATAACGATTATTATATTTATTTTCAATCTTTTTTAAAAAGGCGTTAAAAGATAAAAACATGAATCTTTTTCAAAAATATAATATTTCTCGCGGGCAGCAGAAAAATACGCGGGTCTCAGTTTGCCCGTGCCTGATGTATACTATGTATTTAAGATACTAAATAACGACTTGCAAATACTACAAAAAGTTATAATTAGTTGAACAGCTAAACGTTTTCAAATGTGTGCACAAAAAAGGCAAACTGCATTTCTGACGTAACAAATTATAGTAAAAAATACCCTGAAATTGAATATAGTATTTAAATATAACCGTGCCATTGGGTACCATCGTGAACAATTTACTGCCAGTAGGTCAAGCATTATTCCTACACAAAAAAACTTTGAGAGCCAAATAGATTTGTGATGTGTCTTGTATAATATAAATTTAAAATAATAAAAAATACGAGACTGCCCTTTGTCATGAGCATATTATATAATTCGGGGTGTCCATCCAAATAAAAAGAATTAAAACCACCGACTTAAATAATAAAATATCAAGGAATAGACACTCTTCTTATTTATTTATTTTATAAGATGAGTTTATAGATATTTCTGTTTCTGTTATTTTTTATTTCTTACAGCGTATATTTAATGAAGGGGGCAGAAGCAAATTTGGCTTTCTTGAAAAAAAAATACTTTTGAAACGAATACATACAAATTCATAAAAATTCTTTTTACTAAAAAACTAAAAAGCTTGCGAGTTGATAATTCAATAACAACTTCGTTTCATTACAGAGAATCGTTTTAAATCATTGTTTGAAGTTAACTTTTGAAGTAAACTCAGCTTTTTTAACTCTTAATGTTTCCTTCTTTACAAAACAGTCACGTGGCGAAATGGCTGCTCGGTACATTTGACAACTTGGGTGTGAATCACAATATTCTGCTGTAAGGTGCTTTTATAATTTTCAATTTTTTCACAGGAGTTTGTTTGTAGTAGAAAACTGCCTTTGTTTTTATTTCCCTCCAACATATGAGGACGCTTTAGCTACTGAGGGTCTAATTGACCTTTTACACAGTAATTATTTCAGCCCTTCAATTCATATTTTTACTCATGCGAATCGCACGCTTAAACATAATAACACCATGACGAGAAAATACGTTAGTTTGTATATTTTAGTGAACGCATAGCAAATAATGATTAATTATGTATGGGGTCGAGTCGATTGTGAAAGATCGCAGACGATACAACTCTTGGTACAGGTGTCATTCCGAAGGTCTAAACTTTCATACGCCTACAAACCTTGAATGCAAAAAAAAAACTGCAACAACTTGTGGAGCTTCAATTGAATAAAAAATGCTTGTGAAAGGGTGACAGTAAGTCTACACAATGTTGCACAACGAACTTACAAATCGATACCTCAGTTCCAAAGTGTAACAACTCAAGATTCATAGTTATAAAATAAATTACAAAACCAGATTATGGGCAGTTTTAATCTTTTGTTTTTTGAATCCATGTCCGCTCCCGATGTGAAGAATATGACACAATGTTAGAAGTATCTTAACAACAGTTTTTCTACGAAAACTGTTTGTTGCTCCGTCGCTCAACTTCTATTTTTTCAAAGATAGTAGATATATAAAGGATAAGGCTGAGGCAGGGCTGGTGGTTGGCTAACCACTCTCGATACACCCCGCTATTTAAGGATTGAAATGGTGGTAGAGAATGTTTTAGTCATCACAAAAATCCATACATTAGAACATAAATCGATAAATTAATTGTAAAAATGCTGTTCATACTGGGATTCAAGTCCGCGAGATCCGGCACGGAAGCCAACGACGTTGACCACTGTGCCACGGACCCGACTTCTTAATCTTCTGCGGAGCATCTATTTTTTTAAATTCCAGGATTATCTAAAAATATATTTATAATATTATATTTTTTTTCTAATATGAGACAGGACTTTAGTATTACAAAAAGAGATACATAGTTTGGATTGAAAGAAACATAACCAACTATTAGGGTGTTCACTGTCAATACTTGGTGGAAAGGCATTATATTAGTAAAAACACAATAATCCTTTGTACTTCATTCCACTTTATTTAATATGTCATAGACGGTGTCATAGCGGTAGATGTCAGTTGACGATGCTCGTAATGAGCGAAACCGGTCCTGACATATTAAATAAAGTGGAATGAAGTACAAAGGATTATTGTGTTTTTACTAATAACCAACTATATTCTAAAATAACCTCACATTACCACTTGTTACATTTTGGAACTGGTAGATATCGATATTTTAAGCATTTCCTCGAAACTCAAATACTGTATAAACTAACTACCCAAAATGAAAAAACAGCATTTTTTTGACTTGTTACTCTTTGGAACTGAGGTATCGATATAATACGCATTTATCGACATTAAATAAATCTTCCATCAAATTAAAAAAACAGAGAAAACTGAAATTTTATTTTTATTAATTCGATTTGTTATCAAACAGTATAGAGAAAAAACAAATATTGATGTTAATATGACTCCATTATTCAAATAATCAAACACAGGTCATTTTATGACAATTCATTATCTTAAAAAACGTAATGCCCTTTAATCGTTACCTTTTTTATCACACATTGAAACTATCAAATAAAAGGTTGAAGTGCAGTAATGTTAATTAAAAAATATATATAATTTGATTACTCAGGTAAACAACAAACAAGCTTCTTTTAATTGAGATATATCAGTAGTTTATTTGGTTTTCTGATCGCCCTGACCCAGGGGTGGGCTGGAGGGGGCTCGCAGAGGCTCGCGCGAGCCCCTTGTTAAAATTGACCCAGGCCGGCGAGCCCCTTGTTAATTTAAGAAAAACAATATTCTCAGATATATGAGTAATATAATTTATTTTTTATGAATTATAATTATATTTAGAAACGCAGTACATATATATTAATCTGCGAAGGTTTTAGTATATCGCTTGGAGCACGGAATTAGAGTGAAAATAGAAAATTTGCCTCCCTCTTACTTTAAACTCTTCCAATATAATGTAGGTTAATAGATTTTGTATCTATTGATATTAATTTTCGTCTTACGTTACATTGCATATTGTTATTCAATGTAACTGTTTTGGTAATATTATGACGTATTGTATAAGAGTAATAAAAAAATCACCCCTTCCCCAGATCACATAAAATATATTTGACATTAAGCGAGCCCTTTGTTAATATTTTGGCAGCCCACCGCTGCCCTGACCGTGTTTTAGTAGATGTTTTAGTAGATTTGTGTACGACCATGAAAGGTCTAACAAACTAAGTTCTTTGTCATAATAATGCTAGGCTTATTTAAAATATGAATAGAAGAATGGTAAAAAAAATAGCCGTTAAAATAACATGAAAGAATTCTTTAACTGATTTTTGCATGACTTAAATGGAGACACGTGTCATTTTAAGCAAATGAAAAGTTTAATAATTCTTTTGAATATTTATTTTCAAACGTAAACTCACGTAGTTAAACTCTCCGTCGCCATGCACGCAAACAAGCCCTTCCTTTTCATACAGAACTGTTGCTGACCAAAACATGATTGTAAAATGGATAAGTGTGCGAGGAGACCCCTTTCAAACGTTTTCCATAGAAAATAAGGTCAATAAACGAAGACTTTTTAATAAAAAATATTTAAGCATTACTATTTTCGAATAATAACTTTTTTACACTATTAATTGTTAATTTACAAATCCATTCATATAAATATTTGACACGTGCTTACAGTAAAATGTTTATTACACGGTGAAATTATTATTCGAAGACACAATATGCGTGAGTTTATTATAACTTTTTGATATATTCGGCGAAAACTTTGTAGAAATTCATTTTTAAAATTAAATTAAAAATAGTCACTTTATTTACTAGTTGCGACACGTGTCCCCCTCTCTTTAATAAGCATCTTCTGAATCACACATAAATAATATACTTTAATATTAAAATGAAGGCCCTATACCACATTAAGAATAAATAGTTTAATTTGCAAACTATTGCTAAGAATATTACTACTATTATTCGAAAGCATAATTTTATACTCATAATTACGTATTTTTGGACTAGAGTGGCAACAGACAATGAGCAATGTTGCCTGGCAAGATTTGACTAAACTTGGTTGCTATTTGGCTCAATCGATAATTTGTTTTCATTAAAACAGTATTATATATATATTATAACCACAATATGTACAATTAAAAAATACGTTTAATTAAGTGAAGATTAATGTTGAGCTTTTGTGATGGTGAAACTAACCGATTCGAATAAAATAAACCCTCGATTATCCGGATTAACGGTGGATAAGGGTCGCACTGATAATCCGAACCATAAAAATATTATACAACCTTTCTAAAGCAGACCATTATGTTGCTATGTTTAATACTTATTGATTGCGAAAAATGTCTATGATTTTGGTTTGTTAAGGAATCTTTAAGCGATTTTGTAATGTTCGTTTCAATTTTCCTAAGAGCTATTATATTTGAGTTCCCATGAGTCGATTTAGTTTTCATCGGATTTATTTTGTATCGCATTCAAATTATTTGGAAAGATTCGATGTAGACTAACATTTTTTGAATATATCGATTAGCATTAGTTTTGGTTTGACAGTAATTATTGCTACATTCTTGCGATTATTAGACGTTTCCATGGGTATGTCTAATAATCCAAAATCTGAAATTTGGTATTATATGTTTCCACAAAAAAATAAAGCAACTGTTTATGGTAATTTTAAGTGTGCAATTAATCGATGTTCTAAGTTTACAAGTCCCAGTAATAACACAACTAAATTGATTCTTCAACTGATTAATAAGCCTGTGTTCAGAGTAATGACTGAATAACAAGCAGTTCTCTTAGAATAGTTTTATGTTGAAATGCTCCATATGGTTAGAATTAGAAAAAAGCGTAATGAACATCTACAAAATATAAATAAGATACAAACCTGAGAGCTGCAGTGTAGTCTAATGTCTCTCTCAGTGTCAAGTTAGGGAAGAAGATATCTTGCTGTAGGACGTAGCAGATGTGCCGCCTCCATCTTTTACATAATCGCTCTCCGTTGAGGGTGACGAGCCCAGCGTCAGGTCGGCGTCTTCCCGCCAGGACATCGAGGAGGGTCGTCTTCCCTCCTCCAGATGGTCCTAGTACTGCTAGCACGCGGCCAGGTCTTGCACTTCCGCTGACGCCACGCAAGACTGCACGGTCGCCGGCTGCTGCGCACACGCCCCGCCATGCGACGGCGGCACCACAACTTCTGTAATAAATTAAATCATGGCCAATTGAATAAAGTGTTTTTTAATCAACATAAGGATGCAGACTCGAGTATTTGATTGAAGCTTTGTTTCAAAAAAGATGTGACAATTATTATACTTCCTGAGAATTCAGCCAAATGGTCAACGACGATGCGTTTGAATATGATGCTTAAAGGTAAAATACACCAGTAGGGATAATTTTCTCAAAATGTTTCTGAACCTAATAAAGGCACTATATAGTAAAATAAATGACGTATTGTAACTTTTATTAATGAGGTATTCGAAACTTTTGAAATTGGATTCTTGTATTCGAATAATAATTTATTTATCAGTAAATGCACAGTATCATGCTTTCATATCGATACCTCAGTTCGAAAATGTAATTAGTCAAAGATTTTCACTTTTAAGTTAAACTAGCTGTAAGCCCGTTGCCCTCGACGGGAGGATTTTTTTTTGCATTTTTGATAAATCAGATATTTACTGGAAAATCAAATGCAAACTTATTTATTGAATAAGCCGGAAGGTTTTAGCTAAATTAATTCCCTAAATAGTTTTTTTAAGAATACACCTAGTCCTCTTTAAGAATTAAAATAAAAAGGGATTGTAAAAAAACACGCAAATATCGGAAAACGTGAATTCTGGACGTGTTTAAACAGGCACTGTAAATAATCAAAATTTACGTCTAAACCAAATTTAAATTAAGAAAAATGAATTCGACCCATAGTAATTTTTTTTTTATGATATTGTTATTTTAAACAAAATAATAGTGTGTCATTCAACTGTGCCAGTAACAAAAGACAGTGGAGGATGTCGACAAATAAAATATTGAGAAACCGTGCTACATATAGGATGAAAAAAATCATCAAAACAGTGGTCGGTGTTGTTCACTCTAAAAATTTTGAGAAGCCGTATCACATATAGGATAATCGAAATTAATTGCAAATTTTATCCAAATGAATTCCGATATCTACCAGTTCCAAAACGCAACAAGTGATTATTTTAGAATGGCAGTTGTAATTATGTTTTAGATCCAAATTTTAATAACGACGAAAATCCTGTGAAAAGTAATTATTAAAGAAACATATTTTTAGATAATCCTGAAATTGTATTAAAATTTAATAAAATAGAAGTCCAATAAAAGATTAAACCTTTCAAAAATCTTATTTCTAAACAGCTTAAAAATGTGCTTTTTATTTGTCTTTGAGACCGAGATATCGATAAGTTTATTTTGTGTAATTCTAACTATTTTTATTTTTAAAACAAGGTTTTAGCAAGTTTAAATTTTAATAATAATAATAATATAAATACGTAAATTTGATTTCAAAGCTACATAAATACTTTTTATAATGTTCATGAAACATATAAAGTGTCCGATGAGATTATTTTAACTTTCATAGTAATAGTTTTTAATAATTCGCCCATAGGAAAACATCTTTATGTAAGAACACTATTATTTCTTTTGAATGATTTAATTTTAGTGCGCGCAATACCTGACACGCATTATGAGAATTTTTTGCTCAAACTGCCTTTCTTAAAGTACTGTAGGTTATGATACGAAAAAGGGCTAATTATTTATCAACCAGAGTTACCTGTTTGGTCATTAACTGTTGATTATACCCGCTCTGATGCAGTGATTGGCAAATCATCATTATGGTCTTGTTACACAAGCTTTGGATAAACCGAAAACCATTTTCATCACAATTTTGACTGACAGTCACGGAGATTTAAAAAAATCTCTATCAATCTTATTATACAAGAAATCAAAAGCAATAGAATATTACCAACGCTAACGAATATCATGCGTACATAATAAAGTATTAGGAAATTTAAAAAATGCGTGTTATAAGAGAATTAAAACGTCAAATGAATTAAAATCTTAAAATAAAATAACATATGCGTGCTTGAAGTATATGTACTACGCTTTTGCCACTAGAACTACTCGAGTAATTGCCTTGTTTTTTTTTTAAAGAACGGTGACTGCAATTCATTTCCCAATATTCTCTGCATTTAAAATGCGATTCAAGTATGAGGGCTCTTTGTGTTTGGAAACCATGCACGGTATCGAAAAACAGTTTTAGTAGTTAAAGATACGAAATAAATGCTATAATATACATCAATAAACTTATAAGATTTGATTATAAATTCTACACACACTGTCCACACATAGTTTATATAAAGTAAATTAGTTTTGTATTTTGTTAAGCCAACAATATCACAGATCCTATGGCGATGCGGTTAGCATTGTTGGCTTCCGTGCCGGATCAGTACGAACAGAATCTTTCGATCGATTTATCGATTTCTGTTCGAAGGCATGGGTGTTTGTGTTGTCTTAATTTCCCTCCCACCCTTCTTATCCTTCAATAACTGAGCGTAGCGAGAGCTAACCATTAGTCATGTCGTAGCATTATTCTTCTTTCCCTTATACTGTCTTTGAAAAAGAGAGGTTGAGCGACTGAGTAACAAAAATTTCAAAAGTTCTATTAAGATACCTACATTGGGAGGGGACATGGATTTAAAGAAAAATAATATCTAAAGGTATTTTAGTAATAAGAATTGACTCAATGATATGATAACTTTGGCCTAGAATGCTCAAGAAAAAATATACAATTAGCCATTGTTTTTATTTTACTTATATAAAATTTAAAATGATGAAAAATTTATCCTTTTAATAAAAAGCCAACATTTATTTTAAAAATAAATTTACTTCACTGTGGCAAAGCCAGCCACTTACTTTTACAGACCAATCCATAATTTTCCACGTGTTACATAATATTTCAGTAAACCCATGCCCTAATTAGTTAACACGTAAGTTTTAATAAAGGAGAATTTTTAAATACGTACAAAACAGCGCATGCGTTTATTGATGTAAAATTTATTGAAAAAAAAATATGCAAATTTGCATCAACAAATCATTTTTGCACATGTTTTTATTTTTATATTTTTAATTTACGAAATGTGGTAAGGTAAACATTACTTTATTCATCTACATTCTACATGATAATATTTATTTGTTAGACAATTAAATAAAAACTGACCGTACATTTAAACCATGCTCAGTAATTATGCCTTATTGATTATAAAAATATGATATTTTTCTTAATTTATCAGTCTATAATGCACATCACATCACTGCGTTTGCGCCCGGGAAGCAGATAGAGAGAGTGTGTGACTCAGAGGTCTGCACGGGTCTGGGCCTGGCCTTCGGGCCATGATGATTTCAATTATAACCAGTTCTATAGAAAATCGTAAATTGTTGTAAATTTGTAAAAAAACGGGTTTTTTCGAGCTGAGGAGTATTAATCTGGGCTTCAGGTCGGGTTCGGGTATTAAGTGTGATATTAGACTCGGGGCCAAGCCGGGTCGGGCCTGAGTCTTTCGGGCTCGGACCGGATAATTTGTAAAATTTCGGCCCATACAGACCTCTAGATATAGACCTCTGATTGTTGATCGAAAGTTGAAGGTGTCTGTGCCTCATGGTGCATAGATATTACTAGTAGTAAAAATAGCGCTAGAAGCTAAATCATTAAAATACTCTTTATAAATCTTAAGCAAAATAAACGAAAAATCTGTATTAACATATTTATTACTGTGTATATTTGGGAGGGGGGATAAGAGGCACAATTAGATAACAGTAGCAGATTAGGATAAGCGCATTTAAGGCGCGCGCTTGAGGTCTCCGAATCATATGGGCCTCATGCATTCCGTGACTCTGCTATGAGTTAGCTACGCCGCTTAGCATTACGAGCATTATCAACAGATGCTTGTCACGAGCGAAACCGCTCCTGATCATATTAAATAAAAGTGGAATCAGTACAAATGAGTATATTTTTTTAAATTCCTGTTCATGTATTATTGATAATATTATTTATTGTTAAAAGAAAAAAAAACAGAATATATAAAATTTTATTTAAGACAATTAAATATTAACAGGAATAATCAGTGTGCGACGTATTCTTGAAAGGATAATTCATATGTGGAAGAATTACCGAACCGAAATTTAACAGATCCAGATTATTGGGACCATTTTTACTTAGCTACGTTTCCGTCCAAGTTAACAGATACGGAAGTTATACGCAGAGTCCAAATTCCTGCTAGTAAAGCTACTTATTTATAAATACATAATCCTCGAATGATCATAAATATGTGTATTACCTGGTTGCAAGCTAGAACGAATTAGCTTAAAAGTGAATTGTGCAAAGTGTTTGTTTACGTAAAAATGGCGAGCAAGGCCGTGTCTGTGGCACAAAGAACGTAGACGTAGACGTGAGCTTGACACGTGACGTGACGTTTGAACCAATCTTGCCGCTCCGTGTACCTTACAATAATCATGTCGAAACATCAATGTTACTACACCATCACGTATTTCTCTAAAAGTCAATGACTTTGTGCAAACGGACGATTTCTTTTTTTGAAATATGTTCGATCGTGTTTATTTGTAGATAAATATGGCTTCAAAATACACTTTTGAGTAATTTCTCAACGACTCTCACGTTTCTTATCCACATGTTAAGTATTACACGATCCGGGTGCTTTTCTGATTGTTGAAATCACTAACTGCACGCAATTGTCTCATTAGATTGTTAACATATATTGAAAATCACCCAAAAACTGATTACATGATCGCTTAATTATTGCAACTGATATGCCTACATACACTAAGACAATGCGCAACAAATAACATTATTCCTCAATACAAAATGTATGTGTTTTTGTCTGGGACATATTATTTAATTTTATACTGATCATAAAATCCATTTGAAATGGTTTTGGATATTCTTGAAAGCTGTTTTTATATTTGTAAAAAAAATCATACTTCAATTTACGCGGATTCTTTTGGAATCGGAGTTCGGGTTAAATACAATAGATTGGTGTTATTATTGACCGAATCAAATAAAAAGTACAGTATGTTACAATCAAATCAAAGCTTTTTTTTATTCGTATTAAATACATACAGCCAGGGCTCCGATTAGACCAGAGTGCATCGGGTCCGCCAGTTTCCGCCAAAAAAACACATTTTCTATCGGGTTTAGAGTATAAAAACACATGCAAGCAATATCGTTGAAAAAATAAGTCGATATTTTTTTTTATTTCAAGCCCAGCTTAATTCTCAATAGTTGCATGAGTTTATCTGTATTAACAATGTACACTATCACATTTTACTGTTCAAGGTGCAATATAAATATATATTTAACTTGTATGCTAATGGGACTAATTAACGGAGAAGTATTCGCTAATAAAGAAGATGAGGTAATAAACTTAACCGACGAGATTTATTCTTGAAAGAAAACCTGAATGATACCAATTCAGCAGTCAGATGGCATAAGGGACCATCCGTTAATTTAAATAATAGGATAGCGAAAATGATATTTTATTTAGTCTTATAAACAAAATGATTGAGTGATATACACAGCAATTAAGTATTGTTTAAAATGTTTGGGTGTTGTTTTTAGAGTGTGAGAAAAAAATCATACACGGCTTAATCAATCAAATATTTGATATCTTATGCGAATAGGCTCTTTTGCCATCAAAATCTTATTCCAAATTCTCAATTTTTCTTGTTTTTTTGCGAGATTGAGTACTTTAATAAGAACATTATTTTTTGCTATAAAGAGCAGTTGTCGACAACTTTATGCTCACAAGCCGCTTAAATACCACTAATTAAAAGGCAAATTAGTGAAATTTATGAAAAATATCTAGTTAGACCGTCTTATTTATTATAGTGGGATGATTAAGCCCAAAGAATTTTAAATATGAACCTTAAACTATAAATCATTTTGATTATTGGTTGTATTCAACTATTTGTATGTTACTGACTGACGAATCCTTTTGCTACATTGAAGATAAACGTATTTTATGACTTTGGTAAATGGAACTCTTCAGCCATCTGACTGTCTGTATTGATTTTTATATTTTAAATTTAAAAATGGCCTAAAATAAAGCTAACGCCAATGCGCCAAATATGCCAAACACCCATGTCTAAGGTCTCAAATTTATTAATACCATTGGTGATAGAGAACCTGAAAATGGATCGTAAGCTTGCTTAAATTTTTAAAAAAAATTGACGGAAATTAATGTTCCTTTGGGTAATAATATATTTAAAAACATATATATTGAGGTGCTGAACCAACAAAAATCAATGTGGTGTTGTGAAAATTTTAGTGTAATACAAAAAAAAATGTATCAAAATGTCACAGATTGCCGTAACCGAGTAGTGATGCGGTTGTTTACAAATTTATGTTTATTTTATCAATGCAATATTCAAATTAAAACGGATAATGCATAGTCTAAAGAAGATTTTCAATTCAGCTTATCACCTGCAATACCCAGTCATAAAATAAGTGGTATAACAATGTTTGACAATTTTAATGTAAAAAAAAAATGTTTTGGTCACTCTGTACAACAAAATTGATCCATTCAAACGAGCATAAAAATCATGCACAAATAGAAGAAAGAAAAAAGAATATTTCGGTGTTAGTGGGTCGCTAGGCTGAATTATTATTGTTCACTTAAAGTGCAGCGACCGCGGAGCGTCTTCCACCCCACTCCTGCACTCCTTCACTTCGCAACTGCATCCAACCGACAGCTCCATTCTTTAATCTTCAACTCAACATATTTATTGTAAGCTGCAATATTAGTGATTCATAATTGCTTATTACGACTTTTAGCACCATCATCGTTATAGCTACAATGTTAGTGAATCATATGTTTTGAACGTGGATAGATTTTAGCGTCATCGTTTTAAATGTAAATCGTCGCCAATATTGAAATTTGTAATGCAACGAAAGGTAATCTATACTTGTTGACAAAGCGAATGCAATAATAAATATAATGATTTTTGTCGAATACTTGCATGTAATGATAGCCCATCCATTCAAATTAAAAATCTGTTTCAATCAAATCATTATTACACTGCGCGCGAGAAAAAATAGGAAAATATCTTTTAATTTCATTTGTAAACCATTAGTCTCATTTCATAATTTGTCTCACACATTTAATAAGATTAATAATCGCTATGTCCTTATTCTAAAATTCTTCAGATTTACTATCCAATACGACATTTTTTTCAGTGAAAATACAATACATCAAAAAGCGTGTAAATTTTTTATTAAAGATTCGGAATCTATTTCACTTCAAGTCCGCCAAGAAAACGATAATTTTTGAGAAATATAAATGACTGCATATCAAATCTGGTAATCTCCATTTAAAACAATCTTAATTCGATACATTAGTAGAACAACTTAGTTGTAAGAGCATATCGTATTATAATGAATAACAACAAATTTTCCATTCCCACTGCCAATAATTTACAGAGCAAATAGGTTTTTGGAGATGTTTATGTTATATTGTATTTATTACATCTCATTAATAAATTTAGTTACCAATAAAATAGATAGAGAAAACGAACAATTTGTCACACAGTAAAGAAGAGAAGTGTATTTTTATGGATCAATTTTGTTTTAATAGTTTTTATGCTAGTTGTTCACATTTTTTATCATCTCGAAGGCATGTAGATTTTAAATATAGCATTGCAAAACAATATATATATGTTTAGGTCCAGCAAAAAAATTAATTGTTAACTTATGTAATAGCTTTTATTCAGAGTCATAATTTTAATCTCTGTTGTTGATTTAACAACACAAAATAATCTTTGGAGACACGGCAAACATATGTTTTAGCATTTACTTCCTAATCTAAATTTGCTTGGCTATTATTTTTTTTGGAAAGTTTAATGAACTCATCATCAAACCGTGTAAATATCGCCATCGAGATAAGAAGGCGTTATTTATAGCTCATATATTACTCATCTCATTAGAAATAACGCGAACATTTCCCGTCGTGTTAGGAAATATTTTTATTACCGGATCCAAAATGAAAACCAGTCATGGAACTGTAAAAAACCTGAACGCCGTGAAGCAACTTACCTCTTACCTACCAGTTGGAAGAGCCGTCTCTTCAACAGGTTGCTGATGATTTTCGAAATGTGCATTTTCAATGATAACACTGGCAAAACGCGTTGCCCAAAGAGTGCTTCACGGCAATGCCGGCGCGAGGTTATTTGACGCCCTACTCAACGGTTATTGGTGCGCCCCCTTTTTAACATATCGTCACATTTTTAAAAATAGTGAAAAAAAAATCAGGATCATTAGATTTTTTATATATATATATCCATATCCGCTCCTAATGTGGAGCATATGGCCTCCTAATGGAGGTATCTCATCTGAAGTTTTTCTACGGAAACTGTTTGTTACTCAGTCGCTCGTCTTCTGTGTTTCGAATCATATATAATACAGTATATAATTACAACAAACATCACAATAAAATAAAATGTAAATGTTAGAGTACATAAAAATTAGTTGAATTATGCGCCCATTTATGCGCCCTAGGCAGTTGCCTATTTCACCTGTATGGTGGCGCCGGCCCTGCTTCACGGGACCATGCGACTCAGCAAAACTTTTACATGGAGACTACGTAATTTTCATATTGTAATTTAACTCTATGACTTCGAGAAAATCAAACCATTTTTGACGATTTAATAAATTTACATTGTAATTGTTGGTAATTTTTAATCCAGCATGAAAATATTTGCAAAATGATTCGATAATTTTAGGAAATGTCACTTTATTATGTATTATGAGTCGCCCGCTTATTGTGCTAATTTTTGAGTGCATAAATATCAAATAATTAATTGGAATTATTTTAGCTGCTTCATCATGACAAGTAAAAATTGCTAGTGCTTGAGTAAAGCGACCTTTATATGAAAATATTCTTGGAATGGTTAATAGGTAAGACTCTGGTCATGAAAAACCCAATTTCAAGGACAATACATCGCTGTTAATGTTATCATGACTCGTAAAACTAATATTCATTTGTAAATTAAAATTAATCAAATACTGATGATTATATAATTATGTTTATGTGTCAATCATAGAAAAAAAAACATACATTGTTTATTAAAAAAATATTTGAAACATACAGTGGAAAGGGACATTTGTTGATAAATCTATCCACAGAGAGCTAAAGGAGAAATTCGCTCACATAATACTACTACATATTTTATCTTTGATGAATAATTCATAATACTTTTAATGGAGTGTATTATATGATAATCTAATACCGTGTACATCTCAGCACTCCAATTGTAAAATTTCAACAGAAGATGTTAAATAACAGCCGGTTGAACGCCGCTGAATAGTTTTGGGAAATGATTGGTAATTGGAATATCACTCTTTTTGCTTGTTTTGGAAATCAAATTGAGCGGATGGAAATAAAGAAACAGCATCATACAGTTCCATGAAAATGTTAACAAACTATTAGTCAATGGTTAAACACTTTATCATGTAATAATATAGGATCTAAGTCCTCTTGGCTATGGTGACCGATATAAAATTATAAGATAAATAATAGCAAATAAATAATTATTATGCATTCAATTACCATACAAATTTAATAAATATTTTATGGCCATAATACATATCCTAATTTTACTATATTGATATATCAAATACTGTACATTCATGGGTCACTGGGGAAAACTTTATTTTGCCCTTGATTCTCATTTTAATATATAATCATGACTAACGAGAATAAAAAAATGTATATAGTTACCAAATAAGTAGATAGTAATGGGTCCTAAAGAGAAACGGATATTGAGTATTTAAAAATGAATAAAAGGTATTTATTTATGCATCATAATTCAGCCAAAATAGTCAACACAAAAAATACTGAAATTATAAATAAGTGATTCTCCTAGAGTTGTTTCAAAAATGAGTTTTTTTATTTTCCATATTATTAGACTTGAAAATTATTTATTGTTACTTTGATTCAACTTTAAATGAGAAATGTACATTATTTAACATGGCACAATGAGGCCGTACAAGATGCAAGTTGTGCATAATGTTAAAAGTTGTAACTTAAAAGAAATGAGTTAGGAATAAAACAGAAAAAATCTGTAAAAGAAAGTTTTCCGATATGCTTAAATGAAGAAGTGAAATAAGGACACAAAGTCTGAAACACGGGTAGACTTTCGAGTAGCAGAGTGATGTTGAGAACTGTTTGTAATTCGATAACAGTGACAGCACATGGAAGGTTGGTACTTTTTTAACCATAAGCATCACGCGTTTCTCTACAAAAACTTGACCCTCGATAGATAATTTTTAATAACATCAAAAAATCGATATTATCTAAAAGTATAATAATGGATTTCAAGGAGAATTTTTTTGTCATTAGACGATGAATCTAACCTTTAATATCTCATAAATAAATATAAGTAGCATTACTCACGTCGAATTTATCTTAATTTCCGTTATTTTTTAAGCAAAGTATCGAAATCTGATATATGTAATATAATAACATCGTCACCGTACTATCAGAAGTTGGTAAGTAACAAAGTGTCGAAAATGTATTAAGTACGGAAATCATTTGTCTAGAATATTTCAATTTGTGCCGTTATTGTAACAGTTTGAAAAAACAGCAATTTATATGCAATAATTAATAATCAAGATTTAAAAGGAGGTAATTTTCGCTACCAATAAATTCCTTACTTTAATTGTGTCAGATAAGCATAATTGCATCTATATTTTGATATTTTAATTATATACACAAAATAAAACATCAAGAATATCAAGCTTTATTCTAAAATCGATTTATTTAATATACTGTTTACCTGGGACTATATACCTGTTAATTGTTAAATTCTACCAGTATGGTGACTTTGATTGAAATAAAATAATATATTGAAAGAGTATTTATGTAAAATTTTACATGTCCCAACAATTAAAAGATACAGTTGATAACTATTTCGATCTAAATACTTTACTTTTTTGAACTTATAATAAAATATAAAACATTTAAATCTTCGATCAAAAGTGCGATTAATTATTAAATCAAGTAGAATTTATATTGCAGCAAATAGTATCTCATTAAATAGTGCAGCATTTATTATTAGAAACTGTATTGACTATCTCAAGTCTCAATTCATTGCTGGTGTCTTACTTTTACAGACAATAAATTATATGCCAGGCAATAGACTTTAGACGTCGATATTGATTTATCAGCCATTTATATAGTTTTAATATAAAAAACATTGCGATAAATTAGTAATACATTTGACCGATGAAATCCGGCACTGTACTCTACACATTTTACCAACATTATAAGAGTGTATCGAAAATTAAAAAAAATATCAATTGTATTTTTTTAACATCTTGGTCAATTTAAGATTTCGACTGAAGGTGCTTGGAGGAATTTCAATATTAAATTTGAATCGTTCAAATTATGTACACTCCCACAGATTTTGTCACTAACGACCCTGGTTTCGCCTTTCAGCATCTTCAGGCGTTCAAGTGCACGGATGAACTTGCACTGGTCTAGTTGGTTAGAGCTTGCTCTACCGATCAGGTAGGTCTGGGTTCGATTCCCGGTAAGATCAATGTCAAATTAGATTTTTTTCAATTTTAATTTGAGATCTAAGAAGACATGGGTGTTTGTGAAGTTAATTCTCCTTGAGTTAATCTCATGTGACTGAAATTCTCATCGAGTATATCTCGAATGATCTTTCAACTTCAAAACATTTGACGCATTGGCGTAAGCTGTAATGTCAAATATTATTTTGAAAACATGAATAAAAAATAATAATATATAAAACAAATAATACCTTCCAACTGTGAACTGTTTTTTTACTGTTTTCAAATAATATGTATGCTACGAGTTAAGCGTATGGATTATTATTTTATTTTGGTCGGCCTCGGTGGCTTAATTGTAAGAGTTGTACCCTAGTGATCACATCTGTATGGGTTCAATTTCCGTCATTCGTCCCCGAATCCCTCTTAAGTAATCGAGAACATCTGGGGACTTGACTGTCAAATCAAATATTTTATTTCACTACTAACAAACCAAAGTTGTCGAAGATAAGTCAATTTATTCACAGATATTACAAAAAAAAAACTTTGTGTTGGCGCAGCCCTTGAAAAATGATTGAAAGGTCAATTACAATAATGAATATATTCATTAAATAATTTAATAAAACTTTTTTTAATACCCAGTCGAATTCAGTTGACCTTCAGCGACAAAAGAAATCATCCTGGAATTAAAAAAAAAATACAAGAACGAATGCAAGTCCGTGGACGTCTTAAAAAACGGTTGAATCTTTGAATTTGAACAACACAATGTAAAAGAAAAAAAATCAATTTTTCGCGTCTTCTGTGCATAACCGTCATTAGTTTTCTGCGAGCTGCACAAGGATACCCTGGCATGACTCATCCTTACAACGAAATGAATCAAGACATCCTTCGATGCAAGCAGGTAGGAGCGCTTCAGAGGTAGTGACTAAATTCCATATTAATAGAATCGGAAACCTTTTAAGTGAAAGAGCGTTTCGTGATTCCTGACTAGTAAATAATGCAACGTAGAAATTTCAAAGATACTCAAAATGTTTAAATATTTCATAATTAAATATATTATGCGCATCATATTTCCTCCTTCAGAATAACATGAATTACTTTTCTTCATATACCCAACGAGGGCATTATATAAAACTAGAATACTACACTAGTAACTCTGCAATAATGAAAGCAAAGCTTAATAAGTATGCTCAACGTACTCTCAAATATCTAAACTCTAAAATAAATATGTTAAAAAGAATATTCTAGCTTGGTAGTGAAAACTAATTAAATTATTAAAATTATGATAAAACCTATTGTAAATTATCACATAAACTTAAAAACATAAAAGGAGCGTTTTCGAAAAAAAATGACATTAACTAGTCATATACATATTTAGGTAACAAAAAATTATGTTGGTAGCTAGTCAAAAAATTCACTTATACCGCATGGGCTTACTTCCCAAAACGTTTTTTTTTCTAGATCAGTGATTTCAGAAAATTGAAATTAAAAAGAAATTAAAATGGTATTGTTTTAGTCCAATTTATATTCTGCAATGCTACTTTAAAATACACGCAATATCAGAATGACCGTTATTCAATCATGAACAGAAGTTCTATCAAAGTCTAGCCCTGGATTTCATTAAATATGCGAATTTTTTTTCTTATCAGATCATTGAACGATTTCAATTATTTTCGCACCGATGAAAAAAAAACCTTACCACAGCGCCTTTTTATATAAATTCAATTGCAAATAGTTAGAGTCGCTTTGTAAATTTTTGCTTATCCATGTCAAACTGGCTGTTGTTTTTTCTTCCTATTTTTCGTGACAAATTAGGCTTTTCTAAAAAAAAGTTGCGAAAATTATAGAAACGCGTGTCGAAATAGCTTATATTGCAGACAGCATTTTTAATGAAACTTCTGTTTCAAAACAATGCAAGTTTAAAGTTGGTAATATTATTATATCTAACTAAATTTAACGTTTAGAAGATTTTACAATCTTTAAAAAATATGTACATATTTATGAATAAGCTGCAATCTTTGACTCACATTCGGGATCCGGGTGTGGTAAAATTATAAAATAACGATTAAAATTTCGGAAAAAAACTATTGGAAAAACGTAGAAAACCTCATCTCAAGGATAGCTACTGTGAACCAGTGACGCGTGTTAATTACTACACTACATTAAAGTAAAACAAAAGATTATTTTTAATTATTTACTTGTTTAATTATTCCGGATAGTTGATTAATAGGGCTGGATAATTCACATCACAGTCTAGGGATGTTTGACGAATTGTCATCTGTCAAAGCTTCTCATTGAGATGTATCTATAATATGGGCCCATTAGAGGTGAAGTGAGCCAAGTGGTATTTTTAAAAAAGTTAGACGCTTTGTAATATTATACATGTCTTAAAGTATCGTAAAAGAGAAGTAACCTCAGTTAATACACATTACAATAGTGTTATCTCTGTATAATAAAATATACAATACACCGAAACACCAAATAAAAACTTAATTATACTTAAAAAGTCTAAGAAAAAAGTTTTACCATTTTACTAGTTGGCTCACTTCACCTCTCAAGAGCATATATTATGTATTTGAATCATTCAAATTATGTACACTCCCACAGATTTTGTCACTAACGACCCGGGTTTCGCCTTTCAGTTCAAGTTCATCCGTGCGCTTGAACGCCTGAAGATGCCGAAAGGCGAAACCCGGGTCGTTAGTGACAAAATCTGTGGGAGTGTACATAATTTGAATGATTCAAATTTAATATTGAAATTCCACCAAGCACCTTCAGTCGAAATCTTAAAATATATTATGTAGTTTACAGATTATCCTTTGCCATTATTATTATTAACATACTAGTTATTAAAAAATAATTGCAATAAAATAACATTTCCTATTTTTTTCTGTCAAAAATAATTAAGGCAATTAATCGTAAATCAACCAATCGTCAATTTTTTGATAATAAACCATTAAAATTATAAAATTTTGAAAGAAGTGAATAGATATTTAATAAAGAGAGCACTTTAAGTATTAAATAAAAAGTAAAATACATCCAGTTTCTATTTATATATGAAACGGGTGAAAGACCTACATTTTTTCGATTTAATGTCAGAAACCTTTACATAAATATAATGCATACAGAGAAATGCACCAATAACACTTGATTTTTGTTGTCTTTCTATCGAGTAATTATATAAAATGTAGCGTAATTATTGATAAAAAAGTAATACTTTACTGATAATGAGTTATGTTTACGGAAGAGGACACCGCGATAAGTGATAACATTTTATTGTGAAAAGGACGCTTCCCGGAGCGCCGACCCCGCATCGTTCTCTCAGTTTCTTTTACATTGATTTTTATATTGAATCACAATATGTATATACAAACATAAACAAAGTAAAAATTAAGTTAATTCGACATAGCTAGTGTGCAAGTAGTAGGGTTTATATAAAAACCGACTTATAAAAAACCGGCCAATATTTTTTGAAACCCGGCTGAACTTGATTTTACGGAAGTTTCACAAAAAAAATGGTTTATCCAATTAAAATAAAAAAAACAATGCTTTTTAAAAAAAACTTTTTATTTATTAATATATTACCACCTTTTAACAAATAAATACAATTTTTTAATTTAGTGAAAACACAAAACGTTCTCTGATAATTAAATAGTAACCTAATTTTTCTAACGAAATTTCCTGAATAAGAATATACTGTTTCGTTTGTTAATTAATGATCTTTGAATATTTTTTGTTTGGTTAACTTGTTTGTATTCGAGTCAAAATGAATAACAAAATAATCCTAAATATAATATTTTCAACGCATTAATTAATGTATACTTAATTAAACTACATGTTTCTAATCAAAATTTTATCGGTTTTCAGTAAAAATAAATGTATATTCTATAATGAAAAACGAAGTTGAAAAGCCCAGCTTTTGAAAGTCGTAAATTTTGTTAAAAAACCGGTTTTTCAAACCCGGTTTTCGAAAACCAACAAACCCATAGCAAGCAGCATATTAGCATAGTTTAAAATAGTTCTGTGAAAACAAGAAATTATAGTTAGACAGACATTTTAAGATAAGAGATACTAGGTAACTAAAGATGCGATAGAGTTCAATATAATATTGAGAAAAAATCCTGTTCTTTTCAAAACCATTATTTGTAATATATTTTTAAATAAGTAAAAGTAATTAAGTCCGTAAATGAGTGGTGGTGTGATCAACGTTAAGTACCTTGAGAATATTGAGATTCAGGTAAGATCCATTGTTATTGTTTCATGTAGTTTTTCAATCGAATATGCACAAACCGAATTCTTTTGCGCTCTATTTTGACCTGATACCATTTAAATTTAAATTTTCCACCATTCGATCTGACTCGTTTAGAAATTGTAAACGTATTTTGAATGTGTTGCACATTTAAATTATTAAATGTTGTTTCTATCAGATAGTGTGTATGCCAGAGGACAGATCGATAAAATGACAATTTACTGATTTATCCATCGAAATACTTCGTCTCACATCGAAAGTTCTGTATTTATGGCTTTTTTAATAAATAATATAAATGATCTGATAGGGCAACGTGATACTTTAACTGAATTTGTGATAATTTTTAATTCTGTTTTTTTTATAAGATAAATGAGAACCATAAAACTATTTGAAAGTAAGTGGTTTAGTGTAGAATTAATCATCAATATCCTGTCTAAAAAATGCATTCTCGACTTTGACTAATTTGCGTTCTTGCCGCACGAAAATAATATTGTGCCACTCTATCCCCACTCACGGAATTCATCTTTCCGCCTAAAGAATATTTTTTTTTATTTTAAGCGATATTTAATTTGTTTTTTCTAGTTTAAATTTTATTATTAATATATTTTTCTGTAAACGCTGCATCTCATTCTTATCACAACTATGTGTACATATTATTATGTAAACGGTAATCGAAAGTTTATCCTCTATTATTTATTTATACAATATTTATAAATGTTTTGAGGAAGAGAAGATTTTCGTAATCATGTTTATCATTTATTTTATATCTATGTTCCCTCCCAATGTGGACAATCCAAACAAAAGTGTGTCTACGAGAACTGATTGTTAGTCAGTTATTTTTTTTCCGAATATAGTATTGATATAAATATAAGACTAGTGGTTGGCTAATCGCTCTCGCTACTCCTCGTTTTTAGTATAGGATGGACTAGAAGTAATTTCAATCACATATATGCCTTCCAACATAAACCAATCAATTAATTAATGAAGCTGCTCGAATCGGAATTTTAACCTGAGAGCTCCGTAACCAAAGCCATCGACGTTGTCTGCTTGACCACGGACTTGGCATTTTTTTTTATTTTACTTCGTTATTAAGAGAGTGTTATTAACGTTAGCCATTTCCAATAATTTTTAGCTGAAGAAAAGCTGCAACAAGCTTTTTCTGATTTTTTTTTAAATAATTGAATACAGAAATATTTAAATACTCAATCAAATTAAAAATTAAAAAATCGATGTATATAACTAGTCAAATTTATTTAAAGATCAGCACCATTTTCATTCAATCTACCAGTATAATTTTATTAAAAAAACTAGAGCGGGTTCAATCATCTAGTTAGGGGGCGTGTTATATGATATAATATAATATGACAATGTAAAAAGGTTAATGCCGAAATGTTGAAAATGGTGCGAGGGGGGGGGCGGTATTTTAAAAAAGCCAATATCGCACGACGTCATATATGAAAGGCCCCTTGGTATTTTTAACTTACTTTTTTATTAACTGTACATAAAACTTTCTCACTTCTGCTGACATGTGTAGAAATAAATTTGCTTATATTGCACATTTATTTACTTTACTGAATGTTTTTTTAAGTCGTAGGTATATAATAAATAGTATGATGATACAGTTATAAAAATCGCTGTCTAAAACAAAGTGAAATTAATTATTCTTTAATCGAATCGTGTGGTAAAAAAAAATTAAAGGCTATCTCAATAACACTTATAAAAATGCTTTATGCATTTGAAAAAAATGCATGGCAGAACGTTGGTGCACTTTATTAATTAATTCACTTTGCACTGTGTAATAATTTATTATCATTGAATTATGTTTTCTTTACGAGCGTTTTGAGTTCAGTCCAGGTTGCGAACAAAAACAAAGCAACGAAATTTATCCCGAGGATGTGAATTAATGGCATTTTAAACTAACACGCAAAATCCGCGCAAATAAATGCGAAGTGCAATAATATTAGATTGCTAGAATTTATTTCACTTAGCATTTAGAACAGGCGTCAACATTAATATTATAATCGTTTATTTTGTTATATTTATATTAGTTTTGACAGAAATCAATGACACTTTTTGTATATATTTTATTATTGTTAACCTCAATCAAAATTCAAATTATTATAATTTAGAATTTTGCTTAAAACGATTCTGAGTAAGGCTTCATAATGACGTTGTATTTTATTTTATGACTGTATTTTCAATAACTGTGAAATCTTGATCTGAACGATTGTTCATCTAGTAAGAAAACTTACCGTATATTTGTATTGAAAAAACATGCACTTAGTTGAAATTCATTATCATTAGGTTTTTATATTGAATGTGGAAAGGCAAGAGTAGTTAATCAACAGTTTTTCAACAGCTTTTATCGATAATCACAATGTATAAAACATGATACACGTAATATCGAAAGCTAAAATACTGTCTAAACTTAGCTTTTATGCTAAATATAAAAAGAAGGTCTTGCGAAAACTGCCACCAGGAAAAAGGACATTAAAATGAGTTTTGTTAAACAATTTGTCAAATTAAGTCAATTAAATACCAGTTTATAATTCTACGCGCATTTCAAGGATGTGTGTTTTTTATAATTTGACTTTGGCCCAAAATCATCCAAAAAAACATTTTTTGTCCTTGTGTAAAATTTGTGTAGTTGGTTACGGCCTTTTTCTTTTACAAAGTCGATATCGTTGTTAAATTATATTTAAAGTTTTCAAAAAAACGTGTGTTAAATAAATTTAAGAAACTATTGTTAAAAAAATATCCAAACAAAAAGTAGCCTTCATTTGATATTCACTTAAGCCTCCGCGGATACCCTTTTCAATTTGGGGCACGGTGAACGACGGGGCTCTTGAATACAGGTGAAAAATGATGATAATACATACTTAATAAATTAAATTATTGTTTGATCAATCATCCTCAGTTGACAGAATTGATAACTAAAGACTACTTTAAAATATTTTACAACTATCACAACATTTTCAATTCGTATTTAGTAACCTCAGTAAAAAAAAATATTACCAATATTTATAAGTTCTTAGATTTACTATTTGATACATTCAAAATAGTGATTAAAATATTTTTCAAATCGCAAAAAAATATCGGTGAATAATATTGTATAACTATACAGGTGGACGGCGTGGCAAATATTTTTACCTGACCACGTCTCATTTCACTTATGTACTCAGCCGATGACAAATATATTTCTAAGTAAGGTTTTCAATTTAGTGATAAATCCATCGATATCTTAGGTATTTACAATGACTGTTAAAAAAACACCCACGCATGTACACGAAAAAATATCTCCGATTTCGTTTCACTTAACCTCCCACTCAGTTTATTTTTTATGCAGCGCTACTGCCCATGTGATTCAACTGGAATTCCAGAAACCATTCTAAATTCAAAAAAAAATCGTTACGATAATTTTTTCTAGCAAATAATCACTGCGCCATTGTGAAGAAGTGGTGTTGCATATTAAATCAAATTGACCTTGAAGATAAACGCATTAAGTGTAGCGTGTATATATATTTTGCTCGCAGCGCGTGTGTCAATGAATGTGCTAGAGGTGGAACATCCACATGAGCGGCGGAAAAATCAACGGTGTCTCGCCGACTTAACGACACCACAAAACTCATTTTAATATCGAAACGTAAAATGTGTCGTTCGTAGAAGTCGTATAGAATGACAATAAACTTCAAACACGCCTTTTTAGTTAAAACATTCCTTTTTCAGTATTACAAATTTCAATAATAAAAAAAAACGAATTTTATCCGAAAAAAATGTACAAATAATAATATTTCGCACTGGCAACCCTTAAGCGAAAATCGATTTGAATCGTGTATTTCGAAAACGTTACGAGTCACATTTTTTTTCCAAAAATAAGTTAAGTATGCAAACATCTCCAGAATATCTAAATACACAAATATACTACGAAAACGTTCAATGTCTGTATGGTATTAACCCATTTTAGAGCATTGCAAAAATACATGTATTTCGAAAACGTAACAAATTCACATTAGAAAAAGTGGATTTAATTAAAATATATAATCTTGAAGATTTTTTTCTCAATTGAATACAAGAGTTAATTAACCTATCATATAATATAAAAGATCATTATAAATTTTACAGGTGACATATATTTTTCACACTCCAGGACAATTACAAAAGTGTGGCTCGTAACGTTTTTGAAATACACGATTCAATAAATTATGTTTTATGGTTGTCGCCCTTGACAACGCGCTGATAGGGGAGTATTTTCTTTTTTTCAGTCTATCTACGACAAATGCTTCATTTATTAAATAAATAACACCAGTACATTAAAACATACCGGAACCAATGCACTAAAAACAGTGTAAATTCTCTTCAACATTGTTTGAGCACTTTATGTTTTTCAATATACGAGATAATACCAAGTTGTAGAAATATGAAGGTGATACATTATCATGATAAATGAACTATTAACTATATTATGTAATAGTTCATTTGTCTGTTAACTATATTAGAATTAATTTAATACGCTTTTTTGGTGCTATAATGGTCAGGTAATTTATATATTTAATCAATTTTTTCTCGTCTGGCTACACTAAATATAAATTGCAATAGATTCTCGTAGATGATTAAATCATTACTATTTAAAAACAGCCATCAATAACAGTTATGTTTCTTTCGACAGTATTTTAGTAGACACCAAAAAATACAACATATTTTGTGTATTGGCAATACGTTAAAAAAATATAATATTCAATACTTATTTGTTACATATTATATTATTGTTAGTTCAGAAAATATATCGAATTAACATTACATGTGAATATATTTTTGTTTCACACATTTCAAATATTCTTGCAATACACGACAAAACAATATTAGCTATTAAAAAAAAGCCTTACGAGGCATAACAACTGCGTTAAAAACAATAAAACACGAAAGTTAAGCATTATATATTTTAATGTTCTGAAATGTTGCAAAATAGTTCCCATTGTAAAATCTTTTATGATATTAATAACAGTCTATTTGTTTCACATTTATGGTCATTCGTTTCGAATATCAAGATAAATATTTGCTGTATTTTGATATTTTCCAATGAAGGTAACTTGACCGAGTATCCATAGAATGATAGTAAGTTATTTATTTACTCAGTCTTGTGACTTGCGGTTACGCGAGCCTATTTTGGTGGGCCAAACAAGAGTGCAAGTGACACTGACAAAAAACTTGCATGTAAATTTCAAAATTTACGTAACAGTTTTCACGAGTTTTATATTACCAAAACAACATTACAGTATACATACATATAGGATAAACGGGTATTTTTTTTCTTTACAAGTCCTCGGCAAAATTAATGTGTCTCGCAGTGTCACATGTATTTATTATAACAATAATTATGAAATTTCAATTAATAATTTTTTTAAAAAACTTATTATTTAATCATTTGTTCAAACAATACATTTTTTAATCCAAGCGACATAGGACCCGGACAATACATATAAATGATCGTTAATCTATATAACTTCTTATATGTATCACAAGGTTTCCAAGCCTTTAGCCGACTCGTTAACGTAATTGTCTTCGGTGCTTTATTGGTTATTTTTATCAACGGTTTTGACATTGTATTCGATAATGTATTGCAAGGGTGCTCAACCTTTTTTGCCTTGGGATCGACTTTTCAATCTTAAGTTTTCTCGCAATCGACTTCTAACGTGATTCTTATAAAAAAAATATTTATTTAAAGTTTTTTCCCTTCTTTAATCTTTGATATATTTATTTTAAATCCCTAATACATATCATTAGATAGGCATGTACTTACAAAATAATTCAATTTTAGTATTTTTGTTTATTGTATATTTAAATTATATATTTTTTCGAAATTCACGGAAGCTTTCGGGATCGACCAAATTTTACTTTGGGATCGAGCGGTCGATCGCGATCTACCGATTGGACACTCATGCTGTATTGCATTGGTATCTGTGATGTTTAATATTTTCTTCCACCCATCCGATCTTAAAAACGGGTATAGCCGAAGCGATAACCTCACCACTAGTCTTGCCCTACTCCCATCCGTCCTTATCCACGTTTTTTTAAGTTTAGCGACTGAATATCAATCAGTTCTCGTATAAAAAAAATCATTTGTTTTACCAAATTTAACTAAATAGTTACAAAACACATAATATTTATGAACTTATGATACATGGTTGGAATATCACAAAAAACTGTTGGCATGAACGAATGAAAACGGATTCTTTTTTAACTAAGTGTCAGACAGTTATGAACGTATTTAGAATACCAGAATAAGCATTTGTTTGTAGGAACAATTCCTGAAATAAAGGTAATATTTTTTATGTACATATTCACTCAGAACTTTACAAAGTATCCAGACAATATGCAACTGATTTGTTTATTTTTTCATATAATTAAATATATATATATATATATTTCTGAATAAATTCAATTTTTACACAATAGTGTAGTAAGAAGACGCGCTGTAGTGAATTGACAAAAAAAACTAAAATAGCAGTTATATTCAAGGTTTAGTTGAAAAAATACTAATTTAAAAAGGCAAATGTCCAATGTCATCGCACTCGCAGATATTATTACGAGCTGAAAACAGCAAAAAACTCATAATATTTCGTGGGAATGTGAATATTATGGTAAAATATGAATTCATTACATATTATAATCATAAAAATAAATAGACAACGTAGAATAGGAGATTTAAACTATATAATAATGATAAGTTTCACACTTTTGACGTATATTATTTTGTTATGTTAAAACGCAATATTATTCTAGGCATTTAGATAATGCTTTTTATCTTGCTTAATAAAACATTTTTTGCACAGCATGTTAAAAGAATATGAAACTATTTTAATTTATCTTAACTTCACGAGTCAAATAATTTGGCTAGTCTAAGAACTAGGGATTGGCCAATACCGGTATTAACAAAACTGAGATATCGGTATTCAGTGTGTATTTTTCAATATCGAAATATCGCTTTTGAAAATGTAAAAAATATCGGTATTATGGTATTGAAAATAAATAACATAGAATTTTACACGTATGCCCATTAGAGTAGAAGTGAGTCAAGTGGTATTTTAGAAAAAAAAGTTGTAGTCTTAAATTATCGTAAAAGTGAAGTAACCTCAGTTAATACATATAACAATAGTGTTATCTATGTAAAATAAAAATATGCAATCCACCAAAGCACCAAATAAAGACGTGATTGTACTTAAAATTAAAAGTAAATGAAAAAAGATTTTCCATTTTACTAGTTGGCTCAATTCACCCCTAGATGACCCATGTGATCTTATATATATATATTTTCGCGATTAATTAAATTATGTTTAATCTAATATGAGTTGTATCAGTATCAATAGCTTCCAGAATTGACAAGTCTCTCAATGAACTAAAATAATTTTAAGAAACCGTAAGTTATTTGTGAAAATCATCCGTTTATAATTATGATATATTTTTTAATGACAGTGTTTTATATAAAATATGTCGAAATAGATCTCGATTTTGATTTACTTTACCTGGTATTGCGACCCTAGTTAACCATAGTTTTTCGGTTTTTTTTTTTTTTTTTGTAATACCGGTAGTTTAACGAAATTCCGAAATACAGATATTGATATATTCGTCCGGTATTGCAATCCCTACTCCAGACATTGTAATGGGTGTGTAATTATCGTAGTCTTTTATTATTAACGAAAAATGCCCCTGGCGAAATATTTTGACATTGATGGGTGTCTGTACCAAAAATATAAATCTGAAATAGCATGATGATGGATTTCTTTGCGGAATGCGTACAACACACTTGACACCTGGTAGACACCACTAATATTCGCGGTTCTGTCGTAACCTTGGCCACGAAATCTGCAGTGGGCTTTTCAATATTTTTGATAGCATAAAAATATCGCCAACACCGCCAGAACTGATGCATTAAAACTAGTTTCCAATTGGTGTATTTTATATATGATAACGTACATATATTAAATTATTCAAGTAAAGTCTTTTATTCAATATACAGGTATTCATTTATTTATAAATATCGACGAAAAAAAAGCGAGACACTTCTGTTGAGACTATTATCGCAAATAACAGAAATTAACGAAAACACTGCGCTGAACGTAACCGGTTTTGAGCACAAGATAAAATTGTGTAATAAGTACCTTTTTTAATAAATAAATGATTTTTTTGCGGCAAAAATATGATCACAATTGAAGTGACTAACATTAAAATAATTGTTTACTTCCAATAATACATAATATTATAATCAAATCTGTGGGCATTCCCATGGGCTTATCCTTTTCGCCAACAATAGCTTTAAACTCAGTGATGCATTTACTTCTTATATAAACACGAAACATTCATTTGCTAAGCGTCAGTTCAAGTTCATCCGTGCATTTGGACGCCTGAAGATGCCGAAAGGCGAAACCCGGGTCTTTAGTGACAAAATCTGTGTGAATGTACATAATTTGAACGATTCAAATTTAATATTATAATATTCATTTCTGAATATATTTACAATATATTGAGTTTTCCAATCGGTAATAAGCCTAGTTTCTGGTTTATTATAGCCCTAAAGTGTGTCTAACCCTGCATTATTTTCTTATGGAAACGGGTGAGAATTATAATAACTAATACAGGTTATTATCAATTATTGAACATAAATTTGATCTCAATTGTTTAGTAAATTTATCGTTAAAACAGTATAGGGCATAAAAACGAAAAAATGCTTTATAGAAAGGAGGTAAACTAATTATGTACACGAATTTTAACAAAATATTAATACGGGCTAATATTTGTTTTTTTTGTATTGACAGTGTGTGACTGTCTATAGCTCCACGGCCGACCAGTAGACATCCGTCGACGCTGTGACTATCTCTGATATAGACATTTAATTTTTAAAAATCCATTACTTAAGAAAGTATTGATTTTGTTAGCTTGTATGATAATTTTGGAACGTAATACTCATTTACCATTTGGAAATATATCGATGCTAGGGCAAAACCTATCATTATAGTTCAGTTCAAGTTCATCCGTGCACTTGAACGCCTGAAGATGCCGAAAGGCGAAACCCGGGTCGTTAGTGACAAAATCTGTGGGAGTGTACATAATTTGAACGATTCAAATTTACCTATCATTACGTTGGGAGAACAAACAATATTTGATAGTTTTCAACATTTTATCGTGAATTTGTATCCGACCACTCGTACCGGAACTAACTAATTGTCAAGATTTTTCCTAATCCGGTCTGTTCCCAATGTCGAGCATATGGCTTCCTAATGAAGGTATCTGAACATACTTTTTACGAAGACTGCTAGTTACTCTTTTTCTTTATCTTTTTTACTGAAGAGACTAAGGATAGAAGGATAGGGTAAAGACAGGATTATTGTTTAACTAACCGCTCTCGCTTTGATTAATACTGTGATTCAAACCCGTGAGATCCATCACGAAAGCCAACCACGTTGACTGTTGGGAAATGGTGTTGTAAATAAGAGAATTTGCAAAACAAAACAATATATGAAGCATTAGACCCCTGGTTCTGGCCACAGAGTAAGTCTATGGAGCGGGTATTATTTGAACATTACATTCAAAAGAGCCTTAAAATAGGAACAAACATAATGGTTTCCATAGAAAAAAAATCAACAGTCTTAAAAAAAAATGTTTTTGTTTTGCGAATATTGATTTGAAACATTACAATTTGCGAGAAAATTTTGCTGGAACGCATTACATGGAAAGAAAGGCACTGCATACTAGGGATTCTGTGTCGAGACGTCCCGGCCCGAGACTTTTAAGGTTTTCTGCTGTCTTAAGTCCCGGGACTTTGTTGTTAAATGTCCCGGGACTTAAAGACAGCCAAATTGTACATTTTAATTTCGAAAAAACCATTCTAACAAAATAAAATTGGATGTAAGCAATCGCTAAAATTATAATTAAATGTTCATACCTGATGTTGTTATATTTACAAATGTTTTTCACTATTGTACAAAGTTATCAATGTCTCAATACGACAAAAAAAGGTATAAAAGCTGTATTGTGATTTGTGAAGTAACGGTCATAATTTTACCCAATTCATTGATATTTTTTCAATAGATTTACCGTTATCACCCCTTTTTAGTACATACATACATACAAATATTTAATTTTAATAAATTTATAATTTTATTGAAAAGGAAATGAAAGTCCCAAGTCCCGGGAAGTCCCGGGACTTTGACTTACTCACGTCTCGTGTCCCGGGACTTTGAAAAAACCGAGACTTCAGAATCCCTACTGCATACTATGTATATGATTGATTGATACATTTAATTCAACGATTGGATTAGCTCGATATGTAATTTAAAGATATTCTTTGGTCGGCGCTAGCTTCTCTTTCCAAACAAGTCTTCGACTTCTCGGTAAATTTCGTTTCTAATGTGACTTATCTTTTTCCAAGAAGCTGAAGAATAATACCATCATGTACTGGCGTGACAGTAAATTTGCTTAGTAAATCGCAGCGACGAAGGCGGGCCGGCGTAACTTGTTACAGAAATGTATACATTGAAAAATAGCGCAAGTGATAGCCTTAGTTTACCTGTCTGATACTCTCACAGTATGTACTTGTTTATTTACCCGGCATAATTTAGGAGGCGTTTCGGGTGACCAGCGATCTTAGCGAGTCATGCGAAACAGGAAAAGACGGTGCTTTATTTTAATACAAAAGAAATCCCCGAAGCCAACACAATATATTAAAAGGGAGACTGAGACAAACGTATGTATTTTTCTAATATGTTGTGTAACAGTTGCATATTTACAAATGCAAAAAAAAAAAAAAAAAATGTTACTTCAGTCCGTTAACCCTACAAGGACGAGCGTGACCATATGGTAACAGTAAACACCGTTGTCTATTGATCCCACTATTCATCCCTTTTCTACCTGAATATCGTTGCTTTTACTCATATTTGGTTAAGAAGGGTACAGACTTTAGATAATCATCAGCCGTGGGGACAGAAACGGCCACCAAAAGCACATGTGATTTTTTGAATTTCCGTTTTTTTAATGGACTTTTTGAAACTGTTAGTTATTTTTTTATCAAAACATCAAATTATTTACAGTTCTTTTGCTAATATATTTGTATTGAAATTATGTTGATCTAAAGAGGTCAAATTGTAAATATTTAAAAAAAAATCACGTTTAGCTATATTTCAACCCCGAATGTTTGCGAGCCCATACGGTCACATTTGTCCTTACAACTGTCCGTACACAATATTACACGGTCATAAAAGGATGAGCATGACCATATAGTCATGCAGGGTTTATATACAACGACTTTGCGATTTTTTTTTTTTAATTTTTGTTGGGAATAAAAGTTATCCGTGACTCAGCATGGCTTAAAAAATATTTTTTTATCGAAAAAAAGCTCTCGTCTCTGGAGGGTTAATTAAATGTATACTTTTTACACGTTAAGTAAATTCAATACTTTTTGTATACCAAATTAAATTCAAGTTTGTCACAGTTATTTACAAAACAAAAGATGTTTACGCTATATGACACAATTCATCTATCATGCTTCGAAATTGCAGTATTTGCTTGCCTATATTAAATTATGTAAGTAATAATCTACATTTGAATGTAAAATAATTTTTGCGACATGTTTAATATCGATCATTCAACTCTGTATTGACATGTGAAAAAATAAAACACCGTGATTTGTGTCAATCATTATTGGACATATGTGCAATCTCACTTTCTGTTTTGGCTGCGCGCTAAAAATCATTTCAGATATATACGTGATCCAATCGACAGGAAACAATTAATTTGCTAATCAACGAATCAATAAGCTGTCTACGACTCTAAATAAACTTGCTTGAATGAGTTTCGCTATTTTATAAGCAGACTTTAATTATGCACTTAATATTTGGATTTGCAATTAAAGCGTTCCTTGAAACCTTTCAGTCGATACCATAATATTGAATAGAAATATTTAAAACCGGTTTAAAAAAATTTACGCGTAAAAATAACATCTATGCTCTTTAGCATATACTATCGATTCGTTAAGGAAATAGTAAAAAAATAATAGTAATTTTTTTTATCGGATTTGATTGCAAAACTTCAGAGTGCTAAATATAATGAAACAATAGTTGTTTCTGTAATATGCGAGACTCAAATTTATCTTAAATAATAAAGACAATTATTTCAATTCTACTATTTCTCTGGTCTTAATTTATCTGTTAACTAACCTGTAACGTAGCACACGCAATCTCTGTTAGTGCATCGTGTTCACTAAGATAATTTTTACAGGTGGCACTGCTACCCGGTATTTTAAAAAGTAAATAATATATTTATCAAATTTGCTTTTATGACAACTCAATGTAGGCAAGATACCTTCTTAATTTTTAATTAAGCCCAGAACTTGAAGTCAACTCAGATGACATTGCAAGCACACATAACCGCACAAATATTTGTTTCGTAAAAAAAATCATCTGGTATTTCGTTTATAAACCGGTGAGATTCTGTTCATTCAGCGGATTTTTTATTAGTGAGAAAAAAATATTCTTTATCCAATAAACGTTTTAAGAAGATTCAATTTGAAACATTATCTTCCGATTACAAAATAGTAGTGACGAATATTTATTTACCAACGTCGAATTGTGTAGGCGATAAAAAAAAAACGAAAAAAACAAATGATTGCTATTAATAGATCTGTCCAAATCGATGGCCTAATTTTGTATAAGCCTGAATGTGTAGTACATTCATTAAAACAAACAAAAATGTGTGCATTATCACTTTTCTCTAATAGTATCTTTATTCATTGGTATTTAATTTATACAATACGATAAATCATTAAAATACATGTTTTAACGAAATAACAATTAACATTTGACGTATAAATTATCTGATCGAGATTGTATTCAGTGAAACGTGACAAAAGTCGACATTTTTTTGTGCGAGCAACAAAAGACATATTGACCTTTGTGAATTCAATATTTCTCTTGATCGGTGGAATATTTTACAAACCAAATTGTAAATAAAGATTTTACGTCGCATTGGATTACGATTTAAAACAAGAATATTTTTGCAAAATGTCGCATTCCATTTTGAATACGACAGTGATGCTGTTAGTCTATTAATAATTTTAAAACTGAACGTTGTACGATAATTTAATTTATGGCTCAAAATGTACTGCAATATCTTACTTGAAAAATATATACAAAGTTTCGTAGAGTACATGATGTGAATTAGCGATGAAAATCGCTGTTATTATACGGTTCGAAATTTTTGATACAACCCTGGTGCCAAACATTAATCACAATATGAAAAAAACAAAATGCACTCTGGCGCATCAATCCAGTGCGAGACAAAACATTCGCAGCACTGAGTAAATGCCTTTTTTATTATCATCTCGCGTCAACATAGCACGCGAATAGATTGACGTGTGGTCGCCCCAGCGGCGGCGCGCGACGATAGCCGCGGCGGGGGGCGGGGACGAGTCTGCCGGTCATCAACCCGCGTCGGGTTTATGGTTTTGTTTTCGCTTTCTTCGATCTCCCGCGACTCGCGCCGCCACTGCTCGGCTGCCGCAGCTCGATCAGTGTCCACCGACGGCTCCGGCTTTGCTATCAGCAATGTTGGTAAACGAACGAAAAATGGGGTACACAGGTTTCGCAGGATGCCGCGGTACACATGATATAATAACACGTCATGCGTCTATTCAACAGACCATTTTTTGCGAAATATATATTTCGTTGCTTCAATATTCTCGTAAACATATACAAAAATGTTGGAGTAAAACAACAATTAAGTTTTTTTGAGAGATTTACTTTGTAGCATTTTTTCGTGTATATGTACATATGTGTTCAAGTCTTGTATGTCAGTGTTCCACAAATGGGGGCCCATGAGCTGCCTAGTAGTTTACTAGAGACATCCTAGAGTAGCTTATTGGAAAATTCATATGAATTTATTGCATATTGTGAAAATTTAAGCACGATTGTAGTAAAATAATTAAGTCTCCATTAAGAGATGTGTGCATTGGTTTTTTTTGGAAAATCCAATATCTCAAAAAAAACTATTTTAAGCAGACTATATTGAAAAAAATACAGAAGAAATTGACTAAAACACAATCTTGGCGCTTTTACGCGTTTGCTAGTTTTTAATATTATAAGATAGAAGATAGATTTTTGAACAAAAAATATCCAAGAATAAAAAAAAATGTTTTAGTTTTTTTTTTTAATATTTTGTTATATCTTACATATATTTATTAAATTTACGCCTCTTTATTTTATTACAACAATTCAAACAAAATATGTTCATTTTTTTAATGTCCGCGAAACTTCAGACACTTTGTAGGGCAGTGGTGGCGAACCTTTTTTATTTATTTGTCAATATAATAATATGTCACGTACCACATGCCATGGAAATAAAAAAATGCCTTTATGACTTTGTATATATGTGACGATGTATACTAATTCGAAAACTTTTTTGATTTTTTTGTATTATCACTTTTCTTTTTTTCTCTTCATAATAAAGCGTGCCATGCAAAATCGTCTCGCGTGAAATAGGTTTGCCATTCCTGTTGTAGGGGGTCCATGGTTACAAAAAGGTTGCAAAAAACTGCTGTAGAAAATTAGTCAACGCTCTTCAGTACTTGTTCTATTCGGCTTAGGAATCAGAAATGGAAATAATCATATATTGATTTATTGAATCATTCTAACCTACCAACTTCTTATCCGATCCCAAAAACAGTTGCATATATAGAGCGATAAACTCACATCTAGCCCATTTTTACAATTTCTTAAAAGGTAGACAATTCTCGTATGCCAGCTTCTTTTTAAATTCTCCGTTACAAGTTCACGTTGGAAACGGGTAGGAAAAAAACTTAAGTATTGAATTTATATTTAAAATGTATTTCCTAATCCAACAGAAATAATTATATTTTTTATAATATATACCAATTATATACTAATTTTCTCCAATCAAGATAAAAAAAAAACTCCTTGACTTCGCTTCAGCTATTGCTCAATCTATAAACTGTTTTTATGCCCATGTATATAATTCAAACCAAAACTAAAGTTTAACCGTTAGATACTAACGGTTTTCTGGAGTTCAATTTTATTTCAACTTTTCGTATATTTTTGGGTTCTGATATCAATGAAAACAACTGATTATGTCGGGTAGGTCTGGAGTCTGGACTTTACGTCAAGGTCAATATCAAAATATTTTTTATTTTTTAAATTCTATTTTTAAATCTTCGACATAGTGATAGATAGACCTGATGACATATTTTCTTTTCATATTTAAAAAAAACCCATATGTGTTGATTTCATGCGATTAAAAATATCTGGCACCTTGAGTGACATATTTTTTGGAGTAGTAAAAAACTAGCCGGGTCCTATGGCGCAGCGATCAGCGTTTTTGGCTTCCGTGCCGGATCTCACGGGCTCAAGACCCAGTACGAATAGCATTTTTTCATTCGAATTATCGATTTCTGTTCGAAGGATGGGTGTTTGTGATGTCTTAAAGCCCTCTTTTTCTCCCACCTTTTTCGATATTTTAATAACTGGGCGTAGCGAGGGCGATTAGTTAACCATTAGTCCTGTCCTAGCATTACGCTTCTATGTCCACTACTCTCTTTGAAAAAGAGAGATTGAACGAGTATTTTAAAACAAAACGATTATGAAGTTTGGCATTTACATACCAAGCCATGTGTGGGCAGTTATATAATTTTTGCCGTCAGCTATGGAAAATCTTATGCCACCAAATTCTGGCATCAACAGATGTGCATTCAGTTCGGAATTCCTATATTCCTTCTATCTATACGATTAGCCAGATTTAATATTATATTTGGATTTACGAATGTTTCTATACAGGGTTTTAAACTGACGTGCCCATCCGAAATATTAAAATAAAAACTTTTTATCTTACATTCATTAATATCAATTTACTTAATATTACATTAAAAATGGTTTGATATGAATTGGCAATATTGAAGAAAAAATCGTTGAATATTCTTAAATATTCACCCAGTATTGAATTAACTGTTGAAATTAAGAATGTTTTGTAATATGTAGTAAAAACATCGCTTTAATGATAAGGATAAAATTCCAGGTTATCAAGAATTATATAAGTGTGAAATACCAGTCATTTAAATTATCAGGGTTATATTTAATTAAAAAATAATTAATTATTAGGTCATAAATACTTAACAGGCTATCTAAGCGATATATATACAAATACAGTAAAACCACCATTTACACTATAGTCGGGACCGTGTAATTGGGGGTAGTGTAATTGGTGGTGTGAATCTCATACAAAATCAGGTTTCCCTTAGTTTAAAAAAAAAAAAAAATACGAAATATTTAGTTTATGTAGTAGTAAATATCCCGCACACAGACAGTCGCCCAGTTATGCGTGTATAGCCTGGCACGTGTTGAATACACAGACGCTAGCCAACATTTGACGGTATGCGAGGCACAGACGACCGTCTCTTAGTAACGTCAATGGAATGCGACCGTGCAATTGGGGGATTTGCGGCGAATATTTCAAGCCAACGCGTAATTCGGGGTAGTGTAATTGGGGGTTCCACTTAACCATGGTGGAACGGCGTTCCGGCACCCTTTTCTCGACATTTTTAATGTTTCAAATCAATATTCTCAAAAGATTATTTTTATTTTGCTCTGATTTTTTTTCTTTTCATTGAAACAATTGGCTGTTTTCGCTATCCAAAGTTCCTTTTGAATGTTATGTGACGAGTACCGTAACACTTATAAGTCAATGTCACAATACAAATCAATACCAGGTCCATAGACTCACCCTGTGACCAGAACCAAGGGTCTAAAGCTTGATATATTGTTTTAAAAAAGAGATTTTGAGTAATAAGCAGTTCTCGTAAAAAAAGTTATGTTGAGAAACATCCGTCGGGAAGCCATATGATCCACATTGAGAACGGACATGGATTAGAAAGAAAATCTTCAGTTAGAAGCTTGATAAGAAGTGAGTTCCGGGACCCTTTTTTTCTAATAAAAGCACTGATATATATATATATATTTCTCTATCGCATTTAACAAACTAATTTGAAGAATAAAGTACATTATTTCATTGAAAATTATAGTGAAAATGAGAAGCATCAGAATATTTTTTTTTTACCATGTCCGCTCCCAATTTGGAGCATATGGACTCCTAATGGAGTTTATCTCAACAGAAGTGTTTCTACGGGAACTGTTTGTTACTCAGTTGCTCAACCTCTCTTTTTTTCCAAAGAGAGTAGGAATATAAGGAAAGGGCTAGGACAGGACTAGTGGTTAGCTAATAGCTCTCGATACGCCTCATTCATAGGATAGAATGGGTGGGAGGGGGGAATTCAAGACATCACTTTGAACAGAAATTCATAAATCGATTGAAAAATCAATTTATACAACTTCCCGTACTGGGATTCGAGCCCGTGACCTCCGTAGCGGTAGCCAACGACGTTGATCACTCGACCACACAGGCGGCACAGTATAAATAAATGAAAATATTCGGTGTAACCTTATAATTAATAAGTAATAAATTAAAGTGTGTTCACAATGCTGTTTATTCACTTGTAAATATTACAGCTTCTGTATTCGAATTCCTAATGAATCAGTTATTTATTATTCAAGATTAGTTTTTTTTCTCGTAGTCAACAACGTTGTCTATGTGGAATTATATGATGTTTGCCAGTGGGCTATTGGGTTATTGATCCGAAACATAATCATATTTAGAATCCATTCACAGCAAAAGTAATAAAATATAATTGCAGAAAACTTTTACTATGCAAATTCAGGCCGAATTCGTGAGACTATAATCTTATAGGAAAGCTTACGGCCACAATATTAGTAAATTTATTGCTTCGTGTTTTAGATTGGGTACAATAATGAGATACATATGCATAATATGTACAATAAATAATTGGTATATATTGAATATAAATGTGACTGGTGATCGCTATGTTTGCTGGTGAAGAAATAATCGCAATATAATGTTAAACCGTGGGTTGTAAAGTCGGTGGAAATCATATCGATCCCAAACTTGCCTCATAACCATTTTTCATATTCATTATTTTATTAACAAGTATATTCAGTCGTTTTATCACCAATCTTAAAAACGGGGTGTAGTGATAGTTATTAGTTAAACACTAGTTTTGACTAAACCCTATTTCTACTGTCTTCGAAAAAGTGATATTGAGTACACTTCCAGTTGTTGTAGAAAAGCTTATGTTGAGATAATCTCTGTTGTGAGTCCACATGCTCCGCACTGGGAGCGGATATGGTTAAATATACAATTGACGAATAGATAATGTATTTTTGTCTTCGGTATATATTGATGGCAGTGATATTTTAAGCATACATTCGTTTCGCTCGTCATACAAATTAAGAAAGAAGTTTTCAACGACTCCAATTCCATCCAAAGCACAATCAATTTTCAACTCCCAAAGCTCTGTGTGTATTCAATGCTTATTTTATTTTAGTAATAAAAAAAATCATTTTTTTCCATTCGGTTTTAGTAATTAATTTTCCTATTATGACTATTATCGCTAAAGTTCTATCGGATCACAAAAATGACTGAATTTAAAATTGAAATGTAATAATTTAAGATTTTGACTGAAGGTGCATGGTGGAATTTCAATATTAAATTTGAATCGTTCAAATTATGTACAATCATACAAGTTTTGTCGAAAGGCGAAACCCGGGTCGTTATAGACAAAACTTGTGTGAATGTGCAAAATTTGAATTATTTATAGTTGAAATGTAATAAATTATTACATTTGTTGATTTAATCATTTAGTAAACCAAATGAGATATTTATTATCCTCGGTTTGATATAAAAAAAGAATATCATATCAATTACAGTGAATTAGTTAAAATATACTTTATATAACCTATTTAACATCTTACAGTCTAATTGATTAAATATACTTTCACTAACCATGCAAGTTTTCGATGGTGTAAATACATGTCTTTTACCTTAACCTTCTTATTTAGACTGATAAAATGGCTATTTTTGTAAATATTGGAATTTGAATATTAAGTTCTTCGAACGTAAACAGTTATTATGTTAATTTACATGTACAGCCTAACATAGCATTCATTAGGATACAGAAAAGGAAAATATTATTTTTCCGTTTTCTTTTTCTCAGAGTTTGTTTTTTTTTCAGCCAATTAGCATCAACAGAGAGCTATTATTAATGTTTTATTTTCTAAATAATAACATACTTACCGAATATTATATTAATTTACGAATTTGTATACATATTTAAAAGATATTAAAAATATTATCGTAATTCTATTTCGTAATTTGTATTTTATTTTTTTATGTTCAATATATCCACACGAATTCAAGTCAAATATTTTTTTACCATGCCCGCTTCAAATGTGAAGCATAATAAAAGTTGTTTTTCAAGTGAACTATTTGTTCATTTTTCTTAGCCAACAAGGGTGGAGGTAGAGTGGTGCTATAAAAGTAATAAAGACATAAAAAAATAAACTCTCTTGATTAATTTTAAAGTCATACATTATATTTATACAACACGCAATATTTGTAATATGTAATATATCTTATAACAAAATAAACGTTTTTTATAATTATTGACACGATGCCTAAAAAGTTTTTGTAACCTTATGGGTATATTGTAATCATTTATTAAAAAGTAATAATTTGTCGGATCCATGGCACAGTGGTCAACATTTTTGGCTTCCATACCGGACCTCACGAACTCGAATCCCAGTACGAACAGAATTATTTCAATAGATTTTTCGGTTTCTGTTCGAAATATGTGATGTTTAAAACTCCCCCCCCCCCCATCATTCCGATCCTTAAATAAAAGGAGTAGCGAGATTGATTGACTAACTACTAGCCCTGTCCTATCCTTTCTATCTCTACTACTATCATCGAAAAAAGAAGATGAGATACTGAGTCAGCCATTTCTCGTAGGAAAACTCCTGTTGAGATACCTCCATTGGGAGGCAATATACTCCACATTGCGAGCAGACATGGAAAAAAATATGAGTGACAATGATATTCCTAAATAATTTTAGTTCTATACCTACCGAAGCAGTGTTTCCCAACCTTATTTTTGTCAAACCTCCATGTCCCCCCCCTCCCTAATAAAAAAATTATACACCCAGTGCTTTTTTACGTGGCTTTTTTGGACGGCATCGTTCTTTTTATTTATGCGATTTACTCATTTCACGCGATTTTTTAAAAACATTTCCGCTCATTTTGGATTTTTTCCTAGACCTATGGGACGGGACGTCACTGTGTACGAGTAACTTTTTAGGTAGGTCTTTTTTTTCAAACTGGCTGAATATTGAGAATATCTAATTACTGCACTTATCACTTGAAAAATTCTATAAAATTGTCAAAATAACTTGAATCCATGCGCATAAGGCGACAAGTAAGGTTGTTCAAATATTTCATCAAGGACACACGTTTACATAATAAAATCAACGTCACATTTTCGTTTTTAGAAAATTCGCCCGGATACCTATGAGAAGTGATCGCCAAAATTAAGCGCAGACTACACATGAGTTCGCAGCTTCTTTTATTGAAGAGTTCAAAGGTTGGATGAATCACTAATTTGATTGTTTTCAATTGAACACGCAGATATTTATTTTCATAATTTCTAACACATCACATTTTACATTTTGATTATAACGTGGTGATAACTCATCTCTTATGAAATTCTAAGTCTGTAGATATTTCTCTTACAGTTCCTACACTGAAACATGTTTGTTTGCTTGAGTTCAACATAGTAAAACATAGGTCGTAGCACTCATTTATGATTATGACATGTTGCAAAAATGCGCTAATATTTTCAATATCATCTGTGAGAAGTAGAAAAAAAGAGCTAACAATGTGAAAAACAACCGCTTACTAAGATATTTAAAAATCTAGTCATCTTTTATAGTCTACGAATTTTTGTAAAACTAATTTCGCTCACAAAATGATAATTTTCATTTGATTTCATCATATAAAAATTGCTCAATAGCTCAACGAACGCTTTTTTTTTTTAAATAAAATATATTAGATGCTATACTGAGATGTTTTTAGTATATCGTCGATGCACATCAAATATGGTCTATGTGACTATGTGTACCCATAGTCACATAGACCATATTTGATGTACATCGACGATATATTATTATATCTTTCCATCACAGTATCGTAGTAAACAATATTATGTTTTTAGGTGTATTTATTTTACAATATACGTCACCAGTACGGAGCATATCGACTCTAAATAGATATTTATATCAAAAGTTTTTTTACGAATACTATGCAGTAGCTTAAGCTGTTTTTTTTTTCGAAAATTGTGTGAGGATTGAAGAACGGGCTAGGAAAAGACAACTAGTTTGCTAATCACAAGGGCTGTGAGTTCAGAGTCGGAATCGTATAAGAATGGGTGACGTGAACTTTTTAGTAGGTGATACTAATAAAAAATATATATTTTAATCGGATTCAGACCATTTATAAATACTGGAGTATTTTTTCACGACTCTACGCCATTTTTGCTAAGCCATATCTTTAGGATAGGATGGGCGGGGGGAAAATGTAAATATCCACGTGTCCACGATTTGAACAAAAAAATCGTAAATCCACTGAAAAAACAGTTCATGAATTTATTCCTATAGAGATTCAAACTCGTTTACGACGCAATAAAATAACTCGAACGGCCAACAGTAAGAACGGATATTTGACTACAAGAACGTAATTATGATAAATATTTTTGATTAAATCATGAAGAGTTTAATTAATCTCAAAAAATCTTTTTCATACTTTTACTGGTTTCATTTATATTCTTCCGTCAACTTCTACATCACATGGGCGAAGTTAAACGTTAATAGTTTAAATAAGAGAAAATAAATTTATCTTATTATATTATAATATGTTCCTAATAACTTCATATAAAATGAAGTATCGGAGATTTATAATGTGGGGCATAGGTGTATGTCAAGACGAAAATATATGTCATATATACAAAACTATCACATTTTAAATCAAATAGTAATTATTAAAAAGCCTCCGGTTATCCCAAGGCGTCTATCGCGAGATAAGAAAGAGTTTTTGTACCGTAAAACATCCACCGATGGACACGGACGTATAAATTTTATAATATTTAAATTGTACGATTTCGTCTTGCATTTAATTTGATGCCACCAAAATGACAATCGTGATGAAACGTCGAAAACCAATGAACAATTTAAAACATGAAATTTCACATAAAATGCAGGAGTAACGACACACTTACATGTTATTATCCAAACACACACATACTTACATCTGAAGAACAGGTAAAGTGTATTTTTTTAAATAATTAATTTTCTGCACACGAAGCAGTTTTCGCGAAACATTTAATTTAAAACCTGTTATTTATTTTTTTGATATCAGATAAATCTTTAAAACCGTATTGCTTATTTTACAAACTTCAACAATCATTTTTAAGGAGTTCTAAATTTAGCACGACGAAGCTTTAATTTTTTAAAATTGTATACTACTAATTTTTTCAGAAGATATAATTCAAACAAATAAAAATTTTGTTACAGATTATTAACCTTAAAACAATTATAGTTATTTAAGGTTAAACTGCTTATAATAATTATATAGGGAAATAATAGTATATCAAATAAAATACCCTTCCGCTTTTTTTAAAAAAAAAATGTGTTAATAATATCAATAGAAGGCCACATTCAAATTTGAATCGTATGCTTACCGGAAAAAATAAATGAAAGTACTGTCTTTATAGCACGACAATACATGTAATTCTAGATGAGCTCAATTTTTATCCATAGTATGAAAGTTTTCTCACTTACGGGATTAAAAAAGTTGAAGATCGATGATGTATTTGATACGGTCACTATATTTAAGATAACGCAAAAAAATATATCACCTACCCATTTAAGAGCGACTTAGAATATAAGGAATTATAAAGAAAAATCGATAATGTATAAAATATGTAGTGTATTAGAATAATACATACAATGTAAATATGATTAGCATATCCTTAAAATATCACAATTCTTAAAACTGTAAAAATGTAATTCAAAACTTTTTAGAATAATTTTATTTATGTTGTAGTTTATAAAACATGAAATTCCAGTTATACATAGAAGTTTTCTGATCACGATGGACAAGTATAGCGTATTAACTGCCAATCAAAATCTACAACAACACAAAACTTGTGAATTCAGAATGATAGAATCAATAAACTGTAAATAATACAATAACTGTTCTTTTTGTTTACTGGTTTCAAAATCAAAATGTCGATAGTCCATAAAACATGAATTTTATTATTTTTGATTGTACATCAATGTGGATGGTCCATACAAAACGTTATCTTAATATATGGAAATGGATAGGACCAAATATTTTCACATTGACGTTCGAGCGACGTTTTTAACGAGGCAATAAATTTATTTGCAATCGAAAGTGATTCTTGGCGCACAAAAAAACTGCAAGCAATTCTCACTCGATCACCCATATTCACAAGGGGCACAAAAAAAGACGTGTCTATTTTTACGACCATACACAACTTTATACTAATTAGCTTGATAAATATTTCACATACTAGGATAATTAAAATAATGACGATAATTTACATAATTTTTACATTAGTTTTCGTATAAAAATAATAACGTTAATCAATATAGTAAGCCGGTAAGTTATCTTCAACTATGTTCCATGATATTTTTTAATTTGTTAAAAATAGCCATACTTTCTTTATTTATACGTCCGTTTAACTTTTACATACAGAGAGACAATATTAATATTTGGAAATAGAATCTTAATTGAGGATTGGTACTATTATTAAATATTACATCGAGGCGTCTCATAAAATAGGATTTAACATATAACATAATAACTTATTTTATACGAAATTCGGTAATGTATGCGACCTTTTATTAGTATGTTTAAATAATGTTAATTATTATGAGAATTATATTTAATAAGCACTGATCTATCTAAGGAAATTAATATATGTATATTTAATTAGATAATCGATATAATTTAGTTTATTTATCGATCACTTCATTTTTAATAATAACTACATTACATAGTGTCACTTTGAGTGCTTTTATTTTTAATTTCTTTCATGTTAAAATTTTACAAAATATTACTATTGAAATTATACAATTTATTTACGAACCTTTTTTTACTTTTCATAATTATCATTCCAATCTGTAAACTTCTCTCATTTGCAATTAAATATTTTGGTAATCGTCTCCCACACAATTCGAACTTTCTTTAAGTGCGTAATCAACTGACAAGTTAGAATAGCAACACGAACTAAGCATATTTAGTTGCGTCGTTTAGAGTAGCATGATGAGGCAGCCATTCGCCTCTTTAGGACGCCCATCCTTATGCACGCAGGATATCGTCCTTTCCCTTAAAGATTCCGATCGACCGACGCATCGGCCACTACGTCGACCACGCAATACGAATTGTTTGACCCGGCATGTTACACAGGACGGCGTTCTTGCCGGAGACGACAGTGGCCTGACCGAAAGAGGATTTAGTCAATCTAGCATTTTGGTATTTGTGAAAGAGAATTAAGAATAAAAATCAATTTGCATCTCATAAGGTCGATATACAAATACAAGTTGCAAATTCAAGTTGATTTTAATACTTAATTCATTGCATACCTGATATGTCAATGGTTTCAATATTAAATAGTTTAGTTCTAACAATGTAAATTGCTATTGTCAATTTTATTAGCACCCACCTATGTCTTCAAATACAAAAGTACTAAACTCGAGTATCACAATAACTTTATTGCTTTATTTTTATATATGAAAATATTTATGTGTATGGTTATAACTGAAATTTTAATTGCATATATTTTTTACAAAAAAAAAAAAAAATACATCAGCATTTTTTCAAAACAATTAAAATCATTGAATAATCTCGTATATCCATTGAAAGCTTAGATGGGTACGTTGTCTTATATTCATTGGATTTCGGCGCTTCATAAGTTAATCCATATCACTAAGTCATTTTAGCAGTTTAATAAATATATGGAGTATATAATATTTTATTAATATACTCCATATATTTAAATGGTTTTAATTGCAAATGTATGTGTAAATGCGGTCAGTGACGTAACTACCATACAATACATGCGACGCATAAGAGCTCTTGAGCACAGGGGGGGGGGTAAATGATCGATATTTCAATTTTCAAAATGAATATTAAAAAACAAATAGTCTCGGCCAAATTGACTTAATGGTGAGAGTGTTTCTCTTTTTATTGTTTTCGCATCAAAAGAAATAAGGAGCCCATTGATAACTTTTGCAAGTAGGTTCAGATTTTCTACTTCACGTTTATTTTGATTTTATTTTCGATCTTATCAAGACTCTTTAAATCTTCTTTGCATGCTAAAACAATTTATAATTTACCCTGATATTGAAATGGTGTTGTAAAGAGAAAAAGAATACAAATAAAGATTTGCTAATGATGAGTATCAACATGGTGTATTGTTTCTGAAACGAAATATCCCCTTGCCTAAAGTGGTGGCTACGCCATCGCCCGACAATGTCCGATTTCACAGCATTCCACCGCGGGCTCGATGCTAACGTAACGGTGCATCGTCAGGAAGATATTACGACATATCAACCAAAATGAGATAATGGACGGTAATATAGCTTCAAAAATATCAAAACTCGTCTCCGAATTTACATTCCTTTCAAATGTGGATACCCCGGTTGTTCACGACAGCCTACGTGCGTCTTGTAACGAAACCTATCAATACGATACACAATCAATTCTTGATTGATTTTTCATCTTGGTTAATGTGTAAATCGATTTCAAAACTATTGATTTATTTGATTCAAAACACAGCGCTGCCTTAATTGTAATTACCAAACACAAAACGAAACGACTAACTAAATCGTTTCAAAGATGAGGCGTAGCATATTTAATTGTATTTAACAGAAACTCTTCTAGAGTAACTTTACATTCTGTATGTTTGCTTTCATTTTAGCAAAATTACCTATATCAATTTTATTTTATTCCAAACTGGATTGTTTGTATGTAATACACTTAATCAGGGCTGTATATAATGATATGGAGTTACTCGTTTTAAACGTAAACCTCTACATTAGTTAGTAAAAACACAATATTCCTTTGTACTTCATTCCACTTTATTTAATATGTCAGGACCGGTTTTGCTCATTACGAGCATCGTCACCTGATAAGAAATACAATTTAATAATGCTATTTATACAAAAATGAACAGTTATAAACAACAATTGGCATTGAAAAGAAAATACCAATTACATTAAAAGTGATTCTAAAATAGCACAAAATTAAACATTTTAATTCCTTTCCACCAAGTATTGACAGTGAACACCCTAAAAAAACTCTACATTAGTAATTAAAAAGAGCTCACAAAAAATGTGGAAATTCTTATATGTGAATATAATATAATTTGAAGTGTTTTTTCTCCTAAGTTTTCTCTAACAGCATCTGTGGCTGAAGAGTGTACACGATAAATATTTTTGAAGTTTTCTAATGGTAATTAAAAGTTTCAAACAGAATATATTAAATAAAAACGACATAAAGAAAAATTTCCCTGTACCTTTGAAATATTTGTTAGTTTTCAAATACGTTATAGTTTGATCAACCAGATAAGATTAGGGGAATATATATTCATTAAATAACAGCAGCTTTCTCCTAAGGATTTTTTTTATCAATGACATTTATAATAATTTGTATCTGTCATTGAAATTATTGGTAAGTGTTTTAAAAATACTTTGGATTTTAATTTTGAACGAAAATCTGTACAACATGTGTCGTTTTAAACTGGTATTAGTTCGTTGGCAAAGCTTTTAAATTCGTATTTTTTTCTGAGAATTATAGGATAACTTTTTTTGACATTTATCAGAGACTAAGGTTAACCGCACTATCAAAAGAACTTGTTATTTCCGACGTGGCAGATAATAAATTAACAAGTCCGTGCCACCTGTAATTTCAGCAGTACAACTGCCTCACACACGCGTTTTACAATCCGACAACACCGTCTGTTTGAAGGCGAATAATATGTTTTATACATTGGACCACATGCGTGGAAGCGACACGAAATAAATTTTATTTTTAATCAGAATAATTACATTCGCCCCAGACTATTGATGCTCGTTTGATAAATATTTCGTTTTAAAGCGCAGGTCAAATTTGATGGACGCTGGGTAATTTTTAACGTCGACGATTGATAGCTACGATTTATATTACTCAGAAGATATAAAAGAGGTTAAAAATAATTGCACTTTTGGATTGAACGGTTTTCACTGGTACAAGCGAATTTGATTTTTGATTTTGTCGAAAATATGATAACAAATTTAAAATATAAAAAAATATGTATTTTATCACAACCATCCATGCATGTTTACTACAATATTTTATTTTAATTCAAAAATAAAATATTGTAGACAAACAGAGTTCTATGGGGAGCTACACTATAATTGCAAATCATCCAACCGAAATTTAATTTAATTCTAAGCCACATAAAAGTCGAGTCCGTAGCGCAGCGGTCAACGTCGTTGGCTTTCGAGACGGATCTCACGGGTTCATGTCCCAGTTTGGATAGCATTTTTTACGATCGATTTTTGTTCGGAGACATTTGGGTTTGTAATATCTTAATATTCCCTTTCAATCCCTAAATAGCGGGGTGTAGCAAGAGCGATTATTAAATCACTAGTCATGTCCTAGCCGTAACCGTCTTTCTCCATCTGAGTAACAAACAGTTCTCGTAGAAAAAAAGTTTCGTGAAGGCGCCTCCATCATGAGAATATATGCTCTACACTGGGAGCGAACATTGATAAAAAAAAATATATAAAAACAGAAAATACTGTAGGCTAGTTCCCTCTGATTCAATAAATTACAATTAAACGGAGTAAATAAGACAACATTATCGTTAATCTTTTATTATAATATGCAGTAATAATTCAAAAAATAATGCAGTAATAATTCAAAAACACGAATAATTAATCTTTGCTTCATTGATCAGTTTTCATTTAAATTTGGTATATTTATGAAGAAACGGCAAACATTCAGAACTCCTGAAATGAAAGTGCTCAATGGCCAGTCTTAAAAGGCCAGATGCTGCGGAGAAAAACCTTCAAACTCTGAGAGACAACAATTATCAAAAGGGGGACGGAGAACTTGTCCAAAAGAGCCAAGGCCCTGAGAATCTCTTATGATTATAAATTTTATTAGTAACTCTGTGTAGTCAATCATGTAATTATGATTTAATACCATTTATACAAGAAAGTATGTTTTATTATTTTTTAAATTGCTTAACACTATTACTTAATGATGTCCCTTTTGAAATTAATAAGCTATTCAAGAATCTGTGCCAAATCTTATATCCATTATTCATAATTGAAAATTAATGGAATATTTGGCGGAAATATAATACACGAAAGTAGTGCTAATAAGTTTGTCTGTTTTCTAGTTTTAAATGTCGTGACTTATAGTTTTGAAGTATTGATGGGCAATAGTCAGAATTAAGAAATAACCAAATAATTACACATCTAAATGTGGCACTCTTTATTAATATTAAAATAATGAAAACTGTTAGTGGAAAACTTCAAAAAATCTTTGTATTAAATTTTGTTTTTCAGTAAATTAAGGATGTTGGGATTGAGAAGCCCTGCTTTAGATTGACAGGTCCAGTAAAGATCTGAAATTCAATATTAACTTTTCGGGCAACCACTAAAAATTGGCGGCATTAATCTTTAACCTTTGGATTCTCAAGAAAATCTTAAAGTAAAGATGTAATAACTCCTCTTTCAGCTTCACTTACAAGGTGGCCATTTTATCAAACTCATTTTTTGAGATCCGTTATTCCCGAGATTAGTACTATTACAATCACGGGATTTCAGAATCCGGGATCACGAGATTAGAGGCCCTACTGTAAACACTCAGATTGAATTTACTTGTGGCGATTATAAAGAGATAAGGAAATTACACTACAATGCATATTAAGAAATAACATAATTTTATCAATTCTTATAAACTAGAGTATTAAATTACTAAATTTCATTGTCATCTGTCAACATTCTCCATTGTGAGTGAGTTGTATTTAGACAGATAGATGAATCAATACAGATATATTTACTTTAATATTATTATATCAATTGTTAGTAATTTTTGATACTACAATAGAAGTCAGCGGGGACACAATATGATCTTTTATTTCATACCTAAAAATATTTCAAATTATATCGAAAAAATATTGATATATCAATCGGTAGAAATGAAAAATTATTTACACGATAAAACGAAAAAGGAAACCAAGAAGGTCACTGAACTTATCTAAGGAAATTTAAAGGACTTAGTGTGCGGATAATTAGATTATTTACATACCATGTACGCATAATGCAAGAGTGAATGTCCCCGATGCTTTTGCATTCTGCTATTTATATTTTCAAAACAAGACAACTCCTGTTGCAATTACCACCTAGTAACAATTACACGGCCAATATGAATCGAGTTACTTGCGTAAAAACATTAGAGAATTGTAGACGGCTATAACCGGGTGCACTGACAATAATAATTACGTAATAGTTCGTAAACCTACCGATAGGTGGTTGAATGACATATGCAAATGATCAATAAACAGATTTCAATAGATATATTTAGTCTTTTAGGCCGAACAAACTTTGTGGAGTTGCTCGAAAACTTCCTACCGACTCTAACATTACCAATTCTCTGACTTCAGTTTTATAGATCTCAGATTTTTTTCTTTTATTATGCTTGTTGTAATCTCACTTTTGTCTGTGACGTAATTATTATCTTACCTGTACGTATTTATAACTATTATTTATATATGATTTGTTACTCAAGCGCAAGGATATCTGTGGCATTTAACACGTATTTCGATTGTCATAGTCACTGTACCTGAAACTATTGGAAAACATCCAGTCGTTTTTCAAACAAATGCTTTTGACATACTTCACTGTTAGGATATATAATAGTATGTACATACTTCCATATTGGGAGCGTAGATTGTGGGCAAGAAATACAACAGAACAAATTAATGCTGTTCTAGCCTGCTAAGCTTATTTACTTATTTAGAACGGATGTGCGTGATGTTAGTATTTTGCTCAATATGTCCACTCTTCATTTTCTTTAAGTAAAGAAATGTTTTTAAAACGCTATATCCTTTGATCACGTTTAAGGTGTTCACTGTCAATACTTGGTGGAATGGCATTATAATAAAAATAATAAAACATTTTATGTGGAAAAAGTACTAAAAATGTTTTACTATTTTTATTTTGCTACATCCTTTCTTTGAAGATTCTACTGTATATATTTAAAAAATAATAATAATACACTAACATATTTTATAATAACTATTGTTTTATTAATTGTTTGTGCAATTTTCTTGACATAAACGTGCATATAAAAATATCATGGCAAACACTAAACTAAAAAGAGTAAGCGCCTCCCAAAACGTCATCAGAACAATTAAATTTTCACAAACGACCATATGATATTTCAGAGTTTTTGTGTGCTTATTAAACCACTGATAAAATATGCCACACAATTAAAATCATCATTATGAATATTCATTTACATTTTATTTATCATCTTTGACGACGTATTTATATTAATAAAATTAATATGCAGCTTGCAAGCAATATTAAGGATGCACGGAATCATCATCTCGACAATCACGGTTCAACACCGAGTCATTAATTTCTATTTATGCTCAGGTAATTCTAGAAATAAACTTCACAGACACACACGATCCTTTCCAGAAGGAAAAATCATTATCTTGCAGACAACGGTAATCACTCAAAGTCTATGAAAATTTCATAACTGTCAATCAAACATGCTCGTTTTAAGGGATCAGAACTGATTTGTTTTTTTTTTTAATTAGATATACCTTTTGATTGTGAAGAGCGCATCTAACATGCATATTTATTTTTTAACGCATACATTATTTTAATTTAATTTTTATTTATACGTAACTGTTTGATTTCAAGATACATATTATATTGACATGTATAAAAATAAAAGATATTATATCAACAACCGAACCAAGACCAGCAATATTTACACTAGTTTTTAGATTTAAAAAATATGAACTGTTTTTAAAAACTATTTCACATTTTTAAATATTAATAACTACCGTATTCATCAAGTTAATAATATGCATTTGTACTTTACTAATACATAATACTTTTTGACTGATTCAGCTGTTTCAAAAATTCACATGATGAACGAAACGTGAATCTTTAAAGAAAATAATATTAATAAATATACATGAAGCATACAAATATTAAATGTAATATTAATAACCAATCCATTAAAAAAATTATATATGTTAAACTAGACTTTATAAATATTGTTTTGGAAGTTTTCATAAATAATTATTTATAAATTTAATAAAAGAATTGTTTTATTTGTCTAGGTATAATATTTCTCCAGACAATTGTTACATATATTTTTACACAAAAAGAATCTGCTTGTAAAAATGTTCATTCCCGAGAAACTTTTTTTCGAGACTTAAGAACAAAACATGAATGCAAAAAAATATCTAATAGTAGTAATATCGAAAAAATCAATCATTTTTTCCAAGTGAACATGTCTACTAGTATCATACAAAGTAAAATAAAATATCATCAAGAAGTATTATAATGTAATTCCACACTACATACAATTCATTGAGAATCAAAAATAATCTAACATTTTGAAGGTTTGTTTTTTCTATAATAAATTCTTATTAACTTCAAATTGGTTAAATATATATATTAGCTTATTTTAAGCATTGTATTATTTATTCTTGATAAAGTATTAATTTATTTATTGAGCTTAACTTAACCAACCCATGAATGTATATGTCGTCAACGATTAAATTATGTGTATGGATGAAATAATAATATCTTTCAAAGTATTTTATAGAGATACAAAATTATGGCTACAAGATATATAATCAATTTGCCATCATCGGAATACAGCCCACTTTTCTACTATTATACCATCATGAATTAACTTTTGCAGGACCTGGTTTAAGGATGCATCGTTAAATTGTGTTTACTTTATAGGTAAACTCGTTGTCTTGGAAAAACACATTTCATTGGATGCGAATGCTAATGTTTGTGTTGTAACTAGGTATCCTGCCAATAGCTTTCAAAATAAATTAATGGTGCATGTGCACCTTAACACTTCAAGTAAAATCATTTATGCTGTGCTTTGTACGTGGAATGGTTACATTATTGTTGCGTTCTGTGACTTAAGAAAAATCTTATTTTTCTGCATGAAAGCGCCAATAAAATAATAAATAAGTAAACGCGTGGGAAAACTTTGATCAAATAAAATAAATATCTTATTTTTGTATCTAAAGTGAAAAAATATTTACATAATTTCTTTTATTGAAATATCATCTTTTCCGAGTCTTACATTAAGGGTGAGTAAAATGGTCTACAGCGACCTATTTAATATAGGAAAAATGTTAAGTAAACTATTTAGAAAAAAATGTAATTCTTAACTATTTTTTATTAAAAAATAAAATTTATGCAGAGTAATTATAAAATTAATACAATTTATATTACTTCAAAATGATTAATTGATACAAAACTTAAAAAATCTATAAAATTTATTAGAAAAATATTTTATTTACAAAATGTAATTATACATACAACTTACCTACTGTTCCATTTTTATTTCATCGAGTTAGTTTAAAATATTATCTTGCTCTCGAAATATATTGCAATGCTCTACATTGGGAGCGGAAATTCACAATATGTTAATAAAACTTATTAAATCTAAAAATACTTATAATATAAAAAAAGTAATAAATTTATTAAGCTAATAAAATTTATCAAAAATAAATTTTAAAAATTCATAATTTAAAAAAAAAATAGTGACTGGCGACTACTGTGTTCTTGCCTTATTTTACTGTTCATACGGGATTAGTTACTAACCGGCTAATTCACTGTACTAATCTACATGGCCGATGGAAACAAGGCCTTTATATGCCTAGCGATATACTTAGTAGAATTAATATTTGAATATAAAAATAAATGAAAACTCTACAAAAGTGTTATGGTGCACTCTAGTCATAACTAGTCATGACATAACACAGTCATAATATTGAATTCAGTTTTAAATCTTATTAATCAAACTATTTTCATTGATAATTGAAACAGGATATTTTTCGTTTTAATTTATAAAATAATTCAACCGTTCATATTGAAAGAGTATTTTCATAAAAAAAAACTGGTACATCAGTTTATATAAAATATTGTTTTACTTCTTCACATTATAAAGTTTACAGAACAAACAAATATAAACTGTTGGCGAAGTCATAACAAGTGGAATACCAAAGATAAAAAAATAAATTTTGTAATATGTATTGTGTTATGTTTCTTCTTTTTTAATAAGTATCTTTTTTATAATTGCTTAGTGTGTCAGATTTCTATTGGCATTTCTTGCAAGAAATACAGATGTAATACGTTATGAAAACATTGTGTATGTATTTATTGTTTGGGTTTATTTGCACCAAGCGAATTGAAAATATTTATTTATACGGTCTATAGGAAAGGTATTACTATAGAATCGCATGTCATTAACCGCTTCGATGCTGTAAGGTCAATTTTATCATAAATTCCTTCGTGTGTGCTGAAAAACATTGTATTTTAGTAAGTCAGTGAAATATTCCACAGATTTTGAACGGTTAAGTAAAAATCTGAAATTTATTTAAAACACTTCGCATCGAGATTCGCCATTCGGGCGGCACATATCGTTACAGCTAATTATGCAAAACTACAGCAGCTTCTAACCCTTTTGACGCCACTTACACAATTTCACTGAAAAAAATAATAATGACAGTGAAAACTACCAGCTGATTTTTTTGACAAAAAATGACTGTAGGACGATACAAAGTTTATAATATTGTAATCGGTGATGAATTACTAAACAAACGCCCGAGGCGTGCGTTTTGGGACATCAAAATAGTTTATATTTTAAGAGTCTATGTATTATTTATTCAGCTCTCAATATTTATTTTATATGTAATTTGCGACGCTTTTATGATACCTAAAAAACAGGGCTGCCAAATTTCAATACACCTAGGGCCTCTTAAGTGATTAAAACTACACTACATAAATATAATTGCCGTGTGTATCTGCGAAATCTAAAACGTCCTGATAATGCAGATAAAGCTATGGGAAAATATCTCTTTATGATCGTTCTGATAAAAGGAACCTTGACAAAGAGAATAAAAATAGTGAATAAAAAAATCCAAAACTTTACTTTGATATACATGCATTAGCTCAAACACATAAATAAAAGAGAATGTAAATTTATTCTTAGGCCAAATCATGATTATATGTATAGTGACCCTCGCTTAAGGTGAATACATAAAAAATAGTATGATATTGGAAAATTGCGTCTTTTGAATTATCCGATTAGTGCTTTACCATAGGGTAGGACTGATATGATTTTTATATAAAATATTTAATTACATGACTTAACAAAGATCATTATAATAACATAACACGTATATACATATATTGAATAATATTGAAACACTTAATGTGCAGAAACATTTTTATTTATAAATATTATTGCTGTATTTACTATAGCAACAAAACTGTAAATGCCCACTCTATTTGCTATCCGATGATATCACATCATCGTCAAAGCATTTTAATAAAAGATATTGTGTGATCACTTTTAATGTGCCCACTGTCCACTCTTAGCACTGTTAAATAACATTATCAACAGATGAAACTTTTCTTCACATTTATTTATAATTATAATAAGTGGAATAAGTACAAAAAAGTGTTTTTTTTATTGTGTAATATATTTTAATGTTAAAATTAATATGCTTCTATAGAATTTTGTCGTATTAGTTACCGGATCGGACAATTTTAATCAACCAAATCACGTATTTTGGAAAAATATCATATTTTTTTAGATAATTTTATTTATTATACTGTTGGTTGTTAGAAGGGTTAATAAATACGATCGGTCATGAGGAAGAATGAGAGGAAGGAGTTGGTATAAGAAGCCGATGGCAACCATATGAAATTCGAAATCAAAATTCAATAAAACTTTACAGACATTTTATTCAAACAAACTATTGTATCGATAATCCAGTACAACCCAAAAATATATGTAATGTTTTTTAATCCTAGATAGTCAAAATACAATATTATTTTTAATTTATTAAAATTACAAATATAAAATTATTTTTTTCTAATGGCTGGGAAAATGTTGCTTTTTATACACATTTGTGTTAAAATATAAACATAGTTTCTGCTTGTAATAAGTTAAAAAAAGAAAAAGCTAATAAAAATGATCATAATAGAAATTTACATACTACAGTAGTACTGTTTGTTATTTTATATATTTTTTACATTACATTAGTTAGTTTTGGAAAAAAAATGTTTTTTTATATATTTATGAATTAAAGTTTCCATACACATTGCTTAAAATAACTATGTATTTAAAATTATTTTTTCTATCAATTTATAGTAACTTCACTGGCCGTGTATTGTGCTGATTATTTTAATAATAAAAAAAAACACATTGTTAAAACTTACTTTTACAAAATGGACTCTCCTCCACTCACGTACGTTCGTTATATCGAGGTTTTACTGTACAAGAATCATCCAGTTTCGTTTCAGTTGATAGCTTCTGGAGAACGACATAAATAATTTTTATTTTTTCTTGATCATATATTTCTGATGATGGTTTGGCGCTGAAATAGCTAGCAACACTATCTGAAAATTCTGTTGTGACTAAATGTGTTATCTTATTATTACTTTTTCACAATGTAGATCTACAAAGTAAAAGCAAATTTTACTGACAGAAATATATGATTTGTGGATTAAATTATAATAGGGTTTTCTATACAATATTATTGCATCATACGTAAATAAAATAGATTAATATATATAAATACTTATATTTATATAAGAAGAATATAAATATACAAAAATATTAGTTTTCTATCTAGGATAAAGAATAATTGCAAATTTAAAGTGAGTCAATATATGCGTTGTTCTAGCTAGACAGTAATATTACGTAAATAATATGGAAATTAAAACTATTGTGATGAAAACTGAAAATGCTTTCCTATCTCTGTTACGGTAGGCGCGGGTCGGAAGATCGCGGGCCAGGGGTGGGAGGGGGTCGACGTGCGATTCGTGTCAACGAACGGTAAACTATTCGCGGCGTGTCCTTTCTTCGACCACGGCGCGCGCGCGGCACAGTTTGCACGCACCGCACTCGCGGACCGCTCAGCGCGCAGCACGACGCGCGCGAACGCACAATCGGAAATTCCACCGTCTTATGTCAGAGGCCAAATCATTGGCCGACACAGCGTTTCGGATACGAAAGATTCTCAATTTGAATTCGGCTTTTCGAAAAAGATTTTGAAATTAAAACAACTGAAGCCGCGCCAAATGTGTTCAACTTTGTAATCAAATTTCGTAAAGAATATAATTTATGGTATACATCAGTGTAGCATACAAAATAAAATACTATATATACAATTTTGAATTAAATTATATAAAATATATGTATATCTTTATTTTTCCCCATAAAAGTAGGTTTAAGATCCGCGATGTTAACTTTATTTATTTTTGATAATAAATCGAATTATTTTTTGTAATAATTCAAATTTTGAATATGTATCTCTCGATTGTGCATAGCTTCAAGTAATCCCGATGAACATGCAATGAAAGCAGTTATAGTGGATATTGCCGATATTGAAAACCATTTTAAATGCGAATACAGTATTCGCCTTTTTTAATGTATACATGTTTTTTTTACCATCACCGACACCTTTTTATTATTATCAACATTTTTCTGAGTTCTGAATATTCAAATATTTTCTAATAAAAGCGCCAGTCTGATAGCTGATTGGTCAACGCTCTTGGTTGTTTCGAATTCCTATATGAACAATTTATTTTAAATGCTAATTTTAACCACTACCTTCCCTCCCATTCGCTTTTAAAAATAAGGGGACGTAGCGAGAGCGTTTAGATACCCATCCACCCTTTACTAGATCCATCGTTCTACCATTAGCATCATTGAAAAAGAGAGCTTGGTAGAAATATTCTGTTCGAAGTCCATAATATGCTCCACATTTGGAGCGGACGTTGCTAAATACAAGCATCAAGATTCACTTTCATACTGTACGTAAAAACAAACCATAAACCAGGCAGCAATACAGTGAATATTTTATTAATGCAAAATCCTTGATTATAATATGATCAGTTATCTGCGCGGGGAAAAAATGCACTTTTAATCACGTGTTAATGAGATAGGTATGTGTTGTTATGGTAATTAGCGATCGCGATCAAGTAATATCTGTAGAATAATAAAAATGCACGATTCAAGATACTTACTCATCAAAGGTTGTTGCTCGGTAGACGCCAGTCGATAACATTTTTAAAACACTTTGTTTGAGTTTATTGACCTGGCATACATTTCCTCTTTTATTGATAAAATGAAAATATTACTTGCACATAAAAAAATAATAATACATTGGAGGTTTCTTAATAGCTACCAGCACCACTTGTACAGCATTGCTTTTATTGTATTATCTGCGTTGCGTAACTCATTCTTACTTCATCGACTAATGTTCATCTAGTTTTTATGAAGGTCTCTACAAATCCCGATCACCTCTCGCGTAGCGTATTCATAATATAAATTTTAAATAAGCAAAACAAGAAGTATTAAGATAAGTCAGATAAACATTGTTTTAAGCCAATTTATATAATAATTAGATTGGTTAGATTTTCGCGACGATACTAAGTATACGTATCACACTAATTGCATTGGAATCGAATAATTAACCGCCTGCAATTCATCGCCAGCCAACAATTTGTCGCTTGCGGTTTGATTTTGTAAGCAATGCTTAGTACACAAATTGTCGCTATACTTTACCGTTTAGAAACAATGAAATATGCTTAATCAAATCTTAAAAAGATTTTTTATTTCAGTTTCTACTCTTATAATAAGCATATTTTTATCAGTCGAGTAAGTTGGTTATTTGATCAATTGATGCGCCCGTAAACTGGTAGCGATTAATTGATGGCGGTGAATTGGGGACGGTAAATTTTCTTAGACTGCCATTGTAAACAAACCTCTTCCTTATTATAATACACTCTCCCAAAAGCGCATTTTTTTTCTTTAAATTTCGATACATCGATCTCGTCGAATAAATAAGTGTTTTTATACGAAACCCCCTGCAGCATTTTAAACCTCTCTCTCTTCGCTTTCGTCTAAGAAGTAATCGCACGATAATATCGGCACCAAATAGTTAAGTACCTATATAACAACCATTGCTTTTTAACATTCATAATTACTGCTTATCTACAGATAAAATTTACGACAACTGAGTTACTATACAATTCTTTTAAATAATATATACGCTTAAAAGGAAATGGATATAAAATATGCCTCTATATGGCAGTTAATAGATAAATGGGAGGTCTTCGTGATATAAATTTAGATACAAACTTTTACGGTCTTTACCACTAACAATTAAAGCCCACGTTTGCGAAAATGATATACATAAATAAAATACTTGTCATTTATCAGTGTTATTTTTTTGCCGAAAATGGTATGTAGATACAACACGATAATATTATGTGAATGGACCATATTTTGTAAGCTATTATTTTTTTTATATATCCACGAGATACGCATAGCCTTGAAACATATTTATGGCCATATAAAGCAAGTGTATCTAATTTAAATATTTTTATTTCTTTTCCGTTTACATTTGACAGTTTGACTAATAATCTGTATCGACGACATGCAAGACAAATTTTGACTTTTTCGTTGATGCCATAAATCGTTACTCTTTTAAAATGTCGTAAATAAATTTATATTTTTTTTTATTATAATTTATTATGCATAATAAATCTTAATCGCTTAGATATCTTGTGTCTGTTATTTGACAGGGGAAATGCTTATTCTAAAAGGTCATAATTATAATAATTCGTCGAAGTTAGTAGGTAAAAGTGCATTGACCGTGTTTAACGTTTACGAATGTATTGCAACCAAAATAATCTGATATTCTGTTTTAATTTTCGTATTGTGTTGTTGGTAAAAATTAACAAAGACTGAGTGAGCGCTTCTCACATTGTTGCGAAATTAGTTCATCGCTTTGTATATATAATTATATTTTATACGTTTGATCTATTTACTACACTATCTGAATATGAATTGGTTTGTACAACTAAAACACTATTTATTGATTATATAAGAGGTAATAGATAAACGGTCAATACTGTTATACTTGTGCACGGTGGTTGGTTGGAGTCTTCACTCCTCAACTAAATAAGATGAAATTGTTATCAATGGCCTTCAGTGACCACTTTTTACTTAATCACCGTGCAATTCAAACAAGTAAATGATTTTTTTGTAATTATATCTGCTCTTAATACAAAACATATTAACTTATAAATAAAGTATATTCTCAAGTCCCCATAAAAGTTTTTCGACTTACATTTAACTCATATAATACTTTCAAATTCTCTTTTTCACAGAGAATAAGGAATGTAAGCAGGGGTGGGCTGGAGGGGGCTCGGAGGGGATCGCTCGAGCCCCTTGTTAGATTTTACCACGGCCGGCGAGCCCCTTGTTAAATTAATAGAAAACAATATTCTCAGATCAAACTATTACATAACTGCAACTTCTGACATATACTATCTACGACAGCTTCCAGTATACACAGTAGTACATTTTTAGCCATTTACATTGATTAGTTTATGTTAAACTGCATATTGTTGCATATTTTAAGTGTATTAAGTAACAATCGTTTGCTTATTTAAAAGTATTGCGTATAATTGCGTATGACTGATAAATTACTTTGATATTGAGCGAGCCTCTTGTTAACGTATTGGCAGCCCACCGTTGAATGTAAGTAAACAATTATATTGCTAGGAAAGGACTAGTAGTAAGTTATTCGCTCTCGCTACGCAACTGCTCTAAAGATCAGGCAGGTGGAGAGATTTAACACATCAAAGAAATTCATACCTTCGAATACAAATTTATCAATCAATTTATGATACTGTTCGTACCGGGATACGAACTCGAAAACACCGCAACTCAAACCAACTCAAAAATAATAAACAATATCGTATCTTCATTATTTTCCGAAAGTTCACTTTCTAGACATTATGAATTATTCATTATTATAAAGTTTCTATAATCTTTACATATAATATGCATATAACCAATTTCATTAAATATATACATATCTTTTAAATCGCTTTGAATATAGATTACTGATTGAATTTGTAATCGTTTAATGATATATATTCCATTAATTTGAGTACAGCAGCAAAATAAATATATTAATTATACGTGCTACATACAATGCAATGATGTGCTTAGTAATTACATACAAGAGAGTGAGGAGTGTGTGGTTTTGAAGCCAGAGGTCAAACAATATGCAAGAGTCGAAAACTTTCTCGGATCTATTTTCCGGCACAGTAACCCACCAAGATGCCGGACCTGTCATCGCACATCTTATTCTCTCCGAGTCGAATATTATGCACTACACTCGTGTAAGCACCAAGAATATTTATATAACTTTGCACTTCTTAGGTAATCAGGTAAAGCTGAATATTTTTTCAGAAATACTTACGCGACTAGAATTGTAAATATGGAGAACATTGGCATTCAATTAAAAAATCGATGACCTTGTGTATAAACGGTTCGTACATTTCTTAACCGGATATTATATACATTTTTTATACAGGACAAATTGATACGGACATAAATGTGTGGCGATAAAATGTCTTAGAATAAATAGTATAGTAATAATTATACAGTAGAACCTCGATATAACGGACGTTAATGGGGTGTCCGTTATATAAAAGTATATCAACTTCATACATTTTCTGGGAATGATGTTCGTATCAATATCATTCATTAACGCAAATTTGCTATTTTTTTCTTTTTATATTCGAAAAAGTTACGACACGACACCCATACTCCAGACTCGACATTTTGTGTGACTCTTTACTCCAAATTTTTGAATTTATTCAAATTAAATCTTTTTTGTTTGTTCATATTATAAGGGTAATGATAACACCAATGTGTTTTATTGAAATTTATTAAATCGAGTAATACGTGTTTCCATTCACTTTGAGTAAATAAATTATACTTCTATGCAGATGTGTGAATCAGCGGCCAGCGTTGTAAACGTCATATCTACGTTTAGACTACGAGCAGGACGGTATTATAACTCGAATTCAAATGCGAGACGTATGACGTGGCTATAATGAGAATAAAATTGTTTACCATAGGTGACACTTAGTTTTAAGCATAGATATATGTATAACATAATACTCTTAACAATTTTCACATTTCACTGTTATACCCAATGACCGTGGAGGTTCTACTGTACACATGAAAATAGCAGGAAGCAAGCACTAGCTTTTAATATATTTATATTGATATTCTGACATATCAAAGAAACATTGTTGAAACAACATTGAGTATTTTAATACATTTTCTTACTCTGAGGTCGATAGTCCTAGCAAGAAACCATGAAAAATTCAGGAATAAGACCACGTTCAAATGCGCATCTTTTCCTCAATCACTTATTTTCAATAGCAACGCAAATATGTAATATCATATCAATGTATTCAAACTGTTCGAGGTGTGGAATAACAATTGATGGCGATTCGTGTAGCGCGTATTACATTTTTAGAGCCCAGGTCGTTCTATAATATTCAACTGAGACTATTTTTTAACACATTAATACGTTATCTTGAAGCTAAAGCTTGAAACAATTAACTGTTTGACTCAGTTTATATTTTTTGTAATTTTTGGACCAATGTTCTTGAACATTTCGCAGTGCGATTTAATATGACCTCGGTAAAGAATTTCTTTCCCAAAACCACGGGTAGAAGTGTGAAATTTTTAACGCTTTGTGTATTCTGTTATTTAATCTTTTTTATTACATAATTTAAGAAAACCATTTAAACATTAATAATAGTTATGAAAAAAATTGTATTATATTAAATAAGGAAAAAGACAATATTTCTTTGAACTTATATTCACTTTTATTTACCAAGATCAGTACCAGTTTCGCGCATAGCGAGCATTATCAACTGATATGAAATATAATTTAACAGTATTATTTATACACAACTAATTCCCGATCTTGGTAAATAAAAGTGAAAATAAGTACAAAGGAATATTGTATTTTTTCAATATAATGCTTTTCCACCAATTATTGACAGTGAACACCCTAAAAGGTATAAAGTTAGATTAAATTATGTATGAAATAATTTAATTTTTTTATGCGACAAATATAATATGAAAACTCATTTATACATGTACTTGATATTTTAAATGACGTAGCATTTATTTTAAATTACAGTTTTTAGGTTCGAAAGGAAATGGTGAACTTACAATTATGTCTGTCACCATTTTAGGACGAAAAAAATCAGGACTATTTTATAAAACGTGCGAAATGCATAAATGTATAATATGAATATTTAAAAAGGTTAAAGCCCTGATCCAATTACTTTTTAAATGAAAAAAAGCCAATGAGTATGCGATGTATTACATCCCATTAAAAAAATAGGTCACAGATGTCTTAGCCGAAATATTTACAAATCTTCCGAACGATTATGCACTCAGCAAGCCATTTTTGTTGAAATATAACATGTATTCAAAAGAACCGTACCAGTCAATTAATTGAAATAATAATTAAAACAACTTTCATATTACAATTATTTAATAAAAAAATAATTGTTTTGTTATTATCACATATTAAAATTGAACTACACTTTTAAATAAATTAACGTTTATTTAATTTGAAAATATGTACACGAATCTCTTATCGTGCATGCTTTGGTTTGGTTTAACACTGTTTGCAACCGCTTAAAAAAATCGTGTTCATTGAGGAACCAGTCCGTTTTTTAATTCGAGGAATATACATATGTATAAATACAACATCGACATAATTAATACTGTGATAAAAAAGGTTAGGTTATGTGTCAGTCGACTAACGATTTACTTGTGATACTATTTATCTGACAGTGCGTTGTGTAGAGCGGAGAAATTATGTTTTTCGACATATTTTTTAGTTTTACAAAAAACCACATCAAAATTTCTTAAGCAATACCGTATAGTTGATTTATCGAAATAGTATTTAATAAGGAATACTTAAATCATCCGAGACGTTGTCAAGCAATAATACTTACATAAATATGTATATGAAACAGGAACAGATTTCACCATCCCAGAAGATTTAATATTTTATACTCATCACATTATCTAGGATTAATTATCAGCTATTGGAACTATGAACAAAATAATTACATTTTACACACATATTAAAAAAAAAGTCAAAACCCACATAAGTTAATCTTTAATCAATGTCCACTTCAAAACTATTTTCACTCACAATTAATTTTGGGCACGGAAAAAAGTTAAGTTGTGTCATACATGAATGTTTTTTTATTGATCAGTGAGTAAGATAAATATTCTTTTTTTTTTTCATAAAAAATATCTTCAAAGTGTTATTCTTATGCTAACTTAATAAATTTCACTTTTTGTCACCGTCCCAAAATACACAAATTCATAAATAGTGTTTTTGTGTAAATTGATGGTAAATATTCGCTTGTTTATCGAGTATAATTAAAAAATTGTGGTCATTAATATCATAAAAATGTTTAACAACAAATGCATGTTAATCTTGTAATAATGTTACTATTTTCAAGGAAATTGTATTTTACAATTATTATACAATGTAAAATTTTGCTTTATCGGCAGACGGTTTTGCAAAATAATTTTAAATTTATATATACCTAGCAACACAAATGCATACATAGCAAGAACCACCATACATAATTTAAATTATGAAGACGCAGAGAATTGATTCTATTTGCAGCCAGTAAACCAAAGTATAATAGAAAGGAGCTGCTTTATTTTGAAAGTTTTGTTTTGACTGCGTACGCTTAATAAAAAGGTTGGACACAAAAATATTTCGCAAATGACTGAATTGGTTCACCTTGCCCAAACGCACCTGTAACTGAAATTAAATTATTCCGTTGATTTGCGAAGGTTTTACCAAGAACGTCGTGTTTTCACTGGATCGATCTACCTTAAAGGCCAAAAACTCTCGTGGTGAATTTTTCAGACAGTCCATCGCATAGCAATAATTGCAAAAAGTTATTTTTGACCGTAACATAGCATTTTTTGTATGCTTCTTTTAAGAAAATTATCCTGTCTAGCTTTGCATACATCATTCATTACAAACTATCTTTATTTGAATTGAAATTGATAAAATAAAAAATCTCTCAAAAGTTTATAAAAGATTTTTTTATATAATAAGGAAGTAGGAAAATTGCTCTTTTTGTATTTATAAATTTACATATCTCGATCGGCGCGGGCCACACGTGGCTTTTATATGTAAAAAAAGTAGTTATTATTAAAATTAATTTATAAAAAAAACACTTTTTTTTACAAAAATGTGTATTTAATTTCTAATATAATTTAATATAATTTCCCCGTCCACATTTCAAATACTGTATTTTAATGTTAGCTTGCTTAAATCACTTTTATACAACATATATTCGATGTTTTTTTAGTTTACGAGAACTAGAATGTTACTGGTTGCATACGAAGATAGCTATTTTTTAAATAATCTGTTTAATACTACATATTTTACTTCGATGTTTTATTGGTCTGGCATTTCAAGGTAGAATTCCATTATATTGTAAAATATCAAGTCATTTCCAAACATTGTCAAAAGTTATTGCGGCATTCCTTGTCATTCAGAATAATATATAATGAAGTAGTGAAGCTTATACAGATGTAAAAAATATTATATAATTATTGTAGAACTAATAAAATTGTTTTTTTACAAAATTATTACTTTGTTCGTTCGGAGCCTTCATTGCTGAACTTCCGATTTACTGCAGATTGCTCTCGTGTTGGAATTCGCACTCGATTTTTAAATTTTCGATGCGCGTTCTAAAATCGAATCGTTTCGTTTGTTACTTGTGTTGCTAGTTTTAAACAAAATATAGAGATCTTTCCGAAAGTGTACTGCGTTTCATTCGACCCGCATCAAAGTGTTCTCGATAGCCGTTATGCCTATAAGACGCTCCATGCGCCTGTCAGACATTCTTCGGACAAAATAATAATGAAACTCTCCGGTTAGACTGGTATTAAATTTTGTGATGAGGCAGTATGTGAAAAAATATCCGGCGCTTTGTGTCCGGGAGAGGTCGCCAGCCCACTGGCCCACTTCGGTCGGTTCGGCGCCCGCCCGCGCCCGCGCCCAGGGCAGCGTCAACGGCCTTTACTTATGATTCGATACACTCTCAGATTTTATTCAATAATGGGCCCCATTCTGATAGTTACAGTTAGTTTAGTTCCACGAGACGTTGTTTGTCAAAAGCGAGGCGAACCGAACACATTTTGAAATGTATCAATTCAGTGACATATCCCGGATTTCACATCAAGGGGGTGACGAAATAACCTTACAATACGCAACGTGCATGAATACTATAGTCTCTCCACTGGTGATCAATCAAAATAAAATACTCAAGTAATAAAAAGGTATTACTTCCCCCATGATGGTCTATATTTTTAAGTGAACTGTTGACTAACAAATATGGTTTAATTTTATTATTACTGCTTTATTGAATTGGCATTTACTCGGTAGAACTCCATTGTAATAAGGGTAAAAAATGAAAGTATTTACTTCTGCAATTTTTTATAGAATTGGTTTATAGCCACTTTACAGTTCTGACGATGGCATACGCCGAAATAGTTATAAACTCTTTTTAAAAAAAATGTAGAACAAAATACTTTGATATTTTTAACCTTATTATATTCTTACCCCCTATAAATAATAACGTTTTATACTGCAAATAAAAAATAAAAATGTAGCTTGTCATATTCTTTAGCTGATAAAAATTTGCTTGGATAATATTTCTCTTTGAAAAAATTGCTTAAAATAAACTAAAAAGTTTCCATAAATTTGAAAGAAACTGATGACGAGTACTTGAATAATTTACAATTCAATAACTTCATTATAAGGTAAAAATGAATATCATTTGAATGCAATAACATTTTTTTTTTATAAAGCTATTTTTTAGAAATTACCCGAAATAATAATTGCTTATAAAATACAATAAATACAGTTAAAACCGAGTGATATATTATTATACTCGCCACGACAATGATATACAATTGTGTTTATTTAATTTAACTGTAAGTACAGTGGCTCGTGTCTACATATAAGTAATTATGTATGTCTTATCTTAATTCTGCATATATGTACAATCGGGACGCCGCTGCGTGTTATCAACCTGCTAGATGCTGGTGGTTGGTGTCATTGACATTTTTTACTGATAGTGGCAAAATTTGCAGACTCACTTATAAGAGCAATAAACTTTAGTTTGATACAAAGCTGCTGTGAATCATAATGAAACTTATCATTATGCAATACGTTGAAGGCTAGATTTCGTTTAATTTACCAAACATCCGTTATTGTACAATCCAAGGGGTTGCACAATCGAGAGCCAATCACTAAAATGTTGCCATATACATATATACAATTTGAGATAATAATAACCGGATGCTTATTACACTGGATAAGATGAAAATTAGTAAACTAATCACTGTTTAGGTAAACAAAATTAATCTATATTATACTTGTGAAAAAAGATTCTATAATATACATTATATATACATTAGCTTTAATTATTACAAATAGCCGGAAAATATTTCATGGAGGCTTAAAACATCGTATACTCTCGGTGGCTTTAATTATGAATACGATTTAATTGTTAGATTCAGTGAACCTTTCCCTTACTATGCAAAAAAAGCACAAGCTCCTGAGCTGTGTATCCGTTACACATCAGGTAAATGGGAGTGAATCATGACAATTATATAACACTACTACAGCAGTACTACATATAATTGTCATGATTTACTCCTGTTTGTCTGATGTGTAACGGATACACAGCTCAGGAGCTTGTGCTTTTTTTTGCATAGTAAGGGAAGGGTTAATAACAAAAAACTAAAAACTGTGTAGTGAAAAGTTTCGTTTATATTGAAAAATCTACAGTGCGTTTCAAAAATTTTAAAATTGATATCAAGTATTAAACGTTATTTTTTTCATTGGGTACGAATATTTTTTTAAATGAGAAAACATATAGCATTTTTTGATTTAAATATCAATACTTTTTTCGAAATTATAAAATGCAATTTTCAAAAAGCCGATGCAGAGTATTTACAATATTAGTGGCACGTTGGGGGGCACTAACTAATGATTATTAAAATTACGTTATTCTTTTCAAGATTTCACTTTTTTATCCTTTTTAATTAGTGAAGTATTTTCCATACTAAATATATGACTATTTTTGTAATTCTCTCCGATTATTAATGCTCATAAACATTTTAAATTGAGAAACAGCAGTTCCTGCTTTAAACAAATGAAAAAAAAATATCCAAAGCTCCAGTGAATAATGTGAATGTTTATTTGACGTAAGGTATTAATTCAAACTGTCAAGTTTTCTTATTAATTCATGCGACGTGATAATAATCACGTACACGAATCTATTGGTGCGAATATGTGTCTAATAATTAGCCATAAACAAACGGATTGCCGCGGACTTTCTTTTTGGGAACCCATTTCTGTTAAAAAACGTATACAAAATCGTTCTTCGGTCAGTGCACTCTCGCTACACAATATGTAAATAAACTCAAAACGCACAAAACAAAATTTGTTTCAGCGATCTAATTTTCACACCCGAAATGAATACAATTTCTTCTATATTGAACGACAATTATCAAATTTTATTATTTGATTCAAAATATTCAAAGCGTTCAAAATACCAAGTTGTATGTGGCGAATTTGATGATTTAGAAATACAAAACGAGATCATAACGGTAAAAATTTATTTCATAAGAATTGCGTTGATGGAAAATAATGATTATAATACTTAGTACCTACGTGTATTTAAATATCAACACGCATGATGTCAGAAATATACTTTACAAAATGTAGTAAGAAGCCCGCTGACAGACGAATTCAATTACGGTAGTTAAAATAATTTTAAGACATTTTGTATACAGATATAAAAAACGAATTAAGTTGCTTTTACTCGCAATTTATTTGTTAAAAGTTCTGCATTCTGAAATCTATGCAATCCATAAATAATTAAAAACCCATTTAAGGCATATAAATTTCCATGTTTATGTAATAAAATTATATTCTTTGAGTGAGGTTGTGCTAAATTAATGTTTGTTTTCACTTGTAATGTACCTAATACCTGCCTGATTATTTTCAATATTTGAATAAGGGTCGTTTTAGAAAATGCCTCTGTAAATATATTTTTATCTTATTCACCGCGTGAGAAAACCATTTTTCAGTGTTTTAAATAAAATGTATAATGATTCCAATTTATGGCTACAAAGTTAATTAAAAACTTCTTTCAATATTATTTGACAAAAATCACTTTACGCTAATAGTTGACTTAATTAACTTCACTTAAAAATAGTTTGGCAGTAAAGAAATGTTTCTTGAAAGATTTATAAATAAGCCAACACTGTGCGTTATACTATTTGTGTTATTGTCCTTGAAAATTGGTTGATAGTCTATAGTTATAAATTAATAGATTATTTAAATCAATAATCAACCTTGAATCATACATATCGAATAAAATATATCCATATATTTAAACATAACAGGGTGTCACATAATACATCTCTCGGTGGCAACGAACTACTGAAAAAGAATCCTGATATAAAATTGTCAATAAATCATTATTACAGTCAGTAACACTACGTCAATACAGAGAAAATTCCTTTGTTTTAAATTAACGAAGTACATGTATAAGAAACGTATAAATTAGAAACTAATGTCTATAAGAAATGCGTGTATCTGGCGCTATGTAGGCAAAGTTACACAATTAACACCTTAGATAATCAACAATATTTTGTATACGCAATGCGGCAATTAAAATAAGGAGTTAGTCAATTTTTTGAGATTTAATATTTAATTTCATGTATTTTCTTAAAAGAGGTAATTCCAGTTTTACTTATTTTTTTATGCATGTTTTATTTAATAGGTAATGTAATTGTTTCAAGATAAAATAAAGGTTCTTAATTGTTGTAACAAAACAATTGCTCAACTTTTTAAGTCGGTAAGTATGGTTTCTTCAAGATTAATTATTGCTTGACTCTTTATATTTTTGAATTGTTATTTGTGATCAATACTTTCTGTATCTCAGTAAATGCACGAATTATAAATAGTTTGCTAATTTTATACAGATTTCTACAGGAACATTTTATGATAAAAACATTTTTGAGTTATTTTAATCGTAAAAATGCTGATAAAAAAACTCCTCGCTCCAACAGGTTTAGGCATGAGAGAATTCTGTATCAGACACTCCCGAGTTTCTCGACGCTTACTAGCTGTTGACTTATGCAATCTCACTTTATATTGGGTAATGCATATATATCCATCGGGTCCGTAGCGCAGTGATCAACGTCGATGCCGTCCAATACGGATTCTCACAGGTTTAAGGCCTAGTACGAACAGCATTATTTCAATCAATATATCGATTTTTTAAATCATGGGTGACATTTCCTACGGGAACTGCGAGTTATTCAGTTACTTAAGATCTCATTTTTTGAAAAGAGTAGGGGTTAAAGGATACAGGTAGAACATAGCTAATGGATAGCTAATTGCTCTTCCTTTGTATCGTCATTGGAATCAAAAAGGGTCGGGTGGTAAGTTTTAATAAAACAGAGATCCACCCCGTCAAACAGAAATCGATTAAAACATATTTGTATTAAACTGTCAGTACTGGGATTTAAATCTCTCAGCGGCGTGGTGTGATCACTGTAGCATAAGCCAGTGATTTTAATCAGTCGACCACGAACCCAGCCAAAATGAATACACAGTAGCACATTTTCATGATTTAAATATATATATGTGCTATGGGTGTGCAGCAGCAATTGCAAACCTTTTCAGTACAAAGGTCAAAAACAAATTCAAATATTTCATGTGAGCAACTAAAAACATTCCAATTATTATAGTTTTATTTGGATGTCTTTTATGAATGATATATAGGTATAAGACAGTAACAAATTGTACGTTTGTAGTGAAGAAATAACACAAAATTGTATTGTGTATATTTCTTTCAAAGGTATTTATTTTAAATGTAAAATTATATTATTACTATATTAAAAATGGCAGGGCTGTGGAGTCGGAGATGGAGTTGTGGAGTCGGACTCGAAAAAAAATTAACAACTTCGAATTCTTTAAAAAAATGTGTACATATTCAAATCTCTCCGGCCAAAAGTGGCGCCATTGTATAATAAATAATTTAACCCTTCAATGCATGGTGTTGCAAATATGCAACACACTGTATGTATTTTAATTATCTACTTTTAGTTATTACATTATTTTATACCCAATGGTAAAATACATATCTACTCTTAATATTATTTCTATAGATCTCTTGTCTGCACGTGCTATACCATTGTAATCTTCATTCGAACAGAGCACCCGAGAGTGGGGTTTTGGCGGCCATTGATTTTCTACCGTTCTCTAATACAATTTCCGCAATATGTATTAAAAAAAAACATGGTTATCATAATAGCATTAAGTAGTTTAATTGTGCATTCTATAGTTGATTGTATATTCTAATTGTTGCCTTTTTATAAACTGTATGTAAATCATGTTTTACGTCTCTAATGCCAGGAGCTCTTGAAGAGTACTGAAGAGTGTTTTTGGATAAAAATATGTATATTAAAAAAACTATTGATTTTTCAAAATTATTTTTCCTGCATTCCCACATGCATTTAATGGTTAAATTGTATATGAAAATATTTTTTTATTTAAAAGTAGAAATTCATGCATTTAATGGTTAAGTCGTGTTTAGGTCAGAATCGAAGTCACTTTATTTATTAACGACTCCACAGCCCTGAAAAATTACATTAAATTAAGCAACTTAAAAAAATTGTATGTTATATAATGCTATTATAATACCAACACTGTTCGGTATGATAAAAATACATTATTTGTGTATGGAAGATTCTTTTAATCAATGTTACGTGTTGAAAATGGAACTCAAACCTACGACAATAATAACGGTCATTGCCCTCCCTCATCGGTTCATTTTATGGTACAAACTTCAAATTGTATCACGAACATAATATTCATATTATTCGTTTGTTATTTTGTGTATCCTCTTACGTTAAGTACATCGGTGTGACAGAAATAGCGAAGCTTCACGCGTCTAACAATCTAAGTCAGTATAACAATATAGAGAAAGGGGTTCTGCGAGTATGAACGAAGAATAATATTAATAATAAAGTTGTAATAAGATATCGCTAAAGCGATGATGTCGTAACGTGAATATACGTAAACTTATATCAATCGTCCATATAAACAAAGCCCTGCATTAGTATCCCATTATTACTTTGACTAAAATATTATATTATTTGACGTTACGTAATTTATTATATTAGGTTGTCTCATGAGTCTTTGCGTATTTTGCGCGTAACTTTCAATAGGTAAAAATTTAAAAGATTTTCCAACGTTCTTAAATACATCGAATGTGGAAAAAAGACTTTTTAGTTGTTCGATTATCACAATGTATCCAACCTGATACACGTTCGATTAAAATTATGTAAGCTGCAAATACCGAATTAGTATCTAAATTTAGCTTTTAAGTATGAAAAAAGATGGGCTTGTGAAAATTGACACCAAGAAAAAAGAATAAAAAAATGGTTTTTCATTAGAAATTTCTTAAATTAATATTATATTATATCAATTAAACATAAGTTTAGAAGCCTCCGTGCACTTCAAGGTTGTGGTTATTTCATAATTTGTATATGGCCGAAAATCATCAAAATATGTTTTTTGAGCCTCCTGTAAAATTTGCTATGTGTGGGTCTCGTCTTTTTTCCACAGTCGACATGTAAACTGTTTTTGGATACATATTTAATATTTGCAAAGTCTTACGTACCGTTAATTTTGGATCTGTTTTGATAATAGTACTAATATTCTCATTTTTAGTCAATCGAGGCTGACTGACTACCCTAAATATATATTTTTTTAATTTGACACTTTTTTTTAATTTTACTGCGAATCTTACATCTGTATTCAAAAGCCATACTTCCGTTGTGTCCAAGTTTAAATATATACAACATAATGTACCAAAACTGGATTTTTTTCGTCTCACATTCTATTTTTAGTATAGAGTTGAAACAAACTTTTTATTATCTACAAAAAGGTAAGCCAAAGCAATTTTTTTCATTAAATACCAAAAGAATACTGAAAATAGCTTGAATTTAAAAAGAAATACGCATTTAAGCGCGTAAGACTTATGGGACAACCTTTTATTATTTTGTGCTTAAAATCATGGTTATTTAAATTTTCTGTGTGAGAAATATTTGACAAATGGAAAGGAAAATCAAGACATATATAGTCTGTCTGCAACGCAGTACACACCCACTCTCTCTGGGTCTGTCATCGCTTGCGCAGGGATAGAGAGTGTGCGGTGTGGATTGTGTTGTGATTTATTACAAACAAGTGTATTTTTAACGTACCCAAAAACTTTCTCTCTTTGTTTATAAATGTCAACAGGTGGAATCACCGACAAGTTATTATTTCCTGAATAATGTTTAAATCAATTGATAGTAAATGGTCAAAATAAATATAATGTTTAGTAAATGGCAAAAACAATTCAGTTTTTATAATCGCTTGTAAAAAATAAACATCCATACGAAAATGCTTTTAATAGATTGCTCAACCCATCATTTTGATGGTTATGTTAAATGCTGCCATATTTATTAATAAAAACTAATTGACTCTTATCTCACTCTGAAAACGATAAAAGGAAACCTGAATTTACCCAAGCAATTAAAGTTTGTATAGTTTCTAAAATCACTCATAACACAAACAATCGCAAAATATTATTTAGAAAAATATTCAGGACCAACCGGGCTAAAATTGTTTAATATCCTTGTTTAAGCCTAAAAAGTTATAATAATAAATATTAATGCTGGCCATAAGTCAATCAATCAATTTATGATTTTGTATCTATGGACAACAATGTGTGTGATGCTTTCATGTCTCCTGAAGCCTAACCCAACCCCCTATTTGATTCTTTAAATGTTAAATGGTACAATGCGAGAGCTACTGGCAGTGGCTCAATATTCAAATTGGGCACATACGTAAAATTTACCAAAGGGCCCCTCAAAAATAAAATGTATGTAAAGAAAATGACGACTGAGTTTCCTAACTTTTTAAAAGAACAGTTACTTTTATTTCTACGTACAGGCGAAAAACGCCCTTAAAATTTACTTGTTTGGTGTTTGTATGAATATTTAAATATAGATTTAAGTTTGAGGCCCAAGAGCTATTATGCGTCGCATAACGTCTTGTTTTATAGTGGTTACGCCACTGGCTACGAGCTTTCTCCTAGTCGTTTCCGGACATCTTTCTTTCCTTACTCTCTCCGAAAAAACATATTGAATTAAAATACGAACAGTTTAAAAAAAAAAAATGTTGAGTGAACCTTTGGGCTTGCATATAATTTAATAGATTTTTTTTAAATGGTACACGTGAAACAAAAATTACCTGTTAATTTTTCTTATTCTATAATTTGTACTGGAGATAAAACTAATATGGTAAATGAAATATTATATTATCTACTATTGAATAAGATTTTAAATACTCTCTACAATTTCGGAAAACGAATAAATCATTTAAAATTGTAATGATATAAATAGCCTATAAGAATAACGATGTTTAAATTATTTATCCGATCCGTGTTGGAAGAAATATATTTCCAAACATGGATACATCCGAATAAATTTTTGGACAATAAAAATGCACCGTTATTATCTACATTCTAAATGTTGAAGTGAATTGAGGTCAAAATAAATAATGAACGTCCCAAATTTTAAGGTAGGCAGTTAGCTATTTATATTATAAGTAGACAAGTATTTAATAATTAATGTAGACTCACTTCGATGTATCTGCGGGCATAATAAATTAGACGATTTCAGCAACAGATTGTTCTTACTCAAGGAAGTATTATTATGAGATTATTGTACGCATATTGTTTATTACTCATATAAAATATTAACCGGTATATGCACAATGCAAAGTTGAGTTGCTTGATCATTACTGTCATACAAACAAGACAATATAATAACATTTTACGAGTAGGGATTTCAATACAGGACAAATATATCACTACTGGTACTAAAAAAAATTGGTGAAAGTTATCAAAATAAAATAATTACTACCACCAATTGGCATTTCGTATTAAATACCTTAACCCTTTAAAAATGTATATTGTATAGCTATACTACAGCATAATCGTGTACGGTTAAGATCTATAAAGCTTCTGTTAATCTGGTCAATATTTAAATCAAATTTTGAACAGTATTTTATATTTGGTATTATTTTATTTATGTATTTTAACCTCAACGCCAGTTTTACGTTGACATTTAAACATCAGCTAACCTAACCTAATAACTGCTTTTGATCGAATTTAAAATAAATAATGACCTTTCTATGTTTATAATTATCAACCACAATATTAACACTGACCAAATTTCATATTTATACTGACCATTCGCATAGTAAAATACTCAGCAATTAAATATAGGTCATTCATTAACACCTTCAATTTGTCGTTCTTTTGAATTAAAATCTTGATTTTGTTTTCTGAAAATAAATCCGGCTACAAAAAACCCCCATTAACAATTAACGCTTCTTATTTACAAAGTCATTAAAAAAAAATCTGAATACTTATCGCAAATTGTTGCCATGTTTTGCAATTCAAAATATAATAACAAAGCGAAAATTTTTAATATAATAGTGGATAATCATTTATGTAATTTTAGTACCGAAATACCATGATCCCGGTTTTTTTAATACCGGTGTTGCAATCATTACCCATGTATATTTAGATATAATTTCTTAGCTGTTGAAATAGCTATACAATTCTTACCAATGAAAAAATAGCGAAAGACACTTAAAAATAATAAGAATGGTAATATAAGATATATGTTGCAACACTTTTATAAAATTTAGAATAATCTTTTCACGAAACTCCGGTTTTAGTCAATATGTTAATGGAACATCATAATTATTAAAAAATGGGATCGATCAGACTTCAGCAGTTATAAGATATATTAAAGGAGCTGGCAGATAAAAAAATATTCCTTCTTTATTTGAGAATGTATCATATATTATATTAAATTTTAATATTTAGTTGCAAAACAATCGTTAATGCGATGACAGATAGACACATGCCTTGATGTTTAATGCAGATAGGGTTATGTACAGTATACTTAAAATAAATATTTATATTGCATCGAAAAGTAAGAGATTTAAAAGTCATCAAAATATTATTTTCCTGCAGTCAGGTCAACGAACTCATATCCATATGCCAGCCAGCGGCGCTCAAAGATTATGGATGTATTGATGAACTAGAAATATTGCAAAATTTTATTTTAGCTGTGTTAGGGATTGGAATACTGGACGAATATATCAATACCATGTTTGCGGTATTTCATAATAAATACCGGTATTGGTTTTTTATATTTAATACATCATAAAAAGACTGAAACCTGTCAAAATTGATAAATCTCTTAGCAGATGTGAATTATTTGAATTCACCGCGAACAGTTTTATCAAAGTATGATCATTTACGTCAAACGTATTTAAGTTCAATTTTGGTTTTTATATTATTTTCGGTAGTAAAAAAAACAAATACTAGGATCCCGGTTTCCGTAATGCCGGTATTGCAATTCTTAAACTGTGGTGAGAAATTTATACGAAATAAATAAAAATACAATTTTTGTCGCAATTGAAATTTGGAATATATTTTGGAAAAAAAGCTTTTGATATCAATATTCTCCTGTAACTTCATCGTTATTTATTTTTTTATTAATTTTCATTGAATGATTATTAATTATGATTTTTTCAAAAATACGTGGTCATGTTACATCTGGAAATTAAATTGGCTTAATAAATTACATTCTGGAAAAAATTTTAGGTCTATTATTAATTTTGCCATACTATTTAGTTGCTTGATTTAGTATAATTCTTACAAAGAAGAGTTTGTCACACATGATATTTTTTATTGCTTCCAACCATTATCTAGGTTGCTTTGACTTTAACGATAATATTGTCGTGCTAATTCTTCGATATTATATTATATTACGTAATACAATGTTCATGTGCAGCGAAAAATATTCTGTTAAAATTACTCAGTTGTGTTTGTTTGGGAATGAACGGTTTTAAAAAAGCTGAAGTACTAATCACCATGTTTACCTTTTTTAGCCTACGAAGCGATACAAATTAAATAAATCAAAATTTTAAAAAATATAATATATACCTGCAATCCCATAGGCACAAATATACTTAAGTTTATCTGCCAAAAAAAAGTAATTCACGAAGTGAGTGAGAACGTTGAATCTTTGCCAAATTTCGATGAGCGGTAGAGATACGTGAAAACAGTGGCTTACATTACTAAGCCAATATGTTTTCAGTTAAAATATTTTATACAGTAGAATTGATCTAAAATTATTTATTTACATAATTTATCAAAATGTCGGAACGAATATTTTAAATCTAGAAAATTCACTAAAATCTATAAAATAAAATTGTTCAGTTTTTACGTTCACAAAAATATAATATACGATTCTTAAATTAAGACCTAGAAATAGCGTTTAGAAAAACAGCACTTGTAATGAATATAGTTTTGTATTGAAGTGTCGATTCAATAAGCACGTGTATGTTTTAAAAACATGAAAATTCTGTAGTTATTCAAAATGAATGAAGAAAAAATATAAAGATATTATTTTTATTTATCTTTCAATTTGAGTACATTGGCTCAAAAATTCTTTGATGTTTTATTTAAACATATTTAAGCCAGACATTTGGCCAAGTGGTTACCGTCATCCACGGGATCAAATACCATTATGGACACTTTCATAAATCGATATTCCAATCGATTTATTGATTTTTGATTGAAAGGATGAGTGCATGTGATCTGAAACTCAGTCCTACCAATCCGATCCCAATAACCGAACGTCTTAACCCTACCGTTGTATACGTACTTTCTTCGAAAAATAGAGAATTTTAGCAATTGAGTAACAAGCCTTTTTAGTAGAAAAAATCTGTTGTGATTAGCTCCATCAGGAGCCCATACGCTCCATATTGGGAGCGAAAAAGAAAAAGAAAATGAAAATTGAACCCAGTCAATAACCTTTTTATGAAAATGTTTGACCAAAATAGTAGGTACGGTGAGCGATCAAATTCTACATGAATCGATTCTTTAGTCATGGACATCATGGCATGAACGAAAATCATTTCATTTTTTATTTTTTATTTAAAAAAAATCACAGCAGAATTGACTAAACGTAACATTGATTTTCATATAACATAAGGTCATTAATTTTTTATTGATTTAACTTAATTAATGTATCCAGTTATCAATATGCAATTTGGTAATAGATTTTTTATATTAATACAACATAAAAATCAAATAAAAAATGCTGTAATCGCCAATATCATATTTAAATAAGCTCTCAAATACGTTCATCGATTTGATGCTGTGAATTACAAAAATAACTATTTTATCGACTTATAAAATTTCACCAGAACATCACTGCTCCTGCCTATATGTCTACTAGAGACAATAGCTTCCCACGATCATAAAAAACCTTGCCAGTATCTTATGCGTCTTGCGACACACTGTATTTAAAAACGTTCATGATCAATGACCCATCGGCTACAAAAAAATGATAGGAATATTTTCATTTAAGTGTATTAAAATTTTAGTATAAAATATTTGTGGTAGATTATTTTTTTTTACCCGAAACTTGAATTAATGCAAATATGTGCAACTTGTTTAAGCGATATCATACACAATGGAGACGATTATCATCTGAAAGCTATGTAATACTAAATAGCTTCCAAGAAAATTGTTAAAAAACAAGTTTTCTCAGTGCCTATCGGATGCGTCAGCCAAAAGAGACAATAAAATTTGAACGAAGGAAAAGTTTAACTTCGAAATAAAACATTTACCTACCTCTTTACCTCCCTACAGTTTACGAATATAAACAAAATAAAATATACAATTAACAATTCAATTTTGTTTACAAAATATCACGGATTTATAGATATAACATTTTTTTTAAGTAAATAGTACTTAATCCAATTATAGAAATAACTACTAAAAATCCCAAGAATGTTTTTAGTAGGGTCTAATATAAATCAGATTTTTTTTATATTTTAGTAAAACAAAATTACATTTTTACACATTCTGGTAGTTATCATTCTCAATGTATGAAAACAAATTAATTCTATTGCGGCCTTGTTTTAGTTAGCAATTAATTTTCTCTGTCAAAAAAATGATTTTATGATATTTTTTTTTCGTGGAAGCTATTGTAAAAGTGAAAAATTCAAATAAATTTATCTGTGGCTTAAATTAAAAATTCGTAAGACATCTGTGCAGTTTATTAATACTCATAGTAAATCGATTTCTAATAACTATAGATATATATTAAATTTGTTTGCATTTTTGTCAGCACAGCAATAGTTGTTATTATTTTATAAATAGTACACGTGCCGGTCTTGAAAACAATCTTATCTCTTACGGGCAAAAAAACTTAATATAATATTATTAAATATTATACAAATATAAAATTATTAAATTCAGCAAATCGGGTAATGTATATTTCATGTGATGTCAAAAAAATAATATCTTATATATGTAAGGTTATGCAATTTAAAAAATATTTTATCGGCATCCATATGCAATATTCATTTTTTTTATATAAATAACAGACATTATTGAAAGGAGTTTCCTGGGCTGGAAGGTGTGCTTACATTATTATTTGTATCATATTATATTATATTATATATATATATGATATATTTTTTAATCCATGTCCGCTCCCAATGTGGACCATATTATCCCTACTTCTCTCTTTTTCAAAGAGAGTAGTAAGGATAGAGGGATAAGGCCAGAACAGGACTAGTGGTTAACTAATCGCTTTCGCTACGCTCAGTTATTTTAGGATCGGAAAGGGTTGGGAGGGCATAGACATCACAAACACCCATGCCTTCGAACAGAAATCGATCAAAAAAATACTCTTCCTACTAGGACTCGAACCCGTGAGATTCGGCACGGAAGCCCACAACGCTAACCGCTGCGGCATAGGGCCTGATATAATATAATTATTTATATTCTTTGGGATTAAAAATATTTGGAAGACACACATTACAGTTTTATTTGGAAAACTGCGTATTAGATTTAGTTGATAGCAAATAAATACAAAATAGGTAGACGAGAAACAATTTTTTTTTTGTTCATTTTCGAAGAAATCAATGCTGTAACAATCCTACAGATTTCACAAAAGATTTTTTCGCTTGTTAACGTACGGTAATTATTTATCACGGTGACAAAGAATGCCAAGATCCAAATTATACAATTGTTTTCTTTTTAATGTACCACACCAATTAATTAACAATACGGTGCTCAGGAGTTCAAATAAAATTACGGTATCACTTGGCAAACTGCCGCTGTTGCTTTGTGATTGTTGTCAGTGGTAAATAACTAAGTGGCCGAAAGGTAGGTTGACAATTAAATGGAACTTAGTTATATGATGATTAAAGTTGAGCACGATGCTCATTATTCGTGTACGTTGCCAAAATAATATTTTTAACTGCAGTAAAACATTACACGAAACTCAAAATTTTAACATAAATAACAATGTAATTAGTTCTACAAGAATAATGTAGAATTCTCGTGGAACTAAATGAGGAGCAAACATTCAAAAAGTGATTCGTCAAAATTTTTGAAAAATGCCGTTTAATATCAGTTCTAATTAATAAAATAAAAAAATCTATAAATGGAAATCACAATTATTGTTTAAAAATGGTTTTTTCCTATAAAATTAATTCATAAAGTTGACACATTCAAGCAAACCGTGGCTTTTTCAACACTCAAAGCATCATTTCCCAAGCTCTGTATTTGTGTGACAAATCACTTTCTGAATGTTTACTCCTCAAATATTCTATCTCTGTAAAATTGAGTTCTATAAAGTAAATAATAATTTAACCGAAAAAATTGGATGTATTTAATTTATTGAATATATAAGATATTGTAAAATGAATATGTATGTTTATGTGAAATTTTTATTCATATCAGAGATATGAAATATCAAGATATAACAAAAAAAAAAACAATATAACAATAACTCACTATAAAAAGCATAAGCCAATCGATTCGAGCCTCAATAGTGTTTATAGTATGTGGTTATATTCAGTTAATAATGAAAAGGCGTCAATACCTTGGCATTAGGTCAGGAGGTCTGATTTCTGAGAGTGGAGGCATTGTGTCCTTACGTCGATCGTCACGGGGTAGCCTCAGGTAATCCTGCTCGCCCACCAAGAAAAGATCCTTAGAGATTATCATGGCCTGCTGACAGCGTGACACCCTTACTTCTTCATCAGTGTCTGCTGAACACGTAGCGAAAAACGAGACCCTCTCACTGTAATTTTATATCACCCCTTTCTGAAATGTTTTATTTGATCCGCTGTGATAAATCATAAACAAAACAAATTTACCGATACGTAATCACTGTTTGTGTTGTTGTTGTAAACAATAATTAATTGAAGGTGTTTGTTATGTGACGGTGAATGTTCAGTTGAAAAATTCTTGAATCAAGTCAATACGCTCATTTTAACGGATTTTTTAAGCAGTTTATTTTGCGCGAAGACAAGTTTGTCTGTATAGGTATAAAGGTATGCGCTTAACGAGTTTCAAAATATTTTTATTTAAAAGTTTAAATTGTTCGCAAGATTCAAGGATTTCGTCGGTTGCAGTTCGCCCACCGGTTGCACTTGTTTTGGAGCGCGCGTTAATTTAAAATCGTTCATCGACCGTAACTACATACTAATCGAAAAATAAACAAACAGTAAGTTTTATATTACACACAAAAGCACACGCGACTTCTCGCCGAAATTCGTCGACGCCGAATGAAAATATCTTTCTCATTTATTTATCGGCCGTACAAAATGTTCAAAGTTTACGAAAAGTTAACGAGTTGATTCTGTTTCGATGCGTATAAAGCTGAAAAAAGGCAGCAGACCGAACCGCGATCTGACTTCGACTGACGACAAAATGTGAACCGGTGCGTTCACGTCCGCGGCAGGGATTTATAATCAGCTGGAGGCGAACTCCGACTTCTTTCTCATTTAACATTCAACGAAGGATACATTATTCCATTATAAAGGTTAAGATCTTCGGTGAGGGCACGAATGCTTATGAGAGAGAAAAAAAACGAAACTCTGCCGGTATATCTATTTACAAACATATCGAATTAAATTGTTAAATTACATATGCTAGAAATGTAATAAAATTGTAACGGGAAAAATCTTTCATTTATAATTTAAAAAAACACTTAAATAAACAATATTATTATTATTTACAAATATAAAATTCCTCCATAGAATTTTTTTTAAATATATTCGGAAATAGCACGGAAATTTTTCTACTGTGGAAAGAAAAAGGGACGAAGCCCATGACACATGACAAATTTTACAGGAGGCACAACATTTTATGTTTTTTTTTTATGATTTTGGGCCAAATGCAAATTATGAAATACATAAATCCTTGAAGTGAATGTAGACCAGTGGTTTCCAACCTTCATGTTACTGCACCTCCCTTTAAAGAAAAAAATATATTCGCGCCTCCCCATCCTTTATTTCATATAGTAATAAAGACATGTATAAAAGGGTAAATAAATATTTTGGACTGTTCGCGCCTCTCTTTGCAATAGTCCATGCCTCCCAGGTTGGAAATCGCTGATGTAGACTGATAAACTGTTTTTAATTGACTTTATCTGATATAAATTTTCAAAAAAAAAAAAAATTCTTGATCGCAAATTCGACAGGCCCTTTGTTTTTTACAACTTAAAAACTGAATTTAGATACTAATTCGGTATTTTCAGCTAACATCCTTTTGAAAGGACGTGTAACTCGATACATTGCGATTATCGAAAAATTGTTTTGAAAAAACTGTGGATTGCGTCTCTTTTTCCTTTCCACAGTCGATATGTATGAAATATATGTTTTTTCTTAAAATACTAAATACATTTTAAGGTTAAAAAAAAATGGTTAGTAAAACCCTTACACAATATTGGTAACTAAGAATAATAATGTTAAATAAATTGTTTGATTTCATTTTTATTGATAAAAACAATTTGAAATATTATAAGAACCTTACAATCAAAAACAATAATGTTAAGGATTTTTCTCGATTTACTTGTGACTTAAACGTATAATAAAAACATTTGGTTGAAATCAATCTTTCATTCAATAAAACATTTATCGCGTAAATTGAGTAATAAATAGGTGTAACGTAATTGTCATATACACCCATCCCCCAATTTACGCGGTAGATACGTTTTTCACAAACACGCATAAAAAGACAATGAACTCATTCAAAACAATAAGATAGTTTCCATTATATAAAAAAATGTATTACAAATATTTATTTCCATTATATAAAAACTTCTTATTAAATTTTAAAATACTTTATTTAATAAACAGTTTTAATATTTTTTCAAAATTATATTTTTACATTGAAAAATCAATTTATAAAACTGTCCGTACCGGGGTTCGAACCCGGGACCTCCGTAACCGAAGCCAACGACGTTGACCACTCGACCACACAGGCGGCAAGAATTATTATCGATTTATGAATTTCTGTTCGAAGGCATGGATGTATGTGATGTCTTGAATTCCTCCTCCCACCCATCATATCCTACGCACGGGGCGTATCGAAAGCGATTAGCTAACTACTAGTCCTGTCCTAGCCCTATCATTCTATTCCAATTATCTTTATTAATAGAGAGGTTGAGCAACTGAGTAACAAGCAGTTCTCGTAGAAACACATATGTTGAGATAAACTCCATTAGGAGTCCATATGCTCCATATTGGGAGCGGAGATGGTTAAAAAAAAAAAAATATTTTAACATAATATTTTTTTTTTAAGCAACTTAGCTTTACGACTTTTAAAACTTGAAAGAAACTAAAACTGTTCATTCAAAATTTTGTTGATGTTTTTTAAAATGTTAACCATTTTCTTCATAGCTGATTCTAACGTTTATCATCATAAGAAGAACTGTTCAGTGTTATTCCACATATCCGTGATATTTTGAATAGTTTTTTCTTTATTTGTATTATTTTTTTTATTTTTCGCAATTTCATGGTGCATATTTTCATACTGTATTTGAGAGCTAAACAGATGCATTGATCAATTTTATTCAATTTATCAATTCAGATATTAAAATATGTCTCGTTAGTAAACAATACTTTGATATTAGTATTACTTAAGTCTTCAAATCCTTCTCTTCCAATGAATTTGACAATTAAAGTTGAAAAAAAACACCAGGATAAAATGTCCGTCTCCAACAAACATTTAAATTAGCTGGTCTACCTTTTTCAATGCCAAGCCAACATACTTTACACAATTTTGACTGTGTTTAAGTAAAACCTTAATCGGACGTTGTGGGTATTTGCTTAATTAAATGCTTGTTGTGTAATATTTTTCAACTAATAAAGAAGAAAATGATTAATTCTGTTGTTGAAATAACAACATATACTTTAAATAACATTATCATTTTGCTTTGTCATTCATATTAAGACAAAGAAATTCAAAGGTAAAGGTTATATTTAATTAGTTAACCAAATATAATGCGATAACTGGATGTTACAAATTAATCTGTTATATGAATAAAAACTAATACAAACAATGGACAACATACGTTTATTACCTCTAAGATAATGGATAGTATACATTAATTTTATCTATGAATTAATAAATTGTTTGACATCGGTGTTTCAAATAAATAATAAATAAAGTTCTCTCTTACATTAAAATGTATCCTTTATCTTTTGAAAATTTTCTAAATCTCACTATAGATATGGTATAAAAAAAATTAAGATACTTACCGGAATTTAGTTAATTTACCCTTTCTTCTTTCTTCCTACAGAGGATGACCTTTAAATATATTGCTACTGTTGGTACATACGATATATATGCATAATTTATTTGCTGGTAGTCTAGCTTAGTAGTATCTTACTAGATGTTCAGCCAGCCGAAGTTTTTGTGTTGAAGAACAACAAAAATTACTCCTTTACAAATACTTACTGTTAATAAGGTGGCGGAATAGACAAATTTATTCTTAGTATGTAGTATTCTGGAAGGCGGCCGTGAAACAGCGGCTGCATACATATAATAAATAGGTTGTGGAGTGACAATCAACAAAAAACTTGTATTCAAACAGTTTGAGGGATCAAATTCTCATGACTCGTGAAATATAGCAAAGCTAGATTTTAAAAAGCTAAGCTTATAAAAACGTTAAAAATAGGAAAAAAAACTCTTTTAAGTTGTAACATGTCTCCTATATATTCTTGTATTCTAAATAAAGATAAGAAACTAATAAAACGCCAGTGGCGTCAGTTAAGTATTGTTTTAATTAGCTTTACAGATAAGCTGCATGCTGCAGACGCATAGGAAATAGATAATACACATTCAGTAGACAGTGTTTTAAAAAAAACTAAGCTAGGCATTTAAATAAAGGTGCGATTATTAAAATGCTTTGTGTTTTTTTCTTATTCAATTCGGTTTTTGAGATATCATAATATATTTTCACACCCTATGAGTATCATCAAACAGTAGTTTATTATTACTATAATACTTAATTATATAATATATATTAATAAAAGAACGGATACAAAATTCACGTATTCGTTGCTTTTTCTGTTAAAACTTTAGTGAAGTAAACGACAAACTGAATTCATGTGACAATAATTGTATCATTTATATTGAACTCAAAAACCTCCATCAAATGGGAGTAATTTATTGAATTTACAGTTTTATTCACAAAGAAAATGGAAAAAGCGTTAATAAAGATTCATACGTTTTATAGTGCTATGTTTTGCTATGTGAAAAAAAATGTATTGTAACACTGTATTTTCTCTTACAGAGTTATTCTAGTAGATTTAAAAACACTTTTTTTGTATTGAAGCACGTAAATAATAAAAGATCAATCGTGAATCTGAAAACATCTTGATTTTCTGAAACGGATTTACTACTCAGAAAATAATTCGTTAATCACTTCCGTCGTAAAATTGCGCTACGAGTGCTACGACTGGTGTAGCAATTTAAAATACGTTGCTGTTGATAATATAACAACTCACAAAATAAAGTATTTTTTAAGTTGCAAGTCGGTAGCGTAACTAAAGTTTCTCCGTTGCCAGTTGCGTTCGGAATTCAACAGAACAATAATTAATCATCACTCAACTAAAATAGTTTATCATTTAAACATTGTTTCGAAAATTTCTCGTGTACGATTATACGAGATTGACGAATTCGAAAACATAAAAATACATAAACTTTAAACAATAAATTTACTGTAAATCAAAATGGAATATTTAAATTAAATTTTGACTTGAATCAATCACAATGCCCCTTTTGTTGAAAGTATGTTGGATTGCTAAAATTTTCTGAAATATTTTTTAATAACATATTATGTAGATATTCCGCAATAAATTGGAAATCATTTTCGCAATTTATATTCTAAGCCATAAAGTTTTCCCCGCCATGTATAGATTAATCATTTGTACGAGTATTTCATATAAATTTTATAGGAATAATCGAGAATTAAATATGTGGTCCACCGAAAAAACATCAGCAAAAACGCTTAATTTAATTTAAATAAAGCAGCCCTCTTGGGATAAACTTATCAAATATTTTGTTTTATAATTACTATATTGTAGATATATTCCACCTTTCCGATCCTTCAATAACTGGGCGTAGCGAGAGCGATAAATTAACCACTAGTCCTGTCCTAACCCTATCCATACATCCCTACTTTGAAAAAAGTGAGGTTGAGCGACTTTGTAGTAAACAGTTCTCTTAGAAAAACTTCTGTTGAGATACCACAATTAGGGGGCCATATGCTCCACATTGGGAGCGGAAATGCATTGAAAAATAGTTTGTCATCACAGTCAACATTATTCAAGAAATTCAAAGTTTTTATAATTTTCATTATTTAATGGTTTTTGACAGACCCAGAGCAAATGTGATGGAATTTTTTATCATACGTTTAGCGAAAGTATGAAGCCGACAGACAATAAATGAGAAAAGTAGACTACGAAGCCGTTTTCATCCGGTACTTTTTGATACTATTTTTTTGATCATCATTCATTTTAAAGATTTTTTTAGATCGATCCTCAAAAATCATATGTAGCACGGCACTGCTTTATGTAACAATGATAGCTAACTTTTCGGTGTATTTATATAGGCTTCACGACTCGCGGCTGTACTGTTTTTTAGTCATGGCCCCCTAGTTTGACGTATTTTAATAGGCTTCATGCCTAGCTGTGTCAAAAGCGCCCTCCCCTTTTACCGAAATAGGATATTTGTAAAACCTTCTTGTAGTCTAATTTCCATTCACGGAAAAACAATATTACTCATAGGATCGAGATGTCGTAAATAGTATTATAATACACATTCAACGAGAGAAATCATGCAAGGATACGTATTCTCCAAGTTAAGCCTGAATTTCTAAAAAAAATAATATAAAAACATTATACTCTAGGAATTATACAAATCAAAAAATGACATGATATTGACTGAGGATACGGGTTCATCCGTACACCTAAATACCTGAAGATGCCGGAAGGTGATACTCAGGCTATTGGTGTCAAAACTTACGGAAGTGTAAACTTGAAAAATTTAAATTAGATTTAGTATTAAAAAAACCGCCGCCTGTGTTGTCAACGACGTCGTTGGCTTCGGTTATGGAGGTCACGGGTTCGAATCCCAGTACGGACAGTTTTATAAATTTATTTTTCAATCGATTTATGAAATTATGTTCAAAGGCATGGATGTATGTGATGTCTTGAATTACCTCCTCCCACCCATCCTATCCCATGAATGGGGCGTATCGAGAGCGATTAGCTAACCACTAGTCATGTCCTAGCCCTATCTGTCTATTCCTACTCTCTTTGGAAAAAGAAAGGTTGAGCAACTGAGTAACAAGCAGTTCTCGTAGAAACACTTATGTTAAGATAAACTCCATTAGAAGTCCATATGCTCCACATTGGGAGCTGACATGGTAAAAAAAAAAAAAAGTATACCTACATAGATGGGTTTTCAAATCAGTACCATGTGCTAAGACGACACAACTAACGTTTGGAGAAATATTGCTGTCGTATTCACCCACTAGTTAAGCCATTGTAAGCAACCTTGCTCAATTTCATATTAAAATTTCATTCTGAAACTCTTCCGCCTTCATCAAGTCCACGTACAAATCATATTTACTTTAACCATACCCACTCCTAATGCGTAGTATAAAGCTGCCAATGAGTGAATGGACATTATCTCAACGAAAGCTTTTTTACGATAATTGCTCAATCTCTCTTTTTCAGAGAAAGAATGATAAGTCTAGGACATAATTAGGAGTTATTTAATCATTTTCGCTCCACCTTATTTTAAGATTAGAAGGGAGTTTTAGTCATCGCAGACATCCATCACTTCAAGACATTTATATATCAAGATATCCATTCCATCCATAAAGCATCTGAAAAAAAATCAATTTATGAATCTGCCTGTATTGGGATTAGAGCCCGTGAACTAGAAAACTAAGGCCAACGACATTGTAGAAATCTTCTTCAATTCTCTTTGCTAAATATTTGAGTGGCATAGCTAACTTTTCACAAATAATCATTAGTATGCCACAAATCCATAGTTGAAATCTATAAATATTTCATATAACAAAGTAAAGTTATGCGATTTTGGATATATTTAACCCACCTTCACCATTTTGCCACAAAATCTTTTACCGCCGACTATGGGTCACATTTAAAAATCCTCACCGCTTTAGTACACCATGAAATATATTATTCAATAATGAATTCAAATTGTGTTGGTATTGCGATGTCACATTTTATAAACCCCTTCCTAATCACACGGCCTTGTCATAATATATGCAAAGGTCCCTTATTTCATAGGCAGAGAAGAATTGAGTATTTTTTGTTGTAAATTTGTAAAAAACGTTTTTTTTCGGGCTAAGGAGTATAAATCTGGGATTCGGGTAGCAAGTGAGGTATTAAACTCGGGCCCAGACCGGGTAATTTTGTAAAATTTCGGCAGACCTCTAATAAGCATGCACGTCTTGCAAAGATATTTTTTCATGAATCTTGCACGTCCATAAGTATGATGTCAATTATTTTTTCGGGTTGGTTTGCTGTGGATAATATGCAAATAATGTTTTTCTTGTTGACTGCCACTTTGGCGATGTGAAATTTTAATAATCATATTCTATAATTAAAAATTACAGGTAACACAAAATTTCAATATTATATTACCAGAGCCAAGAAGCAGCAAGTAACCAAATGTCCACACAGCCTGCGCACCTGCTTTATTGTAAAATGCCCTTTAATTAGGAGCTTTAGATAAATTATATTTTAATAAATAACATTACAAATATGTCTATGTATCTCCATCTCAAATATAAATGGTTTTACCGTTGTTGAAATTTCAAACATCTGATAATGAACTGACGGTAGTAGAATTAACAGATCGTTGTATTCATTAAATATTTTTTAATTTAAATTTGCAATTTTTTTATAAATTGTTAATTATTGATTACCGTCAACATCTAGGGAATATTAAAATTTATTAAATAGAAGTTATGGATTATTTCATGGATTATTATTCCAACAAATGCGTGAAACATTCTTGCGCAGATTGTACTTCTAGGCAAGCGTATGCACTAGCCCTATAATGTTGTGTACTCTATTCAATAATCATTAACAGTGACAGCTTGCCTATTAGAGCTGCCAGGCTGCAACCCTTTCCAGTGTAAGATGATATTTTCTTTAGATCTACATTTTTAATGTTTTGCAATAAAAATAGTATGCGTATTTTACACTTTTATTTTAGTCCCACCACTGCTATTAACCTTATTAGATCCAGGGGCTATGATCCATAATAACAAACATTGATGTATCATATATATGAAAAGCAATAACATAGGTTTGTGATGTTGGTTAGATCATTTAACATTTTTTACACATGTAAGTTTGCAACAAAAGATTGGCTCTGTCAGCTTTGTAAGCAGAGGCTCAACATCTGAGACTAAAAAGGTTAAACCCAGGTTTCCTAAGTGCATGCGTTAAGGAAGCACAGAATAATACAGCATCCATAGAATAAATGAATGCATGTTAGCAACACATATTACTTTACTTCTTAATGTTTCATAAATATTCCACTTTTTTGCGATAAACTAAATTTTCAATTACATTTTTAAAATTCAAATCGTGATAAATGACGAAAGGAACAGTTCATGCATTTATAAATAATCCTTAACATTTTTTGGTGTTCAACAAATGTTATTTTACGATTGTACACTCAACTGAAACATGAAAATGGAAATATAAATGTTTTTTCCAAAATTTCACTTTACCAATTTCAAGCAGTTAGCGACTAGTCTGTAAAAGTGTTCATAATACATCAGCAGTCCAATCATCTGTTTAAATTAACACTCTTGCACAATGAATGCACTTGATATAATTCCACTTTCATGGTCATACCAATTGTTATTTGATGCAAGGATAATCCAGGAACAGTTTATACGAGACCGATGTGATTAAATAAAGAATTGGTCCATACAGAGAGGTGTTTATGTCATTTAAGTACTGATTCAACTGCTATAAAGACTTAATAGCCTTACATAATAGATTTAAATATTGATACATTCAAATTTTTCGATCCCTTCCTGTGTAGGTCTAATATGATGCATTGTATTAACGAATGTTGAGAGAAGACTCATTAATAGGATTTTTTTTTATTTATTGTATTGTAATCAATTTGGTTTCTCAAAGATAAATTAGAGATTGGTTTATGTAGATTAATTCCAAACGGGACAATCCTAAGCACACAGCATAAAAATCTGGCTAATGAAACAAACACATCAACTATTACTTGAATATTGTGAGTGTTCTTACATAAAACGACATAAAATTAAATTATGACAACATGGAAGATACTAATTTAAATTTAAATGAGGTAAATCACAAACTAAAGAAGTAAAATTTGCAAGATTTTTAATGTGATCCACAAAAAAATGATAAATGATGCTATACCAATCTTATGGCATGTTTATTTAGTGGGAAAAAATCAGGTTTTGTTCCCGTTAGAAACAAAAGAAAAATTTACATGCTGAAGTATTTAAACTCATAATAAACTGAAAGTTATAAACTACAGCAGGAATTTTTTTTCTAAGCCAACTGTAGATTATTTCAGGGCTGTGGAGTCGTGTAAAAAAAGAAAACTCCGACTCCAAAGGAATTTTTCAATCATTTCATTTTAATACTTTCGGTGGATTCGGCGATAACTTTGTGGAAGTTCATTTCAATATAAAATTTAAAATAACTTAGATTATTCCACGTATTGTGCTACAAACTGTGACACATGTTTCACCTCTTCCAGAGGCATCCTCAGACTATCTTACTTTCATAATGCTTGTCTAAGTACTACTTAAGTTTAAACAAGCAAACACGTGTCACAGTTTGTAGCCAATATGCGAAATAATAAATAATAAATTAGTTATTTTTAATTTTATTTTATTTCATTTTAATTAATATGTACATATGTATACCTTTAGATCATTTTTAGTCAGCCTAGCATGCCGTGGCAACACTGTGGACTATTATGGTTTGAATACACATTGTTAAATTATTTTTTTTAAATGGGTCTGATTTTATCGACACTGACTCGGACAAAACCACCGACTCTACGACTCCAACTCCACAGTCCTGGATTATTTTCAAGCCATGTTGAAGCGGAAATATATACTTAATATTATATTCCAAAATACAAAATAAACAGTTTCTAACAGAAATCTGCAAACAAGTGTCCCTCTCACTTTTTCATTTGAAATTTCAATTACATTAAAGTATGATAATTTAGTTTTATTATAAATAAATAAATGTGTTGATACAGTAATAATAAAAATTATGAATTAGACTTGATTTTGGTATATATACTTAAAACATTTTAGATGGGTAAGCTTTTCTTTCAGTAAAAAAAGTCTGGTTAAAAGAAAAAGAACACTTGAGCTACGTATAAAATTTATTATAAAATAAGGATGATATGAGATCTATATCTGTAAATCAAATTTAGAATAACATATCTTCGTAGCTAACCAAACTTCTTCCATCCCGGTGTGGACCTTTTTGCGATTGAGATGCTGCAAGAGTACTCCATGCCGATGAAGAAGACGCTTCATTAATTCGCTCCATTTGTGGCTGCCTTCGAGCCATCGTTACCTGTCGACAGAATATTTTTTAGTATAAGATGTAGATGTTTTAGTATACAGTTGATATGTAAAAAAAAGAGTGACAATCTTGGGTATCAATTCTTCTTCTGTATTAACTTACTACTAGCATTTATTTTACTGGTTTGACAAAAAAACATTAATGCAGATTTATTGACAGACAATTGCTCCCGCCAATCAATTCCTAAATTCACTTGTGTCAGATCGGTATAAATCTATCTATATTTTGATGTCCATCTCGATTAAAAATTATCTTTGTATAACCTCAAATATCAGGGCTACGTGCTTTATCATAAAAGATCAAATTTTTATTTGTTGTTCATTTAAAACTGTCATTTTGTTACCAACCAAATTCTGCCAGTGTGGTGACGTAAATACGTTGATTCTGCCAAAGTTTAATCTCCTAATTATATGTTACCGAAATAATCTTATTATTGATGTTTCTTTACCATAGAAAAAGAATCTTTTATACACCAAACTGGTATAATAGAGAGACACATTGTTATGAGAGAAAATAACGATTAAATTATGTCTCAGAGTTTTTGAATGAGATATTATGGGTGAAATTAAGTAGTTACCACAAGCTGAATTCCACCAGTTATCTGTCCATCCAATTCACCGATGGCTCTTTGAGCTGCTTCTGAGCGTTCAAATGTCACAAACCCTCTGTAATAAATATAATCTATTCATATGGGACAATTTTAATGGCGTTAAACATATTTTAAAGAAATAGCTTTGTTTAATTTTATATGTATAGAAAAAATAACATGCAGTAAAAGTGATATATCGTGAAATAAACGACAAGAAAAGTATTTTACATGATTTCATCAAATAATACTAAAACAAATAACTAAAAAAATGTTTATGTTGAATAATGATTGATTTAAGCTGTGTCAAGGTTTGCGAAACATTTAAGTAAATATCTATAAAGATAAACAAACCTGTTTTTTTCAATTTCCATAGATATATTTATTATTGTTCCGTAGGTTCCCATTGTTTTCCTGAGGAATTCTTCAGATATTTTTAAACCAGCAACATATACGGTATTCCCTGTTTTCGTCTTTTGTGAATCACCGCGCTCTTCCCTGATAGTAAAAATAAACTACTGGTCAGGAAAAAATTATAAAATCTAATCCTATATTATAAAATTCTATATAGCTTGTCTACACTTACTTATCTCTTGCAACAACAAAGGAATCATAAAGATTGTTTATCCGCGGCATAGCTTTGTCGTCAGGAGGATCATGTGCAGCGCTGAATGGCTGATATGAAGCGGCACCTCGCTCTGGCCCTGGTCCACTTATTTGTCTTTCTCGTCCTGAAACACATTCCGTAAATTATGTATTTCTAGTAAAGTAAATCCAGTTTAAATCTACTAAGAAAAAAACACTGAATTACAAAATACAATTTTCATCTACCCACCCAACAATATGGCAATTTCACTTAATACAAATGCGCAAACTGTGTTTTATAATGTTTATTACAACTACTTTGATATAATTATGGTATCTGTACAAGAAGCCGAAAGTGAGGTTAATGTTTGTAAAAGAATAACAAATATCAGTTAACCAAATCTCACCTGCTCTGGGTCTTTTAAATGTGGCATGGTCAGGTCTTGGGGGTGGGGTTTTGATGGCTTGAATTGCTCCACTCTTAAGAAGTTTCCTGGCAATTTCTCTGGCATCCCGCGCTTCAGCAGCGCGCTTTGGTAAAATCGGTTTCTCTGCTTCTGGTTTTGGTGCCTTTAACGCCACTAGGGCCTTCTTTTTCTTTTTTAACTTTTGATATTTTGCTTGTAGCATTAATTCTTCTTCAGTTAGGTTTGATGGAAAATGTAAGTAAACCATGATAAACTAAATTTAAAAAATTAGCGTATAAATTGAACTTGATTCGATGTAAACAAGGTATGTGTTAGGTTTAGCTGTCAGTTTAGTGTCAAACAATAGTTGCCCGATTAAAGTAATATTGCCATAGAAAAAAAATTGAAACGGGTAAAATCAAAGGTTATATTATTGAGATCCAAAAATCGGTTATGAAAATTAATCGGTGTCGGAAGACGGGCATTTTTTCTAGCCATTCATTAACTTTAATACTTTGAAAAATAAAGACGTCTATCTAAAAAACTAACGGCTTATTGCGCTTTATAAAAACATTAATAGATGTCGCCATTTATATTTCACTTGTTTCTAATAAAGTTAGATTACAAAATGGCGGCATTAAATTTGAATGTGTCGACCAGGGGTAGGGACCAGACCTTTCTTATCTAAAGGCCGCATTCATTTTTCTGATTCGACATAAGGCCACAGTAAACATTGACTAGGGAATCTTTGGCCGGAAACAGGAATTTACAGTCAGAATATGTCAGGAATTTACGAATTTACATCAATTTACAGAATTACAGAATTGGCCAGAAAGCCGCACCAGAGTAGCCAAAAGGCCGCATGTTCCCTACGCCTGGTGTAGACAATTAATTATCGAGGCAGTAATATGTTTATTTTACTTTTATAATATTCTTCGTGTTTAAATGTTTTCCTACTCTTTGCAATCAAAGTGAGCATATTAGCACATATTTGCACCTTAAGTATACATATTGCACACCTACATATTATATAAAATTGTTTTACATGTATAATAAATATATTTTGCTGTTGCCTGTTGTTTTAGGATTCTAGGCTTTTTATGATAAAATACTAACTTACGCTTTTTTCTATCGAACTGTCACCTTACTAATCAGCAGCATAATATTTTCTCCCTTTGTGTGCTTGACTAAAGTACATGGATACATTGGTACATATAGGTGCAGTCAATCCTCTTTTTATGCGTTTTTTGTTTTGCAAAATGAACCTAGCATTGTCATACAATGACGATAGTTTTACTTAAAATTTTACTGAATTAAAATAATAAGAAAGAGTTTTATTTTTAGTAAAAAATATTTTTAAGTACATACTTTTTACGCCGTGTTTTTCCCTAAATTTCCTAAACTTTTTTAGTATATTTTAACTCTCTGTTTCAAAGTTATGCGGATTTTAAAAATCATGGAAAGTACCTCCACTTTTTCAATCATGTTTCGTGGAACACATCTACCGCATAAAAGAGGATTGACTGTATATAATATATTGTGTTTAGTTTATTAAACAATATTATAAGCTTATAAGACTATAAGACTATTTTTGAAATTATTGTCGGAATAAATATCAAGAGGTGGTTAAATTTTATTTAAATATAATTATACAATTACAGAACAATACAGTTGTAAAATAAATATCTTTAGCCTGCTGCTACTCTTGGACGTCCTTTGAATTCCATCATGGTCTGTGGTCCTTTCAAAACACGGTACATCAACTCCCAGGACATTTTCGCAGGAAGAATACTGAAATTAGGTTTTAAGAAAGAGTGATCAATAACGTAACAAGGGGTGCATACGCAACCAATATGGAAAGTGACTCGAAAGACTGATGGGCATTCGAAAGAAGGTATTTTATTTACCTTTGTATTTTTCACATTCCGTAACCATCAACTAGTACTTTTTATCAATACCTTCTCCGAATGGAGAATTTTGGTGACTAACTTATAATAAATTCTTAGTAAATAAGTATATTTGATCATATATATTGGGACAGGATGTACTTAAAAAAACACGGTTGTTATACACCTAAATCTTTCCATTCTAAATGGATAATAAATTTATATAGATTAACATTGTAATTTGCATCTTTATCCCTAATGAGAAGTTGTGTTCATTGGCTAACAACGTCTTGTGAAAACAGCCTTTACTGCTAGTTAAGGTTCGAGCATGTTAGAGAATCACAAAGTTATTGTGAATAAACTTCCCATGGTTCCTTGGCATGTTTACCATTTGATTGCAACATCATTGCTGATATCATATAATCTTCTTTATTTTTTAATAAGCAATGTTGACTCACTATTTAAGTGGCAGGAAGACTCTGAAGCAGTCTGGCAGGACGCAGTTGACCTCATTCTTCTTCACGGACGTGACGATTGACTCCGCGACGTATTCTGGCTCAAGCATCGGCATCAGGCGTGGGGAAACACCGTCAAACATTCCAGTATTTATATAATATGGGCACACCAAGGTAAGGTTAATATAGTCGTGTCCATGAGCCTGTTTTAATTGAATTGAAAATAATTTGATTAAACAATTTTGTAAGTCACCGAATTAAAAAAAAAAAACTTTTCTTTCTGGGTGATTAAATAACACGTCGCAAACTAACTCGAAATTAAATCAGCTACGAAATTGAATTGTTTTTATATATTTTGTTTACATTATATTTCAAGTATATCTAGTTGGTATAATTTTACGTCGACAAGATTTCAAATTTGTATTACTTAGTTTAATTTTCACATGCATACAAAAATCGATCATTTCGTTTTTATCTTTCTATAAAAGGTCATCTTAAGTCCTAAAGTTTTACAAAGATAAGATGATTGTTAAAACATTGTATATATGTATTGTCATTTGTAATCGCTTACTCGATGATTAAAACCTGTTCTAAATGTACTATTTCAAAATTCTTGAATAATTAGTTCTAAATTATAATAAATAGTTCTGAATTTAGAAGACAATGTCACGATTAAAAATTAATTTAGAATACTAATTACGTGCATAATTTTGTAATTTCAGCGAATAGACATTGTCGACGAAACTATGAATCACTAAGAAAAATAGAAAAATAAAATCTTTCTGTAGAAATATTCGTTTATGTACAGATTAAGTTCATTGCAATATTTAAATTTACCTCGATCGCCTTGTGATATGTATAATCTTTTTTACAGATCAATTGTCTATATATTTAAATGACTTATATTCATCGATTTAAGAAATCCTCAATTGGAAATAAGACCATGACAAGAAAAACTATTAATTTTAATATACTTTTAATATTTTAATATATATTGACGAAAACTGATTTGATTCAAAGCATGTATACATTAATTTGAATCAAAAGGGCTCACAAAAATGTATATTGTCATGATATTTAAAAAAAAACTTTTTTTTAATGTATGAGGCAGGAATGGCGAACCTTTTTGGGTCAGCGTGCCAAAAATCCTCAAATATTATTTCTCGATTGTGTGGTGTGCCCAAGCAGTAAAAACAAAACAAACAAAATAGAAAATAAAATTAAAAAAAAACATTTTTTTAAAACGATTGTCGTTTCTTTTGGGAAACATTTGAAAATGAATAAAGCGGAATAAATTAATAATTCACGTATTATTTAACCAAAATTTTATTTTTTTAAGCTTAAAAAATATTTTTTTTGAACTTGGAAATCGTTCGCGTGCCATCTAAATTCTCAAACGTGCCACCTCGGGCACGCGTGTCGTAGGTTCGCCATCCCTGGTACAAAGGATCTTGGTGCATTTGTAAAAATTGACTCAATGCTAATATGGCAATGCTGTCAACAACAACTAAATACCTTGAGCTCTGAAAACAGGCTTTCGTGAAAAGCAATCGCTGCGGCTTTGGTACCGCTGTAATCTGTGCATCTATAGGTCCCCAGCATCCCTGCAACGGATCCCAAGGTAACAATATGGCCGCGTCGTGATGCAATCATATCTGGCAAGAAAGCCTTTACAGTCTGTTGAAAGAAAACCAATCCCAATTAGTGTTGAAATAATAGTTCGTAAATAATTTCGAAAAAAACATTGGTTTTTTATGGTTTTTATAATTCTCCATCAGGTTGGGAGCCATGACTCTCGAGAATACATACAGGAAATAAACGCAAAGTTATATTTTCAAGGCAGTCTTAAGAAAACTATGCTGATAAATAATATAATATCAAGTCTTAAAAAATAAGTGCCAAAAAAAACTGGTTTCGGCTCAACGCAAATTATAATAAAAATGTATACTGCTTTTTTTCAGCTAGATCATTTAACTTTAATACCAGTTATTCAAATGTGGGATTAACGTTGGTAAAATTTTATAAAAAAAACTAGCCGGTACCCGGCAAGCGTTACAATGCAAATCGAAAAGTGTTTGTGTTTTAATTAATTGTGTTTATTGAAGTGTATGCTTTCTTTTTCTGTATGTTTGACGTTCGCTGCCGATTATCTATGGTACGACACACGCGCTACCTACTGTAATTTAATTGTAATACGCCTATAACCTTCGCGCAAATTGCATGAACGGTATGGCAGACATACAAACATTGATTTTTATATAAAAGACCTACTGTGAGCTAATTTTAATATGCCTATAACCTTCGCTCAACTGCAAGCAAAAAGTTTGTCACAGTTTTATTGCAATCGGATGAGCGGTGTGGCAACGCATAAAGTACGAACAAAAAAACATTCATTCCCATAACTTTCCACGATTTGTTTCATTCTCTGATCATAATTGTGTGACTTTTATTTCATACGTTCAGTCTTTTTTCGTATTCGAAATTATTGTTCTATGATTACCGTTTCTAAAAAGATGTGCCTCGCTACAAAATTGCCTAAAACAAATTATAAAATGAATACAAATAGAAAAAACATATATTAATCATAAATTAATTTTATTGTATCTCACTATTAATAATCTGTAGTATATGGAAACCTTCAAAATATGAATTCCAGAATATAAGATATATATTTCTTCACCTACTCTTATATGACTTGACACAGCTAATAAATTATTACCACGTTCAAAAAGACTTTCAAACCTAAAATGTATAATCAATGCATACATAAGCGTCATATACCTTAGCATTTACATATCGACTGTGGAAAGGAAAAAGGACGTAACCCACTGTTTTTTCAAAACAGCTTTTTTTCGATAATCACAATGTATCAAACCTAATACACGTTCAATCAAAAGGATGCAAGCTGCAAATGCCGAATTAGTATCTAAAGTTAGCTTTTAAGTTTGAAAAAGATGACCTTGTAAAAAGTTAAAACCAATAAAATAGACTTAAATAAAAAAAAATCCCTGACAATTTCTTTAATTAATATTAGATTATGTCAATTAAACCCCAGTTTAGAAGTCTCCGTGCACTTCAAGGTTGTGTGTAATTCATAATTTGCATATGGCCCAAAATCATCAAAACTCGTTTTTGCGCCTCCTGTAAAATTTGATATGTGTGGGTCCTTTTTCCTTGTTGTAATAGTTGACAAAACATACAAAAAAAATTGTGCAATATTCGTTGAACTTCAAGAAAATAAAGGCATATCGAAATCTACGAACATTTTAGTTTTTTCGATACCGTAAGTTAATTTTAATATGCTAATAACCTTCCCGGAAGTGCAAGCTAAAAGTTTGTCAAAGTTTTATTTCAATTGCATCAGCGGCTTTACCAGTCTATAGAGCACGAACAAACAAACATTCATTTATATATATATAAATTCTATTACTACACTTGTAGTAATAGAATTTATTACTAAATTGTGAAAATTATGACACGTTTTTCGCCTCTTTGAAAAGCGTCTTCAGAATAACAATCGTTGTGTTATCTATTTTACTGGATGGCTGACACAGACGAGATATCTCGTCAAATTGTTTGTGCTTAACACGCCAGAGACGGGTAATCTCGTCAATAAATAATTAAATTAATAATTGCAAATTATAGTTTGCGTGCTAGGTACAGACGTACTTTTTTCTATGGCAGCCAAAAGTTTAAGTAAGTAAGTAAACATTGATTGTAATAAATTACAAAATTAAGGCTGAAATTATGTCTTTCTGGTAGACGCAGTTAGCGGTTTAGCTAAAAATGGTAACTTGGTAATTAATCCAGGCATTCCCAAACCTTTGCCCGCGGGTCTCAAGGTTTTTTGTGGCTCTTTCGAGGTTTATATCACCTCTGATTGTCAAATGAATGTAACAGAAGAACTTTTGAACCTTGTGAATTTGAAAGATACAACCACCGAAAAAGATATTAGAAGCCAACATAAAATGCACGAGGAATCATGAGAATAATTTTAAAAAATTCAAAAGCATTACATCAGATGACATTCCTTCGATAGTTGGAAAATGTTGGAGCTATTAATTGAAAATTAATGGCCCTAACATTATTAATTAATAGCTAAAATTAATAGCTCCACAATAATTAATTAATTGAATTCCAAAACACATAAACCTCTCAGAAAAAGTTCAAAATGGACAAATGTTTTGAAGAAAAATTCAAATGGTATTGAAATTTTCATTTGCCATTGTATTCTACACGTCACCTATGTGCGTGCACAAGTATTAAATATTTCGCATGGGATGTCAATTGTTGTTTCAGTGGTTATTTCCATTAAAAAAAGCTCATTGAAACATCGTAGGTTTCAAGACATCGAATCTGAATACACCGATATTTTTTTAATCGAAATTTGATGGCTCAGATGGTAACTATTTATTGAGATTTTGGAACATGAGAGGGGAAATTCTGATTTGTATGAATAAAAATAGAAAGTGAATAATATATCTGATTTTTTCGATCAACAATAACTTTTAGATTTACGCGTTTTAACAGACATAACAATGAAATTAAATCAGAAACAACAAGGTGAAAATAAATTGATTACATAATGTTATCAGAATGTAATAGCTTTTGGAACAAAATTTAAGCTTTGTGAAAAACAACTACTGATGAAGCATGCAATTAATTTTAAATTATTAAATTAGTTTGACAGAAAAAACCATTCAAACTACGATAAAGTGGTTTTTAAAACTAATCAAAGCATTTGAAGATAGATTTTCATTTATCCAAAATCATGAGGAAATGTATACCATTTCCCTAATTCTGTTTGATGTAAAGGTCGATACTGCACCTCCAGATTTACAAATGGAGCTTATAGACCTCCAATTGAATATTGCAATAAAATCTTTATTCGAAAGAAATAAAATACAAGATTTTTTTCAAAAATACATCCTTGAAGATGCATTTCCGAAATTAAAGCAATCAGCAATTTGCATTTGTTAAAAATCTAAGTGTCTAAACAGGTTGGCTTATCAAAATTTAAATAATCTACTGCGATTTTTGACGTTTAAATTACCAGTCGACATTTATAAATATCATATAATAAAAATAATTGTTGAAAGATTTTTAAAAATAGGTGAACTTGTTTGTTATTAATATAAAAAATATCATTTTATTATTAAGGTTTGAAATATTAATGTGTGGCCCATCAAAGACATGCATTATATTATTTGGCCCACCAAGAAATTTCATTTAGACATCCCTAAACGAATAGGAAAAATCGATTGAGTTGAAATTTGAAACAGCGCGATGAAAAAAAGAAGGTTTTGATATTTGAGTATAAGTTTCACTTTTTATAATAAATCCATATATAAATTGGATTTACTTTCAATGCCTACTGAAAAACTTTCTTTAAAATTTGATCACACTTGGACTTTATAATATCAGATAAACAAAACGATTTAGAATTTATTCAAAATCGTAACTAAATGGTTTCATATTGTGCCCATAATACAGTGGGCTTGAGGATAGGAGTTCTCAAAAGACTAAAATTATTTTAAGTCAATGCTTTTTTGTCATAGAACGCACTGTAACGGTGTTCCGGCACATTTTTTATTTAATTAACAGGCAATCCGGAAAAAAATATTGCTTTTGAAACGGGCTCCGGATAAAATTCCCATTATTTCAAGTGAATGTAAAATACAATAAATTAAATGTGTGTTAAGATCATTTTTTTAATATGAAAATTATGTATGTGATTTCCGACACCCTTTTATTTACAAAAAATGTACCTGTTTAAACAATGATAGTTCAGATAAAATACCATAATATTTCTACTGTTCCCTGTAGCAATAGCGATGAATTTTTACATATTCATATAAGAATATTGGACAAAAAAAAAAAAACGTTGTCGCCTGCTCAGTTGGTAAAAGCTTGCTCTACCGATCACGCAGGTCTGGGTTCGATTCCCGGTCAGATCACAGTGAATTTGAGAATTATTCAATTCAAAGTTGTGATCGAAGACTGGGTGTTTGTGATGTCAATTCACATCATTTCCTCTCCTCCAATCCTTCTGATCCCTTAAAAACTGGGCGTAGAATAGCGATTAGCCAACCACTAGTCCTGTTCTAGCCTTATCCGTCTTTCCCTACTCACTTTGAAAAAAGTGAGGTTGAGCGACTGAATAACAAGCAGTTCTCGTAGAAAAAACTTCTGTTAAGATACCTCCATTCGGAGACCATATGCTCCACATTGGGAGCGGCCCTGGATTAAAAAAAAAAAAAAAAAAAATTGGACAGAAAAATTCATCTATACTTATAAACTGAGAATCTGGCAGCCTTAAATCGTACCATGGCGACTATTTTTAACTAAAACTCTAAAACCACTGCAATAATGACAGGAGAGTCAGTCAAACAAATGTATGCGATGAAATATATATTTTTTAAATTTACATGCTTCTTAATATAGAGTTAGCGTTTTAGATGTATCCAAAAAACTAGTTAAATAAATAATTGTAATGTATGTAATCGATTCGTGCTAATCGTGATTTCGACGAAGTATCGAAAATTTGAGCAATACAAATTTTGGGAATTTATTTCATCAATCAATACTTGCATTTCTTAATATAGTACGTCATGGCAGTAAACACTGTGAATATTTCTACTTACCCAATAATGTGAGAGGATGTTGACTTTGTAAGTATTTTCAATAGCACTATCTGGAAGATCTAAAATTGTACGTCCACAAACTGTCCCAGCGTTATTGATGAGTAGATCCACAGGTCCAATCTTTAATACATAATATAGCATATGTTACAAATAATAAAATCGATATTCTTAAACATATACTAATCTGTTTGAAAATGTTTATAGTATCTGAAAAAAAAAATGCATAAACAGAGTTATTATAAATTATTTAAAGAACGTTCTTCTAGGTAAAACTGATTGATGGTTATCATTCGGCTTAAAGTTCTTTTTGCACATATTATTAACTTAAAATACGAAGAGTATTACATTATTAATTCGAAACAAGTTTAATTTATAGTAAATCTTCGAATGTATACCGCAAAAAAAAACATAAATATAATTAAAGTACACACAACAGTTTATATTTTTCCTTTAAGATGAAATGTAATAAAAAATACTGGAAATACTTTATAAACAGTATAGATGTTTTTTTTCTCTTAAATTTTTATCTGTTAATACTATATAATGCAGTTTTTGCTTGTGTTTAATATTATTTGTGTCATTAATATATTTTAATATCGAAGATAAAGCGAAGGTAAGTAACAAAAAACTTATTTTAAAATCAACTGTATTCAATAATACATAAATATTACAAACTTTTCCAACTAAAAAACACAAATATTTATATATAGACTTTTACAAACCCTCCGTTCATTTTTTGTATTACATAAAATAAATATATTAGAGTAATTTTAAGAGCAACTGTAAATTAAAATTTATATTTATTTCTAGACTTTAATTATGTCAAATAATAATAGTATAAATAGCCGACAATGCATAGCGCAAGCTTTTTTGCGAGATTCAAATTTCAAATGATTACTGGTTTAATTGAAACTTCTAATCAATATTCATAAAAAGTTTTTTTTATCTCGTTGCATGTATCGCTATACAAAATGCAACATTTCATAATGTACATGTACACGAGAGTGTTTATGTTATAAAACCATAAATTGACCCAAATTAAATTCGGCTTAAAAAAACTTTGCACTATCTTGCATTGCCATTTTCAAAAAATATTGAAACAGGTTTTCAGCAATTCGCCTTTTAACTCGTTTCCAATGAAAGTAGTTTAATTTTGATTTACCATGATGAATTTCATATTTTTACACTGGTACAATCACAAAAAAAGAAATACTTACGAAGGTCCAGAGTGTGCTAAGAAAGTATTAAGTGAATGGCAAGTAATGTGTTTCATCTATTTATTAAAGCATGTTTCATCACATATATAAAATACATGATAAATGATAATTATTCACCTTTAATCTCTTTGCCAAAAAAAATCAACATATAGAGTATTTAAAAACAAAAAATCTTTCATTTAAAAAATTACACCATGTTTTTACTGTACAAACAGTGTTGTACCAGCTTACAATCAGTATCTGGCGCAAAATTATTTTTAAGGTCAAATATACGATTTTATTTGGGTGACACGATTCACCTCTGTAAAAGGCACCGGTAAAATGCAATTCATAAACAGCATACTATAGTTAAACAGCTTAAACGTATTGAATGAAATGTGGCTCTAATTATTTCAAGATGAAGACGAGCACATTATTCGTATTGCCATATTCCAGGATATGCTTTCTCAGGTATCTGAATCTGTTGACCTCCCCGATGATCTGACCGTGCTCGTCAAGGTCCAATCTGCGTTTCAATCGGCGTGGCTGCAACCTTGGTCTTTCTTGCATTTATTTTTAGACCAATGAGACTTAAGTTACTTTGTAGCAATACAAAGTAAGTGGTAGGTTTCAATACACAGGTATGGGTTCAAATGTTATATCGAATCATAATCACCTCATTCTTGGTGGTTTCTGCACATCTATACACCTGAAGCCTATCAGAAACGTCACACACATATCCTTTAGCTTCGAATCCTTCATTTTTGATAAGCTCACACGTTTTAGCAAGGCCTGGAAAAAATGTTAAATATACATGAACGCCTAATATATCTATTTCGTTTGTAGATTAGTATTTTTAATGTTTATTTCATACAGTATACTAATAGGTTTAGCTTGCTTGTGGTGGTTTCCGCAGTGAAAACATCTTTTAAAACGTAATAAAATGTAACCGGTTTCTTAAAAAATAATTATGTAATAGGAACGTTGTGTTTTTTTATCACAATTATCCAGCATCTTAAAAAATTGAATAATGTTGCGTTATTTCATTATGATGAAGAATCTTCTCACGAGATGTTGAAATAGTGTTAAAACTTTAAATAGTGTCGATGATATCTTTTTTTTATTTTTTAAATAAACCACGTACGTGTCTATGTTTATGAATTTCCGAACGTGCGTTCATATTTTGAAACGGTTGAAAAAATACGAGTTAACCATTCATCCGCTAAATATTGTTGTCTTAGTATTAATTTTAAAACCGAGAGAAAGTTGCTTCAAGTTCTTAAAGCAAATATATACGTAGGTTTTTCAAGTAACCGTATATTTTTGTCATCGTCGACTTCTTTTCACGTAGTATAAACAAAAACTTGATTTAATGCCTCTATGTTGATGAATATTTATAAGATGATACAACGACAAAAATAAAAAGACAAGTATTATTTGAATGTATCATTGATGATAACTTTACGACATCATAAAATAATTATGACGTAAATATTTAGTTAAGAATAATGCTAAATTATTTGTATGCGTAAAATATAAAAGAATGATAATCCATTACATGTAGTAAACGTTTCATGTAAAACTAATTATGTAACTAATCGCAATTTACGAAAACGCCGTCCATACTTGATTTGCCTCCAAAAACTGCATAAAATATATGAATTATCAGATTCTGTCATATCTTTTTTATTTTTTTACAAGCGGTTTCAAACATTTTCTGTCATGATCCGTTTAAGATTCTGCAGATAAAAATTCAAAAAAAATAACACAATCATAACACACATTACTCCAAATCATCAAACGTCGTCTTTTTTATCACAGCTGAAAGGTTCACGAAAAACGAAAAATAATATAGTTATAATTAAAAACAAATTTAGAATATTATCGACTAATGTGGCGGTCTATTTGTTGAATTTATTTTTTAATATAACTGATAATTTCTTTCCCAAAAATGTTTTTCCCACATCGTTCTTCGCTATGTTTCTTACGTAGTTTATGTTTGACACTTTGATGGGTATGACCACACGTGCGCAATCTGTTGACATCGTTTTCTACACATAGAACTAAGTACTGCCTGTTTTCTAAAGAAAACATGGTATGAATGGAATCGAAGCCGTTCACGTAAAACGATTGCGTGTCAACACTGTTTACAATGAACATGACGTGTTTAATTCAATTATTTTTTATAATGTATTAATTAGAATTAAAATTTAACAGTTGAAATCTATACATAATATTAAAATATATTTATTTTTTAATATATTACATTTCACTTAATAATTACGAATGCGCCAGTATTTTTTAAAGTTTTTTTTAAATCATATGACTCAACCAAGTTGATATTTTTTAAAAGCCTCTCTTTATCGAAGAGAACAGTCGTCACAAAAACGCATGCACAATATTTCAAATGTTTTTTTTTTAATTTAAAATTCATTGACCGTACCATAAATGAAGCTCGGGAAAAGGGTAAGGAGATTTTACCACTTTACCGCTGTTGCTGACCTGTTTTTTATATATTGAATACAGAATCATGACGGTTTCAGTATGATATATCACTTTAATTTAATATTTTTACTTGAACTTTTTGAATTAGTATCTCAAATAAAAAGATTCAAATTTTTATGAAAGTTCATATTTACACAAAAGCCTTAATAATGTGACTATTGATAGTATAAATATTGACTAAGTATTGCCGAATAGAATAAAGTCTGAATCTGAATGAATGACCGCTAAAAGTTGTGTACATACGGCATACATACTTGCAAATACTTCTTAATATTTAAAATAATGGATACACGAAAACGATTTTTTTTTTATCCTATTCAAGGCTCGCCGGACTATATGATCTAAAACTTTTATTCATTTAAAAAATCAAATCTCAAAAAATGAAAGAACATTTTAACAATATTTTTTTTAAATAAGATTGTGTTTTATAGTTCATACGCATGCCCGTGTACGGTTGTTGAGTAATTAAAAAATATATCTTAAGCATCCGAATCACTCATTACAGAATTATTATTATGATTGATAACAATATTATGACTGTGGATTGAAAAAGAAATGATGCATTCCTCGAATAAACTGTTTTTGCTTTATTAAATAAGCCACACTCTTTTTACACATTGCTCGTTAGACGAAATATTGTGAAACGTATTTTAATTTATATATAACCATTATACCATTATAATAATCGAAAGTAATACAATTTTTTTTTTTTGATTTGGCCATATTATGGACCGTTACAAGATAGATTGTTAACAGCTATTTTTCGTAATCCGTGAAAGATAATCGATTTATTAGTAGTTTTACTTATTTGTAATGAAATATGTATCGCCTAAATAAGAGGAAGTATTTTATTATAAAATATTTAAAAATATGCTTTTTTTTTGTTTCAAATACAAACAACCTACATCTTTATATATTTTGAAACATATAAATAAACTCTCCGTAAAATTATTTTCCTATATAAATATTTTCAATTGATTTCGTATTTTTTTAAAAATATATGACTTGATACGACAGGTGGTCGCCGAATCACACCGAGTTACCAGCACCAATATTTTGAAATTTACATTTTTAATATTTTTTTTTAAGTTATGCGTAATTTAAGAATGCATTTTATGCTACTGAAACAGTATATGTTTTATGATTTCGATCGTGCTATAAAAATAAAAACAAAAATGTCGACTGACGCTTTCCACATTTAAGATCCCGTCAATTTGTTGCTTTTAGTTCTAAATAGATTTTCGAATACTTATCATTCAGAACAGAATTATTTGAAGAATTTCCGTTTACAGACACGATAATATTCAAATATTATTCCTTCCAAATTTGAAATCAAAAGTGATGTAAAATCTAAGTTAAAATTCATACGTTGTTTGTAAACTGTCACCGCGCAAATTACGTATTATGTCATATTAATATTTATGTTCATGATTTTATTCAGAGTATTATGACGAAGAGTTTGATACATGTATTAAAATGGGTCTTTCAACTTAGACGAATTCTACTGCCAAAACGAGAGTAATTGCAAAAGTGGTTCGAAAGGCAGCTGCTCGGTCAAATACCTTTTCACCCGGTCGTTTGCTTGCAACGGCGTCAGTAAAACACGAATTATTTTATTAACGATTATGGTCGTTCAGAATCAGCAATGCAGTCTGCGTAGCATATTATAAGTAAGTACTGGATTATACCGATTGAAAGTGAATGTGTAACAGAATTGATGGAATTTGTATTATATGAATATTTTTTATATTTACGTATCAACTTGGCGCCTATTACATAATTCTATCAACCACCAGATTTTTATTCACTTGCAACGCCTTCATATTTAGCGTGATGTTGTTTTCTCTTCAATCAATTTAATATTATCATCGTTATACAACATTAAAAGAAACGTCAAATGAAAACAAGTCATTTTATTTGTAAAGACGTACAAAGCGGTATTCAATACACCTGCTTAATGTTGAATATAAGGATAGGACTAGGACAAGACTAGTTTTTGGCTAATCACTCTCGCTACGCCCCGATTTTTAGTTCAAAATGGGTGGGAGGGGGTAAATCAAGACGTCACACACATCCATGTCTTCGAACATTAATTTATCAGCCTTTGTAAATCCTTTTAATTGTTAGTAATTGCTTACACCTTTTATTTCAATTCAACTTGTATAAATAGCACTGTTTAATTTATTTTCCTTATAAGTTGATAATGCTCGTGAGGAGCGAAACCGGTCCTGATCAAATAAAAAAATTAAGTGGAAAAAGTACTAAAAATCTTTTATTATTTTTATTATAATGCCATTCCACCAAGTATTGACAGTGAACACCTTAAAAGTTTAAATATGTATTAAAATTAACTTTAAGCACGAACTTATTTCTGTGTCAACCTCGAAACTCTTCACTCTTGCGATCTAGTGTAGGTTAATATATTTTTTAAGTTTTGATATTAATTAAATATGATTATTACATAATATTAGTATACGTAGTAACATTCGTTAACTGTAGTTAATATACGTATAACTGTATAGGAGTGATAAAAAAACACCCGTTTTCTGGAACACCACAAATAGCTTTGAGATTTAGCGAGCCCCTTGTTAAAGTATTGGCAGCCCACCGCTGATTCGAACCTGTGACGTTCGTAACCGAAGCAAACGCTGTTGACCACTCGATCACGCAAGCTTGTTTTAGGCTATATTTTTTAAAAATGATTTAATAAAATTGACGAATTACGTAGCTCGAAATATAAATATCTTCATTCCATGCACGGAATTATTATGCCATAGGCTTGGATCTGCAAAACATGAAAATAGATACATACGTCAGGCGGGTCTTGAATAATCTGTGACTTTGTTATGTTTTGATTTATTATTCATTAAAAATTGATTTTGCGCAACTAAATTCATGATATATAAGTTTAAGTCTTCGTTTTGACACCCCATCAATTTGTTCGAAGCTGTATATGGAAAGCGGTTCGGTTTTTTTTATTTCGAGGATGAGTTATTACGTAATTACATAGCATTCCGGGAAAAAACATGAACTTTGCATGGAAAAATTTTACAATTTCTTTAAATCACATCTACATAATTGCCAAAAAAAATTGAACGAAAAATAAAACAATATATGTACATACACTTCACACATTCTGCTAAAATAATACTTTGATCAAATTTAATTATTTTGTAGCCTAGTAAATCGTAAAATGATAAATATCGTCTGCTATTTTTAATATTTTAAAAAGAAAGTTGTTTTTTTAATAAATTTGAGCAATAAAAACAAAAAACTTTTTTTTTTATCAACAGATTTTTAAGACGTATTTAGCTACTCAACACTTGTTAATGAAATGATGATAATTAGTTTGACATAGCTTAATGAATTTTAATTGTTAAAAAAATATATGCAGTATATTTTGTGTGTGCAAAAATTTGTTGATTTTGGATCATACTTTGTCAATTTATAGGTGAATGTAACAATCTTTGACAAATTATAAAAGAATATAAAACATTGAAATAGTAATATAATAATATATTAAACATCTTTCAAATTTGAGGTTTTTAATCATATCTTTGCTTTTTTTTGATAATAGTTTATTGTTTTAATTAAAAACAATAGTTAAATAAAAAAACAACGTAAATTACTTAATAGTATGATAGAATAATGTCAAATATTATTGGGAGCAGATTCTGCGAAAACATTGTGGAAATTCATTTTTAATTTACTCGATATTATTATTAAAGAGATAGAAAACATATCAAATTACTATCTATGTGAAATGTTAATTTTAATTTATAATTTTAAAAAATACGTTAAACTTTATCTAATGATAAACACTAACTCAAAATAATAATGTAAGACAAAGGAAAAGTGACAATATACAACGATAGAAAAAACGAAAAGCGGACATATTTTTGCAAAAGAAAAAATAGCCAACGGATCCAGAAAATCTCTCAAATAAGCCGTCAAACTTTTGACAGCACATTTATATTTATTTTACAATAAGGAAACACTTTCGGTTTCACAGTTTAAAATTCCAGTTCCAACTTGGGCAAATTACTCTTTACTCAATTTGATGTATGTACACGAAAAAATGCGACCTCCAAAATTATTAATACTAAAATAATGTACCTACACCTATAATGTACCTACTACCTTGAATTAAAACACACAAAAGATACATATAAATAATAATATGTGTGCGGAGTATTGCAATGTCAAATTACTCATAGTAAACAAAGTATTAGAATCCTCAATATTTCATTTCTTCAATTGTTTATCAGCACAGCTGTAGCTAATAATTATTGAGAAACCTTGGCACAAAGAAGCTAATGATGAAACAGTATTGCAGCTTGTGTTGACAGTATTTTAATGTTTTTCTTTGAGCTTAAAATACTGGTTATCGTCATTTTTTATTATCACTAGGAGAATAATACAAAATATTTACTAATTTAAATTAGCGAGAAATTGGAAAAAAAGAAGTTGTATTAAAAATTGGCCATGTAGATAAAACCGTAATAATAAAGGATATAAATTAATATATGTGAGTTAGTGTGTAGTTTGTCATTTAACATTCAATAATCTCCAAGGAACAAGCATATATTTTTTTAATTTATTATATGACGAAACAATAAAATTATACAAATCCAGCTAAATTCAACCACTAATTCGATTCATTTTGCAAATAGTTCAAGTTTTTTTTCATAACATAAAATCGTAACCTTGAATTGACATTATTGTTAGACTTTTGACCTCCATTTTCGAAACGGTATATATTCATGAGCAAGGGACAATAAATTATTATACATATTTTTACCAAACAAGAAAAGACCTAGCCTAGACTAGACTCAAGTAAATGGTATTTTTATAGCCAAAATTCCTAACGGGCGACATATTAGTGTGAGTATGTGCCCGCTTTTTGACCACGCAGTTTATCATATTTATCGGTGATACATAATATCTATTAAGATGAAATGATGTATACAGGTTTTTGATTGGCCAACAAATTTTAATCTTAGCCATATTATCTTAATAATTGTAGATATTAACTATGATACTCATTTTCGATATACCAAAAAAAAAATGGAAAATAATAATGAGAAAATCGAACTGGGTAGAAAGAGGCATATTTTAATGATGTCATTAGCTTGTTGGCTTTGTGGCTTATAAAAGGCAGTGGAGACGTTTTGTGGTGGTGTTAAAAATAATAAAATTATTAATTAATAATTGAATGTGCCAAGTCGATGGCTTTATTAAAATTATATATCTAATCGTTAATCTCAAGCTATTTCGCCAATATGGAGCATAATTTATTAACTCCTAATGAACCATCTCGACAAATGAATTATGCGAGAAGTATTTGAAAGCAAGTTGCATCGCTTGCTCAGCTGCAAAAGTTGAAAATATCAAAGTTATGTAAGTATTTGAAATATAATTAAGCAAATCCATTAATCGATTGATAGCGAATTTTATTCCTTGATACCAAGTAGAAAAGCCTCAAAAGCTTTGAATTTTCCAATCTTATCACATATTTTACAGGAAAAATGTATTGCACACATAAATCGACATATCGATTGGATGCTACATACAAATAAAAACAACGCATTGTTGTGTTCACTGATTACGTAACATTTATAGAAAACAAATATTCTCTGTGAATTGGCAAAGAAATAATAAGCTTCGAATCAAGTATCTATGTAGTATGTAACAAATTGGAAAGTTTTAAGTTTAAGTAGAATTGTTACGCTATTGTTGAAGACGGTCGCAGTGATAATAATACGTGCATTGAAAAATCTTACTAACAACAATCATCTGTAAAATTTATGATTACTAGGTAAGAATGTGTGCATTCTATCGCGTGCAAATAAATCACTACATCATATCAATTAAGATGGAGTCGATTATGTATCCAACAAAATAACAATGGATCTAAACACGTCCTAGAAGTAATTTATCTGACACGTAGATATAATAAATATAATATACTAGAGATGAAATGTGTATTAAATTCATTTCGATGAACTATGCACTGAATGAATATATGTTTAGTTTGTTAATTTTCATAATATCTGTAATTTTTATTTTTAAATGGGTTTGTGAAAATAATTGCGTATTTTAGCATCGAATTTTCCTTGAAAAAACTCATGTTTTGAAAAAGTAAAACACGAATCACACCACATATGTAATTAGACGAAAATAACATACAAAAATTAACCACCGAATCTATTGAAAATGTCGTTGCTAATTTAGACAAATATACCATTATCAACATTGTTATGAATATAGTTCAAATATTCGTGAAATAAATTATTAAACATCAACTATTTGATGTTTAAATGCATTTTTAATTAATTAGGTAGATATATTTTTTAATTAAATTGGTGTGAAAGGTAAAATTTTCATATTTAAAATATTTATTGTATAACTTATAGAGGATGGAAAAGTTTTCAATCTTTGAATGTGGTTAATTATGCGATATGCAAATAGATTGTTGAATTTTTTTCAACTCCGATACAGAGTTACTCGATATATTCTGTATGTCTCAATAAATTTCACTCTTAACATTTGTTTCCTTGCTTGAATCATAATTGACATATTCTGAGGGAAAGGTCATTGTTTTCGTTTTTCAATATATTCACTGTTAATAGGACTAAATATTAACTTATTTTATATAACTATGTATTATTTGTGATTTTTTCATCAAATTAGCGACTCTTATAAAGAACAAACTAATTGCCAGGAAATGGTTTTAATGGGTATTTAAATAATAAATAATAAATGTGAATAATTCAACAACCACTCGTACGAATAAATTTTAAAATCGAACATTCAAATGCTCGATCGGAGTCTCTAGTCAGTTAATATAATATTATTATATGTGATTATGTATTCCAAATATTCAAATTTCAAAATTTGCAAAATTCGATGTCACCTTTTCAAAGTCAAATTTATAATGTTTTTTTATGCATTTAAAGAGTTACAATATTAATTGATTAAACCAGTAAGTCTTCTATTTATGTTATGAGACAAACGCTAATTTAAACAGCGCACTTAGGGTATCCAATCCCGGAGCCATTTTATGATCCCGGGCACTCAACCTGAAATCGTGTATAATTTGAAAAAAGTTTTGGTGACTGAAAAAACTCGTTTTTTTTAGCTCATCGAGGAATTTGAAAATCTCGAAACCCTATAGTGATTTACCGATTTGATCAAAATATCTCCGTGACTCGTTTTTCTTTAGCTCTTTCAAATCCAAAATCCTATATATTTTCGGGATTTCCTAAAAATTTCTCAATCACGAAATTCCGGGATCGCGACTTTACCAATCCCGGTATTTCGGGTTCGCAAAATTGGACGGGATCCTGGGATTACGGCATTATGTATCCCGGGATTGGATACCCTAGACGCACAGTGCTTACTTTTTTTTTTACTATAACTTGGAGTGATAATTTCAGTCCGTAATACTCTCCAAAAATCTTACAATATAAAAGCTACGAATTTCTGAAAATTGAAAGACGTCTTCAAAAATCTTCATGCTATTAACTATGCAGTTGTAAAACTATATGAATAAATTTACAATAGTTTTTCGAAATTATGTGTAAATTATCTAACACTATTTAAGCATAGTGTCAATTAACACAGGTGAGTGATAACAAAAATATTTTTAATAAATCCTTAATGGCTACAAAGCATTTAATCGTTGTCACTGTTGACAGCAGTTTCATATAGTATACATAATTAAATTGACATAGCACACTTTAATATTTGCCCCTAAAATTCTATTTCACTTAAAATTATTAAGACAAGAGTGATCTTTAAAAAAAAGCGATCAGTAAGTAACCATTCCTATTCTAACCTCATTTTAAGAAAAAAGGTTTTACCACGGACTTTAAAGCAGTTATTATTTAAAATTCTTAGTAATAAGCAGTGCCGGTGCGAGGTTATTGTCCGCCCTATGCAACGGTTATGGGCGTGACGACCATTTTTTAACAAATTGTCCCATTTTTTTTCGAAATAATGAAAAAAAAAACAATTCGGGAATATTATACATATTTTTATATACATATATCCATGTCCGCTCCCCGCTTTATAAAGGTACCTCATCAAAAGTTTTCTACGTTAATTGTTTGTTGATCAGCCGCTCAACCTGTCTATTTCGAATCATATAGAATATGATATATAATTACAACGAACACATACAAAAATCAAAATAAAATTTAAGGTGCTATCTTTTATTATTATTACAATGTATGAAAATAATTGTTATACTCTATTTATGCGCCCGCAATTGTTTGCGCCCTATTCGGTTGCCTATTTTCCCTGTATGGCGGCACCGGCCCTGGCGATAAGTCTACATGCTTTACATAGGGAGCGGGATATGGCTTAAAAATGTATGGAGCATAACCGCAACATGATCAAATCAATGATAACAATGTCGATAGCCATGATAAATTTTAACTAACCGTAAACATACGTACAATCTTTCGATGAATAAAATAAAAAAAAATGTTAAATTAACCGTACAAATTCACGTTTTTCTACATTTTTGTTTTATTGATAATTATTCTTACTGTCGGCCAATGTAGGGAACATAAAGACATATTATCCTGCGGGGAAAATTCAAAGGCTTCGCGCCTCGCGGCATTATTTGTCATATTTTATGTAAAAATAGTATTTCGATTTGAATAATAAAAAATATTATTATTTGATAATTCACAAATAAGTTTTTACTAATAAGTGTATTGAATAATAAAATAACAGAAATCATTTTTTTACGAAATAAAAAATCAAGCCCAAATCAAGAAAATGTGCGCAATGAACAAATAATCAGTCGCAATCAGTAAGTTATCAACACATTTTAAATTTTCTAGTTTTTCCCGTCGTTCCATGCAATTTATTCTTATATTTTACTCTATTTATATCAATTTCTTGTTCTGATAAAAGATAATAATTTTATTACGATTAAATTATCAAAATTTAATAATTTATTTCGGTCAATTAGGGTTATTCCAATTTAAACGAAATATTATTTAAATAGTGTGCGCCAACCAGAAATGAGTTTGCGTGGGTTTTCAAATTACAGCGCAGCCGCGCACGCGCGCAGCTTAGAAGGAATATTGGTGCCGGCGTTACGTGCAGACGGAGCAAGCAACCGTCTACAGCGGTATATCTGGAGAAGTGGACAATTGTCGAACGCCTAAGAGAATTTTACACTATTTTATTTATCATATGCACTCTGCAGTGCATGTAACTAAGTCTAATTTCTGTTTGGGACATCCCTGGCAAAAAAAAATATATTATGCTGTGGAATACACATTGTAAGAAGTGTGTGAAGCCGTAGAGAGTAGTGGTGGGTACAACGTTGATTACTCTAATTAACCTAAAAATAAAAATGTCCAGCGCCGGCCCTGTGTCTGCCTTTCAGACATGATTGTACAACAAAGCGAAAAACCAAATCGTGCTACAAAGTAATCGTTAATATTTTTGTGTTTCCACAATATTTTTTAAGTGTAATAGAATAATTATATAAACTAACACATAGTTATACTGTCATAATATATTCGCAAGCGGGGAAGGTCTTCAACAGTCAATAAATACACTTTTATATGCATTGTAATCTCAGTGACTATTATGAAAGAAGACATTCCTCGTATTTAAGGTTCATTGAAGTGAAGTCAATATTGAAGTATTAAAAATAATAATGTTACCACATCAGCGTGTACACATCGATGCCAAAACATTGATTTTTTAATCCAGGTATCAATTCATACACGCTGTTTGATTAACCTTCGAGCACTCAATGAACAACAGATCTTAAAAATCAATCATCAGTAACAAAAATACAATATAGTATATAATATTGTTGAATTGATAAAACAAATATTAGTAATTTAATTAACTAAATAGTTGCTATTTTTTTCTGTAGTTAAAATATTATTAGTGGAATTGTATAAATAAATAATAGCCGTATTTAATTTAAATTGGAAAATGGTAATATTTGCGCTAAAAATAAAACTATTATCTTACCTATAATAACAACTCGGTATATTGCATTATTAATAAGTTTTCTAAATTTGGTTTCAAGTTTACCCGAGCATTGATGTCTAAATTAAACTACATCCAAGTGTGTACGTATGTATGTATTTTTGCACTCACCATAAAAATCATCTTGTTAACAAATATACAATGAATAAGGAAATTATAAATTAACATTGTTTTTCATTGAAAAAAAATGAATAAAACATCTATTTATTATTGGCATTTAAAATACGAAAACAAAACGATTAATATAAAATAAAATCGGTCATTATTGCGAAAACCATAAAAAAAATACCCGTAAAAAGATAATCAGGATTATTGTCATTTGACACCGGCTTATGTTTGACGGAAAAATTGTTAATACACTAAATAATTTGGCATTGCTTTTAATTACCTGGTATCAGAGGAATTGAAAAATTGTTATTTGAATTTATAATTTAAAAAACCGTTTCAAATTTTCATTATCTGTGGCGATGGTTGTGGCATACACTTGATCAATATAAAATAAAATATATTTCGTTATTTAGGTAAATACGGTGGAATAAATATACATTATTTTAACAGTAAAAACTATGCTTGCGATTTAATCTGAGGAATAAGTGCTAAAATTCATAGTAATTATTAAACATTTAAACTTATTTCTGACCATACATTATTCTATTTTCATGCTATGGAAACGTATATGAATATTATACAAACACTTTATCTCAAGATTGAAGAAAAGATATTTGTACATTTCATTTTTATGACAAATGCTTTTAAAGAAATCTAATGTAACACACTAAGACTTAATGTGGTGTGTTACATTAAATCGTATGAGTTTTAGGAGTCTAATAGTATTGCGTACAAATTTAAGATACTACTCACGTATCTACCTATATAATAGAAGTTACTAAAAATCAACATTGTGCAAGTAATTTTATTAAAAACACACTCGTGTACAGTGCCAGTAGAGCAAACGCTTAATCACGCCAAAATAAAAGAGTCTAATTATTTAACAATACATTTTTTAAAGTAGTAATGTGGTTTTTTTAGTATATATTACCAAATATAGTTTCATTTGTACATGGCTTATACTATTACCTCTCTAAAAAATGAATAAATATTTAGCATATATTTATCATTTTGTAGTTTCTAAAATTAAGTCGCTTCGAAACAAAACGATGTTAATTGCATCGCAACCAGTCTCACACGTTTTAATATCAAAGTTAAATATATTTTTTAATTCAATACATAACTCCTACATGAATTATAGTCCTATCTCTTAGTTAAATCTTAAATTAAGTGCTCAATAAAGATTCCATGCTTGATGAAGGAGCCTGGTAAGGAAAATCGAATTTTATGAAAGGTAAGAAAATATAATTTCATTATATAAAACACTTTTTTAATCAACTGATGAAATACTAACTAGTCATCATGAGCGAAACAAGTCACGATATTATTTAAAAAATTTGGAATTAGTACAAAAAGTCATTAAAATTGAATGATATTATGACATTCTACCAATAACTAACAGTGAAGTATTTCTTTCCTTGGAAGTGAAATTTCATTTCATATAATTAGAAATAATTCTTTTACATATACTTTTGTAATGATTTTATTTACAATAACAATGTAAAAATAAAGGTTTTTTGAACATACTTGTTTTGGTAAATAATTAAATGCATTTCCGCACCTGTGTGCGAGGAACCTCGAAAACTTAGATCTAAATGAGTGGATAGTGCGGCGCCTATACGTTTGTTACGCCTGTGTACGCAGCACTCTTTGCACAAGCCACGAACCGGCCCTGATTGAATGCACTGATTTTTGGGGTATTTTTTATATATTTGGCAATCGATTCATTGCTCGTAAAAGCGCATTTGATTTTTTTCAAAAAGATTTTGTTCGGAAATACCAAGGGCTCCGATTATGGAATGAATATTCACACATATAAATATCTCATTATATTTTAATAATTTAATCATTAGCTGTATAATATTGTGGTATCTTACCTTCTTTACTTATATCCCAAACAACGACTCTGCATCCAGCTCTTGCCAATTTCTGAGCAAGTATTCTACCGACTCCGCTTCCACCGCCGGTCACAAGTGCAACATAGCCAGTTAGATCTTTGACAGGTCGCAAACTCCGCGGTAAAAGTGTCAAGAATAATGCTTCTGCTATATAGTATATGGAATATGCTAGGAAGATGAGGAGGTCTCTCAAGACATGGAAGGCGTTGAAGAGTCGAACTCCGCCTTTCACATTCGAGGCGTCCGATGCACGAGGATTCTTCAAGTCAAAAGCCATCGAGTGGAAACTCCCACACTCGAAATTACATTCTCCACTTATCGTCATTATAAGTATTTGACTGATTCACTTTTTCAAAAAAAAAGAGAAAACTGGAAAAAAACAGTGCTCATTAGTTTGATATTTTAAAATTATAATTAATAGAAAAATATATATGAATATTGCGTGTGAACTCAAATAGATATCAAAATATTTTGTCTAACTTTGGTAAAAAAAAATACGATAACATATGACTGAGTAAGTAGTTGCCATTGGATTTTTGTTTTTTTTTCTTCTCATTACTGAAAACGAGGCAAAGAGAGCCTAATTGGCTACAACTAGTATTTTTTGAATTCTCATCCAACTACCCTGTACGTACGTGAAAACTGAATAAATTTTAGTCACCGATTTAAACATTATTATTTCATGAACCCATAAACTTGATTTATATTGTGAGTATTTAAATGAGTAAGAAAACACTTTCATTAATTACTGACGTTTTAATGTAAAAAAATCAATTGACCTACAAGCAATATATTCAAAATTTAAAATGAACATCTTTGTCCAAATAAAGCACTTTTATTATATCCTGTTTTATCAGTGTCATCTTTTAATTTAAAAAATCTAGTTTTTTATACAATCGGTGAAAGAGATTGGATTATACATATATCAGCGGTCGGCAAACATTTTGGGCTCACGGACCACTAAATTCACAATTTTAATCCAGCTGACCACTAACTGGATTTTTGTATATTAGTAAGTATTACAAAGTATTACACATTGAATTAAAATTGATCAAATGCGTCTAAAAATGAACCAAGTTCATAAAATAGTGTCAGATTTCTCTGTGGACCACCAAAATTTTCTTGCGGACCATAATTTGCCGACCGCTGTTATGTTTTTTTATTTAAAAAAAAGTACGTCGTTGGTTTGCTATTTTTACAACATAAATAAATCGATAAAACTAGTGGTTCTTAATCTTTTTACCGTGGAACACTGGTGTACCACGAGTTTATTGCAAGTGCACCGCGAGAAAAATGATGAAAGCAGAAAAATCCTTTTTTTAGGTTAAAACGAAAAAGCCTTTTTGATTAAAAGAAATTATGAAAGCCAACGAAAGATCTAATGTGATTTCGAGTCTATCGAATCGATCGCACTCGTCTTTCATTGTTCCTACAGCCACCATTTTCCGGGCCTTAGAATATCTTAATCTATGTCTGCATATTTTTATTTGTTTTCTGACCGTTTGATTTTGGCGCTCCGCAATTTATCATATGATCAAAAGTGCACATTGATTTCAAAAAGTTTAAAACAATCATTAGTTTAGACGGCTTATGTTCATTTTGTGTGAAGATTTGATTTAGTTAGTAAATATTTTTTATGAAAAAACTGAAAGTAACTTGTCTTCATTCATTTTATAATGAATCCATTCAATCGGCAATCTAATACAGCCAAACAGTTTCTATTATTTCGATTTTTTCTTTGAATTATTTTTAAGCTTACGATGTCAAACATATTTCAACAAATCCATATAAATATTTAATAATAGATAGTAGTCTAACAAAACAATGATTTACTTTTACCGATGAGAATATCTTTTATTTAAATCACTTTAGTTAATAGGCGAAAAAACAACATAATTTAACAAATCGAGAGGTTGATGATCGGGTTATTGAAAAACGCATTTTATTTGTTACTGAAAAATAACCAGGTTTTACACAACTGCTAAATATCTTGAATTATGTTTTATAAAGAAATCTTATTATGTTGATGTATTATCATATTTGAAAATCAATAAATATTATCCATACATATTATTCGTGTACAGACATTTTTTAATATCTAACACTATCGACCAGTTATTAAAAACATTTAAGAAAATTAAAACTACATATAGATACATTAAATTGGTTGTTATTAATTTGAAATAAGCACATAAATATGTTTACTTCATATTATTGAATATTTCGGTTATTTTTTAGGGGAAAAAATACATACCAGTCGATAGCTGTCTCCAATTTCAGAGAACAGTATAAATTGTTTTCTTTGAATTTGTGTAATGTTTCCTTTATTCATCCAGTTTCTTTATTCACAATGTCTTTATAACGAAAAAAATCATAAAAACAATAAATATTGTCTTCATGGATCACAAAACCCGGCGACTCATAAACGACGCACGGTAAAATAAACTAAAACAAAAATATTTGTTTGCGCCACTGTCAGCCAACGGTGAAAAACTTAACTTATTTTGCATGCCCACTATCCAACCTCACCGCTCGATCGCAGCATCAACTATGGCCTGACTTTCTTTTCCTCAAGTCTGTCAGGCTCGACTTTTTAAAATGAACATTCAATTTCAAATTGGATATTTTTAACGCCATGTTAGTTAATTTCTACTAAGCACAAAAATTACATCACATCAATTAGTAAGGTTTATCAATTTATATACAAAACAGCCGCCGTAATGCATTGAAATTCAGTTTTAGGATTTCTTTATACGTCCACGAAATATTTAAATTATACAAATTTTAGGTTATATGTTTATCATACTATGAGCTCATTATTTAAAATATTCAGATTTTAATGCAGCGAGATCGCTTAATGAGAAACATTGTTAAATGCTTTAACATTTTCGTAATTGATAAATTATAACTTGGTATATTTAAAAAAAAATGATTAGATTTTTACGGCATTTACATAAATAGAATATTGAAATAAATTTGTTCATTAAATCTGCAAACGAATTGCTACTGTAATTAATTACCAACCTAAGAATGAAAACTGTACTTAGTTGCTGAGAATTAAAAAATACATACTCTTTTTTAAATTTAAAACTCTTTGAAACAAACGAATAAAGAGCGTAATATTAAGATAATGGTTATGGTCATACATTTTGTGTTCGATATTTTTCCATATCCACGTCCACTAAACATTATTAATCGTATTGTCTTAATATAGCTTTTATTGAGTCTAGTCTACTTTAAAGAAAAAATGTACAAATATCTTAATATGTACATCATTGAATTTTATATTGCTAAAAATAGCATGCCAACCACTCAACAGCTGTTTCAAAGTGAAGATACAACTTGGCAAGAAACTACAGGCATAATAAAGATACTTCGAGAGAAAGTGAAGAGAAATAATTCTGATCTCATGAATTACATTCACCAGAAAGTTTGTATATAAATAATACATTGTTTATTGTGTATTTTTTTCTTAACAAAGCTAAGGAGGTAACATAATTGATAAGAAGTGTTGTAGATACGGTAGACTCTCTTTTAGCACGGATTTTTTACGGTTTCAAAATTACACAGCTTAAGAATGAAATATTTATCATGAAGATTGTAACTTTAAAATAAGTATTATGTGTATATCTTGCCAGATAACGACTCTGAGTTAATGATTATTTCTAGAAAATAAAATAAAATCGATAATCATGTAACTAGTATTACAATTTATTTATGTATTTATAAGCATTTACTTGGTAAAACTTCGTTGCAATAAAGTGAAAAATAATTAAAGTATTTGATTTTTGTACATGTATATTATTTTATGTATGTTATTAACAATACATAAAATAATATTTATAGAACAACAATTCTTTCATATGTTTCACCTTATTTAAACACATTTATTTGTATTTTGTATAAAATGAAAAGTTAACTCTTTTGAGTGATGGAATCTCTTTTTCCTCTATAAATACTGAATCATTTTTAAATGGCCGTTTTTTTGCATTGTACTCCTATGAACGAATTTTCAGTGCGAATAGATAATCAAGTAATAAGAGTTAAACAGGTATATTTATTTAAAAAAATAAATATTTATCGCATAAGAAAAATATTATGAGTTTAAAAAAACTTTACATGTACATAGTACATACATATGTTATTACAACAACAAAAATATCATTGCATTTGATCAATATCTTTCCGTAATGTTGCAAATAATGGCACGAATTTAAATATATATATTCATTATTTTAAATGTATTTAAAAACTGTGAGATTCAGTGGATGTAAATATTTAATCATTTTAGAAGACTTCTAATCCCTTTTCCAGGTAAATTTGGCTTAATTTATTAACTGTCAACAATCTTGAATCTGACCGGTTGCGTTTCAATTTCCACAGTATTTCGTATTTTTTATCGCTGCTTTTATATCTCAGCTAGAATTTATTGACTTTTCTTTATAGTTTTTTTTTTGGATTGAAATAATATCTAAAAACCATCTGAAATATCAAAAAAAAATGTTATTTAATAGCACTACAATACAAAATATCACCATCATTAAACATACACTGTATGATAATAAACATATTTTTTTACAGTCGAATTACAATGATTACATGATTAAGGTAGTCTTGCATAAGCCATTTCCAAAATTATATACACAGAATTGTCACTCATGTTTAAAAATGTAAAATTACACAATAAGTTAAGTTTAAGATGCTGTGAAGGTAAGCAATTGACAAAGTTCTACGTCATAAATTTAAGAGATGTCATTTTGAAGCATGCTTGAAATAAAATAATATGCATTCATTTTTTTAACACATTTAACCTTTACATTGAGTACCGATTGAAAATTAATGTGCAACATTGATATATTTTACAATTATTAATACACAACAATACATTGAATTCAAACGCTGGAACACATAATTATTTAAAAAAAAAATATTTTTAGTTTTATTAAAAAGCATTATAACATTAACAGTGTTTTTAATCCCAATAAATGTGTTTTTTTTCGACAAGATACGATGACATAAGATAATGGTTAAACATATCAACGTATTTAGTTCTACATTTTTTTATAAGATGAGTTTATAGCTATTTCGGCGTGAGCCATCGTCAGAACTATGTTTAAACTTGCATTTACTCAGATATATATACTGCTTCAGAAAAAATACATAATAACCCCATACTTGTTTTCGTTATTAGAAACACTAATGTCATGTTTAAAAAATGTAATAATTGTAACATAAATTAGAATATTAGAGCAAATAACAAGATGTATTGTGTATCTCTTCTAAGGCAGTATATATAGCTGAGTAAATGCAAGTTTAAACATAGTTCTGACGATGCTGCACACCGAAATAGCTATAAAATCATCTTATAAAATATTGTATAACTATATACATTAATATTTTCCTTATTACAATTGAGTTCTACCAAGTAAATTTCAATTCAATCAATAGATACGATGTCGTTTATCGTATACCCGGTATAATTCTATTGCCACATCAATAAAGCATGTCTTCAATTTTACTTTACAGTCGTAAAATGTTCAAAAATGACTACATTTTAGTCAAATTTAAATAAATAAGAATAAAATGATTTTCTAGTTAGTGGACTAAAGTTACACGATTCTTAAACGACACTTTCACTTTTAAATTCTTCAATATTTCTAATTTATCATGACATAAAAAAGTGTATGATAAAATCATGATCATTTCAGATGAAAAAATCAATACTTTTTTAATTAAAATAAAATATACAGCAGTGGGAAAAAATCATTTTTTAATATTACAGAAATCACGCACAAATAATAATATATAGCTATCTATAGGGGCTATTTGTTGTTAAGTATCATTATTACATTTTGATATGAATAGATAAACTTTTTGTTAATCCATAACGCGTAATCGATTTTTAATGGAATTTGTCTACGTCCGCTGTACCATTATAAGCGGAAACTGTTACTTAATATTCCTTGCATATATATTTCAATGTAACGATGCATTCATTGTTAGGATTGTAATACGATATATACAATATTCTTCACTTAACGTAGTTCAACCTTTTTTTTAAATTATCATTGTTACCAAAAACACTACTGTGAACATAATAGCTGTTAAAGATTTTTAAGTATTTTCAACAAATTATGTATCTATTTTATTTAAATAAAGTGCTTTCAGAACCCATTTCTTGCCAAGATTTTTTTTCTAATCCATGTCCGATCCTTATGTGATGCATATGAGTTCTTAATGGAGGTATTTCAAGATAGTTTTTTACGAGAACTGCCTGTTATCCAGTAACTTATTTTTTTTGTTTCTCGAAGTGTAACTCCACGAAAAGTATATCGCCTACATCAGCTGCAGCACATTAGTGAAAGGGTCCAAATTATGTTTCTTCTTTTCAAAAACTTAAGCTAGTGCATTTTGTTTTTAGAATTTTGTAATATAAAGGTTCACATTGACATCACAAATTAGATCTCGTAGGCTTAAACTTATTTATGACAATTCTCGGAAAGTGTAACACATCAAGACAAGATCCGAAAATCAAAAGTTTTCAAAGCAGAATGAAAATGTTTTTTAAACTAAGATTAAACATATAATAATCATCTTCTAAAATTTGTTGCATCACAGAGCAGTTGACAAGTATAGTTTGACGGCATTTTAAGTATTTTCATTGTAACATTATTTTTTAATTGTTGATCTTACAATTTCTACATTTTTTTTATTTCTTAAAAAAACATCGATTCAAAAAATCGCTGGAAAAATACTACCCGTGGTCTGATAGAGATATTGAACCATCAATCAAATTATAAATTAAATTAGTCATTTTAATATAACTGTCGCACGGCATTTTAAATAAGACAACAATTAAGACTTTTCACTGCAAACATTACATATTTACCTTTCTAACTTAATGTACTTAATCTAAATATATTTCAAATGAACTGCAAGAAAACAATAGATTTAGTTATTTCTGTATCATTCATACAAACGGATTCTAGTTATAAATTGAATTATTGGCACCGCATACAAATTATTGCAAATATTCTGTACGTTTTAGTATGTTACTGACAGCAATAACAATAGTAAAGTAAAATATTGCACATTACTGTCTTACCAATGCTTTAACGTTTAGCGTATTCTCATTATTTGTCGCGTTCGGTAAATATTTCATATGACAATATTTACAATGTTGTTATTTTTTAATCGTCACCTACTTGAAAGATTCAAGCAGTATTATCGTGAAGCAACATCTCATAAGAATTTAACAGATTATGCCATCATAAATTGTATGATTGACAAGATAATCTCACGATTGCGATTTTGTCATATTTCTTTAATATTTTCTTATAATGATCATTCACATAACTTAATTAAGATATGTTTTTTTAATGTCTGTAATCAGGACCGTAATGCTGGCCGCTGGCTAATAAATCTATCGCCTTTTGTGCCAATGGTTTGAGGATACATAAGTGTTCCAAAATTATATTAGGAATATTTAGAAGAAGATGATATCCCAAAATTTAGTGCACAAAATCTATCTCTTGCTTCGCTACAGCCCTGTCGATAATATTTTTTCCGCACACTCCACCTGGTCCTGAAAAGACGATACAAATTTATTGAAAACTGGTCCTTTTCTAACCTCAAACATATAAGTTGAGCTCCTACATTATAACACTTTAAGTTGAAATCCTTCGTCAGCAGTTCCATATTCTGAGGTGACATAATTTGTAATTGATGATTGCTCTTACATTATTTTTTAACTAAGAATTCTTATAATTATATGAAAGACACGAGGACATTATGCACGACAAAAAAGACTAATGACATAATATGTATGTTCAGTTTTGCAACAAAAAGGAAACTGACAGGCATAAATATTATTTTTTTTGTGGCGAACAGTATTTTTATTAAAATACTTAGTTTTACAAATATTTAAAACAGTATACACTATATTTAGTCCTGAATAGTTGGGAGAGCTTTCTTTAAGTTTTTCACAATATTTTTAATTATTATTAGGTCGTCCTTTTGACTATATTCATTTTGTATTTTTATTAGTGATGCTAAGTATAGATTATATAGTTTTTTTTCTAATTAGTCAGCCATAATAAGCAAGACGCTTTCCTTTTACATAGTCGAGGGCCGAGGCTTAAGGAGGTTGAAGGAACACAGATTCGAGACCCGGAATAGATTTTTCAAATCGATTTATGGATAAGTAATCAAAGGCATGAACGGGGAAAATTTATGTGTGCGACCGTAGCGGGTGGTAATGGGTACAATGTTGAGTATCTTAGGGGATTTAATATGGCATGAATTTTGTTCTATTTATATACATATATATTATATGTTTTCAAATGCTCTTTTCAAACGATTTAGCATCTGACATAATATGTATTATAATCATTGTCGTTTAGCAGATTTTCTATAATCGTTGAATTAGTAGTTTAAATAGTCCATATAGAAAACAGACATAATCAAAATATATCACTTTTGTAGTTTTATTTATATAAATCATTACCTAAAACTAAATGTTTTTCATTTACGAATCAATATTTTTAAATAAAGGGCCGCAATATTTTCAAGTACAATTTTATCTTACTTAGAAATAAATAATTTGAAAATCATAAAGAAATATTTACACGTAGTTTAACATCTTTCAATATACAATAAGTCTATAGTTTATGCAATAATTATGTATAACCTCGAAAGCAATTATTGCCTCCGACGTGCACTCTGCAATGCCACCTCCCATAGTCACCAGTCATTTGCAACAAGCCATCAATGAATGGAATCAACATTGAAAGTTTTTTGACAGGTTTATGAAAGATAGTATGTCTACATACTTATAAATTTCACAAGGTCCTTACTCAACTAGACTACATACAATTTATAGATACTTTATCAAATAAGGTGAATCGAGATTAAATGATAATATTATTATTAAAATAACAGGGCCGATATGACATCCTTATATTAAAGTTCAGATATACAGTTCTTAATAAAAATATGTTCACATATTTATAATACAAGTTGGAAAAGGATTGAGTTCATTAAGTGTAACGATGAAGTTGGCAGTAAGAAAAAATATTGCAACTAGATACGTTTCCGGAATGGTGTCAATAAATATATTTATATAGGTAGTAATATAATAATATGTTATAACATTTTTCAAACGTGAAATAATCTTTAAAAAAGGCCTTGGCCATGAATACATTAAAAATTGTTTCTTTTAATTAATTTGTATTTTTTATTCATATGTTTTTAGACATTCAACATAAAAATAAATAGCTCAATGATGGGTCAATATCAGATTAGACTTACAGTGGTTTTTGATTTAGAGAACCCTAAAAATTGTCATGAAATGAATAAACTCTCACACTTTTCTGGAAATACACAATTTAATAAAGACATTTCTTTTTCAAACTAAAATTTACATCCACTGTTTTTTTTCTAAATTATATTTTTTGAGTAAAAATTGTATGTTTTAATTTAAAATTTACGATTCTGAATGTTCTGCGACCATTCTTCATCCTTTATTCATTTATTGTATGACTACAATGTTGCCTAGAACGTATTTATATTTTAATAATCTAAAATATATACACTATTCAACCAAGGAATGCATTATTTACTCGCATGTCATACCGATATGTATATCCTCTCATTAAATTTCAAAATAACTCTATTACTTTTGGTTGAATTTTTACATTATTATGTTGTAATGGCTTAGAAAATAGGCATAGCGCCAGTTATGTCAATAATATAAAATTAAGATTTTTTCAATTACCATTTGAGACCTATAGCATTTTGTATATTCGGTATCTTTTTTTCTCGTGTTGATCTTGAGGGACATACAAATTTTCATTCAGAACATGTACCTTATTTTTTAAATATTATATTAATATATTACGCCTTGTTTATTATTTACTGGTATGCCAATTTTTGTTCGAAGGGATAGACATTTATTACGTCTAAAAATTCCCTCCCACCCTTCTGAACCTTCATTAACTGGGCGTAGCGAGAACGATTAGTTAACCACTAATCTTGCCCTAGCCTTATTCTTCTATTCCTACTACTCTCTTTGGAAAACGAGAAGTTGAGCGACTGAGTGACAAACAGTCTCGTAGAAAAGTTCTGTTGAGATACCTTCATTAGGAAGCCATATGCTCCACATTGGAAGGATTTTAAAAAATGCCAATTATATTATTATTCATCTGAATCAATCTTATTTGAATTTAACATTGAAATAAGTTTTATTTCAATTTTTAAAAAAATGTATTCACTTCATTTAGTAATCTGCATTATATATATATATGATCATGTTCGGAAGAATCACCGAACCGATTATAATACGTTCAGCTAATCCACGGAATCATTATTATTTATTCATGGAGAGCCATCAACGTAGATTTTTTTGAATCAATTTATGATGTATAAAATTTTGTCTAAAGATATCGACAATATGATAATCAAATCGAAACGTCAAAATTAATTGAAATCGACAAACAAAAACATATCGCTCATTCGATGTTTAAATCACTTGATGACTGTATGAAAAGTTCTGAGCCATCACCTGATATTTATTTTGTAAATTTCAACACGCCTAAAAAGGTGGTGCAAGTTTTAACCAACGCAATTTAAATACAAGAGTATTTAAATGCATTTAGAGCAAATGACGATGATAATTATTTACCGTCTCGCAACAAAATTGCAAGGCATTAAAAACAACCATTATCCATTGCGCCTATATTCACCACAGTTTCTCTAGATAGTTCAATGACACTTGTTAAAACAATAACAATATTTCATGTGAAAGTGATATTTTTTCTTTTGTGATATCATTTTTATAAGCAACTATTAAGCTGTCTAAATAAATGATTTAATTAATTATGTGAATATTTGACAAAAGGCTCGCATCACATATTCATTGAAATTAAAATATTATATGTTACGCCATTAGAAAATATTTTATAATTGATTTACAATTTCATTTACTTTTTGTCAAAAACAAAATTCCCAATGTGGAGCATATGGCTTCCTAATGAAGGTATCTCAACTTATTTTTTTATAGAACTGCTTGTAAGTTAATTGATTAGCCTTCTTGTTTTAGGAAAGTAAGGATAAAAAGAAAAGACTAGGACTGTATTATTGGTTAACTAATCGCTCTCGCTTTGCCCCGTTAATTTTTGGATTGTAAGAGTGTGAGAGAGTTTATATATCACAAATACCCACACCTTTGAACATTAACTGGACCTAAACTTATGCGTTCATGGAATGAAGAATATGACCCATTTAATTTTCACAGTAAATTCTCGATATTACGGACACGGTTTTCAGCCAAATGTGGAAAATGATAAAAGCAATTTGACAATGTCATATTAAACTTCAAGAATCACAGACCTTCAACAATAGACTGCAATCTGCACGCAAAGTCGGCGAGATTTTAACTTTTTTCACACATGCTGACTAATGATATTACGTGTACTTATATGTTAAACCCACACTAGCCACATGCGTGTATTATCTTTTATTGAAAAAAAATGATTTTTGGATGGAAAATTCACTAGTCTTTTATGCATGTCGTTTATTAATAATTAAACACAATAGGAAAACTTACTTTACTATATTACGAACCATTGGCTTTATCGGAGACCTCCTCGCCTACATTAGCCTCGTAACTTCTAGATAGATATCAATTACTCTACGGTTTCACAACTTTCATTTATTGTACAATTTACGCGACTGTCACACAAACATATTTTATTTCGATTTATTAAAAGTTTTATGTCTTCTACATTCGAATTCTATTGTATATCATAAATAATAAAAAATATTTGTATATATTTTTTTATGAATTTTACCATACTACTGCCATCTGTGATTATATTTTAAGCTATTTTAAATTTGATTCCTATTAACTAGATACCGCTATCATTTACCACAATACAGCTTTTAAATAATTCGCTAGATGACAGACATTGTCTTTAGTCAGGAAACAAAAATTTCCAACAAAAAGTTGCAGTTTTCAAGTAAATTCATAGATGGCAATATCTTACTATGTTCAATAGGCGAACAATATTATGTAAACAGCTTTTTTTTATAATCAGACCTTTTTTTGAAAAAATAGGGTGCCGGAACTCACTTCTTTTCATGTTTTTTTTTTAATCCATGTTCGTTCTCAATATGGAGCATATGGCTTACTTATTGATTTATTTAACATAAGTTTTTTTTACTAGAACTGCTTGTTACTTAGTTACTCAATCTAGTCTATGAGTCTAAGATTAGAAAGATAGGACTAGGACAGGACTAAATGTTAACCAATCGCTCTAGCTCTGCCCTGTTAATTTTATGATTGACACATATTATGTGAAATAGAAAATGGTATATGGCAGCCGAACACCATCATATACCGTCCAAGTCACACAGCCTTCCATGGCAGGACGGCAGGACCATAGCGAGGTCGTTTGGCGCCTATGGCAAAGGGTAAATTTTGCGATGAAATTTCGTTATTTTCTATTTTTCTAACCAATCCTTGCAACGTTTAGGCACCCTTTATGCTCCTACAGCATCTCAGCGTCCCTAGTTACTGCCCGGTTTTTTACTATAAAATCAAATCCCACTATCGCGAAGATCGTAAGTTCATTGCTTATATCACGTTATTGTGAATACAAGAACAGCAGTTTTAGTTTTAAAAAAACTTTTTTTCGAGCTTCGAGACAGTTCCAAAACAACTTTTTGTTCATTCATCATTTGTTATAAAGACTAATTTATTACTAGTGCGAAATAAAGATTAAGAATAGAACCAAAGATAAAAAACGATAATAAGTCTAATATAAAATTATACTAAATAACTTCAATTGAAATAATATTCAGCACCTAAAAAACATTCAGAAAAAACTGTTGTGGAAAATATTATGCATCGAAATTATTTGCATACGTGAATTTTTTTACAAAATCATGAATTTTAAAATCGAGATATTATTTTTATTGTATACAACAGTGTCTGCCAAACTGTGTGCTGCGGCACACTAGTGTGCCGCAAGAAGTCTCGGGTGCGCCGCAAAGAAAGAAGTCTCAAAACTGTTAATTTTCAATAAAACTTATTTATTAAAAAATTCTTCGATTCAAATAAATATTTGTCTCGTTCTTCCATCGTGGAAGTTGAAGACAAAATGTTGATCCCGGGATTTCGGGATTAGAATTTTTTGATCCCGGGATCAGTACATTTTTTTAAGAAATAAAAATTGATAATATTGGTGAAAAATAAATTAAACAATTTATTATATATTATGTAACCAGCTGTGGGCTGCCAATACATTAACAAGAGCTCTCATAATCTCACTTATTCGCGATGTACAAGTGGATTTTTTAATAACTCGTAAGAAAATATGCGCCATCGTAATTATTAAACGAACTTAATAATTAGTGTCGATAGTTGAAAAAAAGTATCTACATCCTTCAGACTGCAAGAGTACCTAAGAGAACACTAAGTCAGCGATTTCCAACCTGGGAGGCGTGGACTATTGCAAAGGGAGTCGCGAACAGCCCAAAATATGTATTTACCCTTTAAAACGTGTCTTTATTACTAAATGAAATAAAGAATGGGGAGGCGCGAATTTTTTTTTCTTCAAAGGGAGGCACAGTAACATAAAAGTTGGAATCCACTGCACTAAGTAATTTTAATATTATTTTTAAATATGCCCGAAGTTAATACCAGAGCATCATTTGTTTCACCATTTAGTATACGGTTTCGTTGTGCAAAGAACCAATAAAATATATTTTTATTAATCATACTGGGCGACAAGTGCTTTTGTAAAAAGATCATTTTTTTAAAGTGAAAATAATAAGAAGGTTCAAAAGAAATAGTCAAAGTGAAAACTAATTTTCAACTCTTGAATCAATATTAGTCATTTTTTTAGACAATATCATATGCGGTTATTGATGACTTTAGTCGCATGAAGTTGGCGTGCGCGCTTTTGATATTTATCAAACTGTTCATATAGCAAGCTAACCGAAATATGTTTTAGTTGACACGTGTTTTATTACAAACATAAAAGCACGCAAAAAACACCACCGCGCTTGATATCTGATAATATTCATTGAAGATATAGAAAACAAAGGTACCGAAAATTTATTACTGTTGTAAAATGCATTCAAATAAATGCGATATGTTAGGCATCCAATTACGTTTTTGTATGTGGTAAGTCTTATCGCAAAGAAAGTAAGCTGCCGCTTGCTTGAAAACCAACACGTTTGTTTTATAAGAATCAATCCCGAAAGTTTCGGGATCATGTCTTCTAATCCCAGGATTGAAATGTATCGAAAACTGTACGGGATCCCGGGATTGGATTCTCTAGACGTGACACATGGGTACAGTGCCGATGGTATATACGCAGCGTAGTCTTCTTTTTCATCACTTGATTAAGCCATCAACCATTGGGAAGATTTGACGGTACACATCTGACACTAACAGAGGAGGAAATTTAATAGATGTGTACAAAGCCTCTTTTCTGAGCTAGAGTTGTCAGCATTTTGGATATCTCTATGAAGTCAACATCTTTAATTGGCTACATCAGCAAATTAATCTCTGTTTCCAATTGGATCGTCGTATCTTTACGCATTTGGTTTTTCAACGCATGTGGAATAAAATAACGAAAGCGGTTACAGATGGTGGATAAGTGTTTTTTCAATCTACTTTAGAGAAGGATTTTTACAGAATCAAATTATTACCATCTATGGACATATATGTTAATAAAATGTTACCTACACCATAATTTTCCATATTCATATTAGTAAGATACATTTAATTTTTTAATGTATTTTTATTTGGTGTGCCGTGGAACAAATCCCATTCACCAGTGTGCCGTGAAGTAAAAAAGTTTGGCAGACACTGGTATACAACAACAAAAAAATACTTATTTACGTCAATCGCATTTTTTTTTACATGTTTAAGTAGGTATACTAAGAACAGAATATCTAATGCATTAATTCTTATCGATTATATTGTCTGAAGTTTACATATTTACGTCAACGTTATGAAGAATAAAATTATTCAATTCATAATAATAATAAATTGAAATCTTAAAGGCAGTGGCGGATTAAGCACATGTGAGGGCCCAGGCGCAATACAATTTGGAAGCCCTATTTTTCAGAATGCACAACGCGTTACATATTTTTTTTCGTGAAAATCCAGCGGCGGAATACTCAACTAGGGATCGCAATACCGATATTACGAAAATGAGGATCCCGATATTAGCGGTGTTTTTTCAATACCGAAATATCGAATTTGAAAATTCAAACAAACCCATATTTCGGAATTAAAAATTGGCCGTAATCAAATTTTGAATGTACCGAAACCATTACACATTTGAATCAAATTGTTTAAGATGAATTAACATAATTTATATATGACACGATTGCTTGAATTGGTGATCCTTTCAATGATATATCATAATTTAAAGAAACCGTAAGCTATTTACGTAACCCACCAGTTCTTTATTGTAATATATTTTTAATGACGGTATTTTATATGAAATTTCGAAATGTCAAAATACTGGTATTGCTATATTCGTCCGGTAGTGCAATCAATGATCCCTCTAAAAGTGTGGTTCTCATGTACGGTCACCAGACGATTTTGCTGCGGCCACCAAAATCTTCATAGTAAATATTGATAGTTAAAAAAGAAAGTGTTTTTACAAATTAATTTGTAAAATTATTAAATTATCAGTAATGATCAAGTAATAAATGACCGTTTTAATAACAATGCTAATCAAAAATTTTGGTCGGATCAATATAATGAATTGCAATATGAAGAAAGCAACGATTGCTTTATTAATTTTGTAGATTTTTCTTACAACTGTATACTGTGAAAAATCATTCAGTGTAATAGACTTCATAAAAAATGAATATCGAAACCAGCTGATAGATGCAAACTTAAAAACAGCGATGCGGCTTGCATTGGAAAAGAGAACTGTTGAATAATTTACATTTAAAATACCAATATGTTTTAATAATGTCTTTTATTACATATAAACATATCCATAGTGGCGCTGATGTTTATAATGCGGCCACAGTGAAACTTCACGTGATAACCACTGCTCTAAAATGAGGGGTTAGCTGCGCAGAAAATTCAAAGGCTGTGCGGGTCAATCAAGAAAAGGCGCTGCATCATTTGTCATATTTTATGAACAAAAAAAATCATTTGGATAAGCATAATAAAAAATATATCATATGGTAAAAATAGCAACGTATTTAGTTCTATAGTGGTTTATATTTATTAGTTGATAGCTATATCGGCTTTCGCCATCGTCAGAACTATGATTAAACTTACATTTTTCTCAGCTATATATACTGGCTCCGAAGAGATACACTGACGATGGTGAAAGCCATAATATAATAAATATAAAAAACTGTAGAACTAAATACGTTGCTATTTTTACCCTATTATAATGGAGTTCTACCAAGTAAATTCCAAGTCAATCAACAACAAAAAAATATCGTTTGAATTTTTATAAATAAATATTCACTAATTAGTGTATTAAATAAAACACAATAAATATGTAACAGAACTAATTCATTTTTTTACATAAAATAAAGTCAAGCACAAATTAGGAAATATGCTTTGTAAAACAAATAATCAGTCGTAAATAAGGTTTTTTAAATTTTACTAATTTTTCATGTCGTTCTTTACAACTTATCCCTATAATATATACTCAAAGCAAATTCGTGTTCTTATCTATATATAAAAATGTAATTTATCAAATGTAAATCAGTCGGCGGGTACCATGGCGACCGCGGGCACGGAGTTGGTAACCCCTGATCTATTTTAATATTCAAATATGTTCTATTCCGTCGATTCGCTATCAATACTGTGTTCTTGTTTGAGATGAATTAAAAAGAAAATGGCACATTTTTCAATAATAAATTTGAATCAGTTATTATAATATGCTTACAAATGCAGTAAAACAGGTTAGCTAATATTTAAATTATTTTGATTACTATTATAATATTATTTTAAGTTTAGTAATGGAACATTAAATAATATAAATTTGTCGATGAGTACGCTAATTTTTAAAAAATGATAAAGAAAATGCTATTTTAGTACAGCTTGAAGTCTTGGTCAAGTATTCTTCTGACACTTATTGTCATTTGCCTTTTTTAATACCGTAACTTATATGAGTGTTGCAAGTTACATAAATATTTCGCACTGACGTGTATATTGATTTGACAAATATCCGAACAAAATTTCATTTGGTAATACCATAGACAAACTTTATCTACGTCATAGATATTTAGTACGATAACTCATCGCAGTAATGATAGTACAATACATATTTTATATAACTATTTTCCTAAAAGTGATTACAATATTTGATTCAATAATTTAAATAAAGTAATAAGAAAAAAAACAGTGAAGTCGATATGACCGGTTTGACCAATATGACCGGTTCAGAAATCAAAACGATAAAGTTGTCATTGCTGAAAAAAATATTTTTAAATATATTTTATATTACATTTTTTCAAATTTTTTAAAAACAAAAATCAAATAAAATTATCGATATTCTAATTGAGGACCTCAATTTCAAAATCTACCTTTAAGTCTTCAGACCACTTGAGGTTTTTTTCAAATTTTGATGTCAACTTGTTCTTTATTTCAATACTACTCAATCAATAAATTTCCGATTTCAAAACCTGTCTGAATATAGAGAAAACGCATTTACTAAAATGTGTTTAGTCTCAAAACGTACTCAAATCCAAAAAACCTACAACAGTTTTTTGCACTTTGTCAACAATTTTGGTTTTTGGAGTTAAGTAGGTTTTGAATTAAGGCGCTCAATTACGAACACTTGCCGCCGTAAGATAAAATAAATCTCACGTCAAAGAGTACATTATAAAGAAATGAAAGAAAACATTGTAATTTTATTTATGATAGAAAAAAAACATTACAAAAATATGTTTGATGGATACGGTGGTAACTTTGTGGAAGTCCTTTTTTAATATGAAATTAAATTTGATAACTTTATTATTCCATGTGTTACAAATGTTTTTTCGTAACAGTTTGTATAAAACAGTTTATTCTTAAACCTTGCGATGTTATGTCTGATGATGCTTTTGTAACACAATAAATATAAAGTGAAATAACAAAGTGATCAAATTTAAAATTATATTTGATGTTCATATGGAAGTTTAATGTTTATCACTTTTTTATTATATTCTAACCAAAAAAGCACCGTCATCTGTCTCAGGAATAAAGATCACTAATTGTCCTCTATATCTAACGTTTGATACAAAATAAGTTACCTGCAACTAATATAAATTTTGACTGTGACGATAAAAATTCTTACTATTATCAAAATACCAAATTAGCGAAATGATTGATTGTTTCTTATCAAGCGTTAATATGAGCGATAAAAAGACTTTATTCGAAATTGTATTGATTTTCTAATTTTAAAAATATTAATCTTATCGCAGAAAAAGTAATCTGCCAATAAATGTTTAATTTTGTGTTTTGAAAGTGCAACTCATTAACAATAAGGAATCTTTAATTTCACTGATCTGTGTTTGAGATTAATTAATGATTTGTTGAAGAATTTTTTAACTTAATTAAGTATAAAGATAGAAGATTTATTTCTACACGTTGGAATTATAGACATTCAGAAGTTTTTCTCCAACACAAACCTCACCAAGAAAATGTATTATATGTATTCAAAGTCATTCAATTGTCGTTTGGATTCACTGGATAAATGATTATCAAAACAGGAAATCATTACATTCATTTAAATCGTTCAATCATTTGTTTTCTCGACAAACACCTTTGTTCATAATTATCATATTGTGACGTTGCCTTTGGTCATATTAAATTACAACGTATTTATCAATATTTTCCTAGAGCAACGATGTTGTTTTACAAAAGAAGTACCATTTCTGAATGGCCTTAAATTTAATTAATTAGATTACTATGTCTATTATGACTCATTTTCAGTAGTGGAATGGTTATTTTTTGTTGCATATTAAAACATTGGGAATTATTATTTGACGTTCAAAATAAAGACTTACAGTAAACTGATTATCCGTATGCAAATTTGTCGGTTTCGTAGTGCAGTGGTCAACGTCGTTGGCTTCCGTGACGAATCTCACGGACTCAAATTCCAGTACGAACAGCATGTTTTCAATCGATTTATCGATTTCTGTTCGATGGTATGGATGTTTGTATTGTCTAATAATTCCCTGCTATTCTTCCAATCTTAAAATAACGGGACGTAGAAAAAGCGATTGGCTAACCACTAGTCATGTCTTAGCTTTATTCTTTCTATGATATATCTCCACTCTCTTCAAAAAAATAAAGGAGTACCGAAACGTCAAAAATAGGATTGACGACCGGTGGGGTACAAAGTGAGTTCAGACAAATTTGCATTGCACTAATTGAGGTATTATTGTAGATTACAATAAATATCAACAAGATATTCTTGGTATTTAGCGAATGGTTGAAATAAGAAGAACTTTGCAATGCGAATGCACGCTATAGGTACCCGAAGGTTAAGCAACTGAATAGCAAGCAATTCTTGTAGAAAACCTTCTGTCAATATACTTATCCATTAGAACAGTACTTCTCAAACTGTGGGCCGCGACCCCCTGAGGGGCCGCAGGTTTTCTCCGGGGACCGCGGCAGAACATGTTTGTACTCAGGGGGTCGCGCATTATTTTTTTCAGATTTAGGGGGCATTAGAAGGTTATATGCTCTGGATTGAAAAAATCTCCATAAAAATTTTAAAAAAAAATAATACAATTTTTAAAAAAATATACACAACTTAGGTGCTTGGAAAATTCATAACAGTGATTTAGAGCAACGTTTCTTAACCGGTGATACGCGAAGATTTTTAGGTGGGCCGCCAAAACATAAAATTTTCTGCAGTTTAAAAATAGTTAGTATCCATTTTTAAAAGCTCATATTGATGAGCCAAAACACATTTTTTGTTTTTTTGTGGACCGCGGGTGTAAAACGGTTTAGAAACATTGATTTAAAGTATTTAGGCGATAGAATATTTTCTTACACACATTTTTATGCATCTATCTAGTAACTTAACAGTCCTAGTTCGTAACAAAAATATGAAATCAAAAATTTATGTATCAAATTTATACCCATGAAAATATCTTATAATTGCAAGAAGAAACCAACGTTTGTGGAAAGATTTGCAAAAGGGGAATCTACATATATTTATTTATGTTTGGGAAACCCTGTTTTAGAAAGTCATTATGTAGTTAGCTTACATACGGAAAAGGAATAAAAATACTTAAGTCTGTAGTCTGTACCCACCCTAGTAAGAACTTTAGTCAGAAAACTAGTAGGACACCACATATGTATTGTTTCTGTAGAAAAGTAAAGATAAGAAGAAAAATAAAAATAGTAAGCGTCAGTTCAATTTCATCCGTGCACACGAACGACTGAAGATGCCAAAAGGCAAAACCCGGGTCGTTAGTGATAAATCTTGTGTGAATGTACATAATTTGAACGATTCAAATTTAATATTGAAATTCCACAAAGCACCTTCAGTCAAATTCTTAAATTATAGCATCACTACATTTTTTTTATGTAAGTTCATAGTATATTATGTTTACGAAGCAATTATGTGTAAAATGACGCCATAGACAATTGCAAAAAATCAATTGTTTATTTTGTATACACACTATTTAAATATAAATCTTCTGTAACACAATAAAAAGTAAGGTCAAGTACAATCAAATCAGTGAAACAATAGTAAAGACATAACCCTGTAAAAGATTTTTTTATACATATTCCATAACAGTATAAAGAACAATAACATTTTTTTATAAAGAACTACCTACGTGTTTTAATTAAAAAATTGAACATTAGAGGCAGCCATTAAATTATACAACTAACAATACATTTTAATGATGCTTTAATAAGAGATCGCGACCCCGAGTTCGCGTTTCTTGGCTTGTGCTTGAAGTACTGGGATTGAAATCTTAGAATCCCAAGATTTTCTGGATTACGATTAGTCTATTAGAAACCAAAATTGAATAATGTTAATGATAAAATGATTAGATTTTATGCCATTTAATCGATTGAAACCCATACTTTTTAATTTATATTTTACTAATAGTTATTGAAAACGATAAAAAAGCATAAATCGGCTTTACCTTTTACGCGAAAATAAAACCTTTGTGGAAAGAAATTTTAAAAACACAAAAATATTACACGAATACTATTTAATTTCTACAAAATTCACAAATCGATTGCTTACGGTTTTGAAAACAATAAACAGAATCCAAATTAATTACCTTTCCTGTAGTTAATATTGTGTTAAAAGGGTAAAATATCAAGGTATTTCAGTTCTACAGTTTTTAAAAAAGTTAAAGGTTGATAGCTAGAACTAGAAATAGTTTTGACGATGGCGTAAGCCGAAATAGCTATCAACCTTTAATTTTTTAAAACTGTAGAACTGAAATACCTTGATATTTTACCCTATTAAAATGGAGTTCTACCAAGTAAATGCAAAATCAATAAATAATATTGTGTTTTGACAAATATTTTAATATTTTTTTTAATCTAGCAATCCAATTGAATACATGTTTTAATCCATCTCCGTTCCCAATGTGGAGTATATGGCTTTCGTAATGGAGGTATATAAACAGAAGTTTTTGTCTTCGAAAACTATTTTTTACTTAGTTAGTCAACCTCTTTTTTTTCGAAGTGAGTAAAGATAGAATGGTAGGACTAGGAAAAGACTTGTGGTTATCGTTCTCGCTACGTCACATTTTTTTAGGATTGAAAAGAATGTGAGATAAAATTTAGACATCATAAACAGCTATGCATTCGAACAGAGAATGAAAAAATGTTGTTCTTAGAAAAATCAAAAAAGTAATCTGCTAGTATTTGAATCGGTGAGATCCATCTCGGAAGCCAGCCGCGTTGCCTGCGAAACTCGACGATTGAATGGATACCATTTTGAAATCCCGAAATACCAACACCGAAAAAAGAAATCGAAATTATGTTACATTTGAATATATTTAGAAAATTTATATGTTCAAAACAAACTGTTATAAAGTATGGTAAAAATCAAAATAAATCGTCAGTTAATTTCGGAAGAGAGCAATTTTGACATAAGAAGTACGTATGTATTTTATTTGTTACATTTAAAGAATAAGAACCCTAAAATTATTAATACATAGAATCGTTTATATTTTCAATAGCTGATTATTAACATTATATGGATACATGAAATTCCCATCATATTTCAATTTACATAATTATCGTGTGGGTGTCTAAAGACATATAATTAGTGATTTATTACCATGATGTCAGTCTTTAAATGACTGACATTGAAATGCTCATCTATCAAAACATATACAATCTCCTACATGCATTCTTTGAACACCTACTTACTGTAATTGGTTACAAAATGTACGCATTATAGGAATGGCATTTGTAAAGGTTTTTTTGATTACCGATAATGCGTGAAAAAATACAGAAACAGCCAACCAAAATTGACAAAAAAGACCGGTTATAAATGAAAATAAAATACCAATTGTTAAGATTGAGAAAAAAATACATTCTATTTTTCTAGCTTTTGAATTGATTTGAAGAATTTCTTTCAGCGTTAAGCTAAAAATTTATAATATCAAAAACTTTACTAACTAATAATAAAGATTTATATTATTGGAATTTCATTAAAAACTACACTGACTACATATCTTACTTTTTTATAGTTAAAATTTTTGTAAACCACTTTGTAAGTTCATGTTTATTTATTACATATAAAACTCAGCATAAAAAAGGGTACCAACTTTTTATAATCCATTATTGTTTGCTTAAACAAGAATTCAAGGAAACCTAAGTGATCTTTGTTTGATAATATAATAAAATTGTATTTTAATGAAATCCAAAGTTCAAAAATTGCCAAAATCCGTGAGTACGTAGTGTTTACTTAACACGGGGATATTAAATTTGTATACGAATGTCAAAATAAAAAAAACTTGAATGATTTTAAAGGTTATCATTCATTTAACGTATTCTACGACGAAAACCTTGTTTGGTTATTTTAATTTGGATAGCGTCACACTTCGAGTGGACGTGAGTAAGTTCAGAAGAAATAAATCTTTATTTTTTTTTCTGTTATTTCACATCTTGTGACACTTATTGTGACATATGTTCGGTCATTTCCATTCCCCATGAGGTTTTATCTTAATATGTTTTTGAAATGGGCGAAAACGTGTCATAATTAGAACCCAGCACAACCAGTGGAATAACAAAACTATCAATTGGGCCCGTTAGAAGAGAAGTGAGCCAAGTGATATTTTAGAAAAAAAAAAGTTAGGTGAATTGTAATATTCTACACATCTTTAAGTATCGTAAAAATGAAGTAATCGCATTACACATTGCAATAGTGTTATCTCCGTAAAATAAAAATATGCAATCCACCAAAATACCAAGTAAAATCGTGATTGTACTTGAAAGTCCAAGAATAAAGTTTCACCATTTTACTAGTTGGCTCACTCCACTCCTTGTGGAAGAGGCTTAATTTTTATATTATATTTAATGTAGATTTCCACAAACACCAGCTAAATCTATCAGAAATGTTAATTTTTTGGGACTTAAACGAAAATATTAAAACGCAATAACCTTGCTATTATGTATTCATTATATCTGTATATATGCAAATATACGGTCTCATGACAACTTAGTCGCATTGTCAAAGTTTTTTTTATGTAATTTGTTTGAAATGAATCGATTGATATTGAATTGATTATTTTCTTTTCGATGACCGTATTTCTTTTACTGACAGAAGTCTTTAAAATTCTCAGTCTAGGATATTGTTTAAACAATTTTATAAATATCCAAAATAAATAGCCCAATGATTTATGAGAAATATTTTTTTTATATAATACTCTGGTTGTCTGTTATTTTAAAATAATAATTCTTCGTTGATGATGAGTCGTTGACGAAAGCTCGTGCATTAACTAAATGCCTTCCGTTTGACTATAATAATGTTAAACAATATTTCATTTGAAAATAAAAATGTGAGACAGTACATGAAACCCAAAACGCTAAACGCTGCGTCATAGGACCCGACAACCCGTGCCAGACCTCACGGGCTCGAGCCTCAAAACGAACAGCATTTTTTCGATCGATGTATCGATTTCAACTAGGCGTAGCGCGAGCGATTAGTTAACCACTAGTCCTGTCCTAGCCTTATCCTTCTATCCCTAATACTCTCTTTTAAAAAAGGAGAGGTTGAGCGACTGAGTAACAAACAGTTCACGCAGAAAAACTTCTGTTGCGACACCTCCATTAGAAGGTCATATGCTCCACATTGAGAACGGGCATTGATAAAAAAACATGAAACCAAAAATTTTAGTGAACTAGTCCACCTACAAAGATAATGCATTGACCATTCGTTCAACCTTTACAACCAGTTTCTCAAATTTTATGTTTTAAGCATAAAGTTTATGGAGAAATTAATGTTGGTGTTTTGCTTACTAATGCAATTTTTTATATTTACACTTCTCATATTCATGTATTATCGAAATACTTTTTATAATTTCTTAATTCAAGTATATGTAAAAACATTGCTATTTTTCACATTACCATATTTAAAAAAAAAACAAAATTATCAGCTTTACTGTAAATATCAATGATATTGCCAAAATTAATACGCATAATAATTAGCTGATAATCCATTGAATAATGTTTTATAACAATTATTTATCTATTGTTTTGATGAAATAAATTTAAGTACTTTTCGGTGAACTCTGATAAGATTTTTGAGATGAATTATAATATTATTCGCATCAGTTCTGCACTGATAATATAACTGTCAATTAGGATTATCTTAACAAAAACTTATTGACAATTTTTCAGACAAACAACAATATTGCGCATGACGTATTTTTTTTATCTTGGTAGAGTAACAAATCAATAAATCTCTATAAAGGTGAAGATTAAAAATAAACCGTAAAATTTAAAAAAAAAATGTTTTCACATTTAAATATATGTATATTTAATCTTGTACTGATCTAACTAAGGTGCCTGCTTCCCGGTTTCTTATGTAGCTTTACGAATCGAAGTTTAAAGCAAATTCTCTTTACACTGGCTTGATTGCATTGAAAGTCTGACCCTATCACATACAGTGACCAGCCATCGAAGTGGCTTAGTCACGTTTTGAGAAAACCACCTGAAAGTGTAGCACTATTTTCTTTAAGTGACAACACATCAAATTCTGTCACAGCAGTCATTCCAAAATTATAATCAAACGCTTCTACCTAAATGCAACATTTATTTATGCATGGTGTAGGAATGTCATTGGATATATTTAAATAAAACTTAATAACTAATTTGAGTTGAAAATAATACACTATTCTATATAATATTACATCCACATTTATTTATCAATATTAGGGCCGTTTTCATGCCTATCCGCCATTAATCGACAGTTGACACCTTAAATGCAACTATCATTTTTTCTATTAACGTGTACTAGAATAGTTTATTGATATCTATGCCAAGCAGATTGCTGTCAGACTTTCTATGTCAAAGCAATTTTTGATCGCATTAAATAAGATAGTTATTGGAATTTCTGCGAAGCAAAAAATACATCGATGACAACCGATCATAATCGGATAGTGTTGTGGTTTGAAGTGTAATATGTCCCAGATATTTTTATGCGTTTGGAAAATATTGAAAACGTTTATATTATAGCAGTAACTTTAGTAAACTCGTAAAAGTAACAAAAAAGAGACTTCATAATGAATGAGTGTTGTTGTCTTAAAGTCATTATGAGTTCTACCAAATAGATTGCAATACAATTGATAGAAAAACATTATTCATACAACATTTGCATAGGTTGTTGTCAAGTATATTGCGGGATATTATACACATGACATAAATCCCAGGTTTTTAAATTTTAATGTAAGAATTTATTCAATACTAAAAATTGATCAAAAAAGCATTAATATTTTTATTTGAATCTGTCAGAGTTGCAAATAAAAAGAGATGAAATAAATGTAGTTCAATAATCAGTATATGTCAATTAAAAATATTATACCTATATAGATTTATTTGATGGCCGAATTTCACATAAACGAGTCTACAAACAAAAGATCAAATTTGGATCTTCTATTTCAGGGTTTCCCAAACTTATTATACAATGGAACACTTCGTAAATCCGGAAATGTTACCGGAACACAGCTTTTTTAGGTCAGGTAATTCATAATTAAAATATATAAGCTATTAAGTCACATATTATTTATTTATTAACATTTTTTAAAACATGTTAAATAAAAATATGAGTAAATAAAGCTCTTAGTTATTTTAAATCTCCAACTGCACCTAAATATTTAACGTTTTTAACATCAGTGGAGATTTACCATCACTCGATTTTTAATGTGTAAGTAGATGTTTAGATGTGTTGCAGAGTATATTACCATTCCAAATTTTCGAGGAACACCTATTTAGGACCCACGGAACACCAGTGTTACGCGGAACATAGTTTGGGAAACCCTGTATCTATTTGATGCCATAAAAACTATCTGACCTACTTCATTACCAAGTGAGTATTTTCTATTTCAGGAAAATTGCTTTACTGATTAATATGTTTATCTTTATTTACTTTACTAATTAATATTTATATATATACATATATATATATATTAGTGGATTTTTTGTGTTTTTCAAAAGAATACTTCCTACAGAGGAACCAAGTAAAGCTTTATTATGTTTATGTTAGTGTTTATATTATAATAAAAAAAGAAGTTTAGCTTTTTTTCAATTTTTTTAGCCATTTTAATCGAATTGCTCCTTTTTTAAACTTTGAAAGCGAGCTTGCTGGACTTAAATAAATATTTAAATTCGGAAACAGGTTTTTTCAAAATTCGGATTTTGTATATGTCATAGTGTGTATTTCTTTTTTTGATAGCGCATACAAATAGCACATTACAAAAAATTAAATTTGTTTTACGTATTTATGACTAATATGATATTGTTGCTGTGAAACCAGGACGAGTAGATAAGAGGCGCATCATGGATGGACCATGTACTTTCAAATCATTTTTTTCAGATCTACCTGTCTATCGCGTAAAACTGAATATTGCATGAACAAAACGTTCATAACTATGAACAATGCGAAAAAACGGATCAGAAAAGTATACTATGAGTAGCACAAACTATTTTGGAATAGTGTTATATCCGATCTCGGAGATCGATATATTATCTAATACGCCTGCGCATCACTTAATGTATGTTTGTGGTTAGATAGAATTTTAAAAAGTCTAAAAGTATGGAAAAATAATATTTCTCAACATCCACTTAAGTCTTAGGCAGATTTCCAATGTAGTTTACAACTATTTTATATAAAATAAATATATTATTGTTTAATTAATCGATGTAGTTTTTTAAAATTGATTTTTTATCGTAAGGAGTTAGTAAAACGATATACGGCGACATTTATAATTTTAAAAAAATCTTATATAAACTTTCGTGTATGTAATTAATAAAATCTAGCTCATTAAGATTATATATAGAAACATTCTAATTGATAAAAATATTCTTGATTATTATATTTCACTGTGCTTGAGTGACTTCTTATATTGTTCAATAAATTAATTTATCTTTGCCAAAATGCAATATTTTTTTCAAATATAGTATATAATCAGTAATAGATTAATATCGAGACTCTTTTTTAAAAATTTATCTTATTCTTCATTTAACAGTTCCAATGTTAAAACTTAATTAATTATGAATGTCGAATATAAGCTGACAAGATAATTAAAAACTGAATGGTGATAATAATAACGTAGTCAATTAAAAAAAAAATCTATTAATAGATGTCGCTGAAGACCGTTTCACTCGCCCATAAATCAACTTGTAGAGACACAGTATCACAATGTTTAGCTAATTATTTAACACGAAATGATCCAATGATTACAGTGAATACTATACACTTGTATTTTTATACACTTAATATTATGAAATAATACATGCGTACATTCGTAGACAATTAACATTTTGTATGTGAGTGATGTGTATTATGATGCATACGTTGAGTGCATATTAATTCATGGTTCCAAAATAGGCCTTGATCGTGAATACTCAAATGACTCCTTAACACCTTCCTTGTGCCATGCAGGTTGGCTTCACGTGATTCACAGACGTTGAGTTTGAACGACATTGTGATATGTAAGACAGCTTAATAATACTACATCATTCCGTTCTGCCACAGAAAAAAATCATCGATGATAATGAACTATTGGATTTAATTGGAGAAACGTTAAGTCCTTGTCACGTTTTATTGCAATCCGGTTATTTCGGTAATTTTTATTTATATTTACAACCGTTTTGTGAAAAATACCAACAGACATCATCAATTTACCATTAATAATTTTTCCGATACGATTTCACTTGATATAGTATTTCGTTCTACTACGAAAATGTCATATTTTCGGGGTTATCATTTTTGCCTTGACAAATAAGTAACACGAGACAACATAATTAGATAGTTGTTCTATAATAATGTGTTTTGTGCTTTCAATTAATATGATGCAAATCATAAGTATGAGTTTATGCAATATTCAACGCAAAATTCAATAGATATTATACTTGAATTAATAATTTAACATTTATGTTTCGTCTTAGAAATATTATAATATTAAGACAAATAAGTTGGCTATATTTTCTCTCTTTCTTACATTAATTTGATAAAAACCAGAAGTAAGAACGGCAAAATTTACAAAGTGAAAATATGTCATTTTAGTGTTGATTTATTATCAATTATTGCATAAATTCTAATTGGACTACCAGAATGTAAAAAATGATTAGGTGTTATTAAATACTCAATTTTCAATAATTATTATTCAAATGATGTATCTTTCTGAATTAATTTAAAAAATAAACATGGGTATTATTATTATACATGATTTGTGTACAGTAAATTCAGCTGCAAGATTTTAATTGTTAACTTTGCATGCAGATTTTGTTAAGATGGGAGGATACAAAATATATTGGCAATAGCTATCGCAAAATAATAAAACAATTGAGGTTAATGCTGTAAAATCTATTGACTCGTGCAATAGGTAAGTTGGTACACGGCCTTCAGCGTTAAAACACCCAACATTTGGTTCATATTGACAGCTGGGCAAGTACGCGCGCGCAAATGCCATCTCTCCCCGAGATGTACCGGCCATAGACTGTACCGGCTAAAAGGCAGCGTTCTATAAATTAGTAGAAGCTTTCGCAATCGACTCTAAAGTACGCGTAGTGTAAACGGCTATTTTATCGGGTTGCATTTTAACCAGTATTTGATAAGTTATTGCCAGTGCAAAGCCGAAAAGTTGACGGTAAAAAGTACGCTCCGTTGGTAAGAGAAGGTACAACCGCCGCTGCATCGCGCATGTCAGTCGGTTTCGATTTGTTGCCGCGGCTGCGCGCACCACCGGAATATAGTGAGTTTATGACAAACGAACAAAGCCGGTAAAATTTCGGATTCGTTTTCTTTTTTTCTGTAAATTGTCCCAAGTTTCCCGAGAATATCTACATTCATTGACTTTTAAATCAACTAAAATAATTATCCAATAACGTTGAAAACTTTTACTAAAATCTGTGCAAAAAATAAATAATAATACTATTCTAAATAACATAAACAATGTTTTAAAAATAAATGGTTGATGGTATATTATTTAAGCTGTGCTCGATTTTATAAAGCTGCAGTTATTTTGAAATAAGTAAGTTATCATCCTATTATTTTAAAGACTTGACTAAATATGGGTTATAAAACTTTGTGCGATAAAAACTATATTTTAAACTGTTAATATTCCTATGGGCTAAATTTAAAGTTAAATAACAATAGAAAATTTTACTAACGTGTACTTTTATAATATACAGTAATCAATATTAAATTAAATAAATGTTTAAGCTACTTTAAAGCTGGAAATAATTTGTTCAATGTTTTGTTTATTGACCACTGTAGATATTAAAGTATAATATGTGTTATTATAGCATTTAACTACAGCTATAATGAATATAATTTCATATGTACATATATTAATCTTTAATATGTATGTACATTGCTTAATACATTTAAGATTACTTATATTATATTTTTTAAATACTTTTTGAAAACGAATACAGTACATATACATAAGTACAATAAAAAAGGTTGAAATCTTAAAAAAATATTATATATACAAACGTTTATATGTATAATATGAATGTACAATCAATGTTTTAATATATTACGAAATTGCACTTTTATTAACCGTTTTGCGCTGTTTGTATTTTTTCCCAAGGTCCGTTAGTTGAATTACTGTGGCACAACTTTTGTCAATTTCAATATTTTGTAAGACGCGTTCATTACACCAGCGGGTAAATGAAAATTTTTAAGCAATGTTTTTTAATTAAAAAATGTCATCATTTTCCCAGGAAACGAATTAAATATTATGTTTACAAGAGAAAAATTCTTTATAATTTTCTTTGACGTTTCAAAATTTTACAACTGAATAGTTGGAGTGCAATCATGGTTAAAGTAGATATTTTCAAATTACAAAAAAAACTAAAGCATGTATGTAGTTACTATTGTATCATAAAGACCAGTTGGTGGGCTCTGCCGACATTATATCGATGGGATGAAAACAGCGGTATTTTTACCGAAACGAAAGTTAAAGATTTATTATCTTAAGAATTTATACCGTGAATAGAAATAGGACAGTATTTTTTTAATACACCCGGTACAGTATTTTTAATCTTACATTACTTTGGAATGATATTTTGGATGTTGTCAAGCCATTTTTGAGACTGATTTCTAAAAATACTTTCAAATTTTATTTTTATCTACTAAATTACATGTGTGGTCGAGTGGTCAACATCGTTGGCTAACGCTACGGAGGACACGGGTTCGAATCCCGGTACGGGCAGTTTTATAAATTGATTTTTCAATCGATTTATGAATTTCTGTTCAAAGGCATGGATGTATGTGATGTCTTGAATTCCCCCCTCCCACCCATCCTATCCTATGAACGGGGCGTATGGAGAGCGATTAGCTAACCACTAGTCCTGTCCTTGCCCTTTCCTTCTATTCCTACTCTCTTTGGAAAAAGAGAGGTTGAGCAACTGAGTAACAAGCAGTTCTCGTAGAAACATTTCTGTTGAGATAAACTCCATTAGGAGTTCATATGCTCCATATTGGGAGCGGACATGGAAAAAAAAATTACATTCATGGTTCAAGTTTCAACAACTTTGGAATGAGCCGGGTTTGCAAGTAATGCCCTCAAATATCCTAGATACCTTTATTATTTCCAATTTTAATATTTATTTAGACAACTTATCCGACCACCTTCACGGTAGACTGTAGAGCAGGGGCTACCAACACCGTCCCCGCCGACTGGTTTTGGTGCGCACGCCAACTAATTGGAGCAAATCGGTAAATTCGCGGATTTTCGGATTTCACAATTCCTGGAACAGATAAAGAAAAAACGAGTCACGCTGATAATTTGGGCAAATCGTTACATTCCTGGGTTATAAAGAACCTTGAAAAGATAGGGTGCCCGCTTCCCTACCAATATTTTAGAATGCGCTCTAGGGTCCAAAAAGGTTGGTAACCCCTGCTGTAGAGTGTAGAGAGTTAATAATCTAAAGTTACTCTCAAACAAGCAAAACAAGTGTGAAAGAGAAACGTTTCCAAATAAAATAATCATCAATTTAATAGAGTTATCATCGTATTTGATGAAACCATTTTCATTTCAGAATTTAATAATACACTAAAAGTCTAAAAAAATATCGAGATAAAAGATAAAATACATTATTTCTATATATGTTAATATTTAACATACTTTTATTTGTACACAAGCAATTCTTCAAACCGAAAATGTGTTAAGTCAATAGTTTACTTAATTTTTCGTAAACTATGAGGTAACTAAGAAATTCCATACATTTTCAATGTTTGCAACAAAAAATCCATTCTATTAGTACCCGATAATATTTCACAAAGTCATACATTTTTGTAAATGATGTGCTCAAAGTTGATCTAAAATAATAACACATTTTTTAAGAATTAAAATACTGTAAAACTTTCACTTAAACTCTAAGATAAATAACTTTTTAATGAAATCGTATATATTAAAACAATTGAAAACGTTTAAGAGTATCTCAGGATAATGTTTTTGTTTTAAATTTATTGAAACATCTATCTATATACACGAAGCTTATATTTTTAATATCAAATGTATCCTCTACAGCAGCAGTCGGCAAAGTGTGGTCCGCGATAAAAATTTTAGTGGTCCGCAGAGAAATCTGACATTATTTTATGAACTTGGTGCATTTTAGACGCATTTGATGACTTTTATTTCAATATGTAATATTTAATACAAAAGTCGAGTTAGTGGTCCGCTGGATTAAAATTGCGAATTTAGTGGTCCATGAGCCCAAAAAGTTTGCCAACCGCTGCTCTATGGTAATTAAAATAAAATCGATATTCTAGGAATTCGGAATTGAAAACTATTGGAAGAGCTAAAAACAAAACGAGTCACGCCGATCATTTGGGCAAATCGGTAAATTTCTGGAAGACCTAAAAAAAAATTAATACCTTATTTTAAAAAATGCTTTTGGCTAAAACATGGCTTTTATAAAAAAAGGGCCCCCACCTGGAAAAGGTTGGGAACATATGGTCTATACCACGGGTTCCCAACCTGGGGGTCGCGAAGGGTTTTCAGGGGGGTCGCCAACTTTTTTCGATTTGGATTTGAACAACAAAATAACGAAAAAGTATAGCAAATCGAGGATTTCAAAATCCTCGGGGGGTCGCCTAGTCACATGGCTTTATAAAAAGGGGTCGCCACCTGAAAAAAGTTGGGAACCTATTGTCTATACTAAGTAGTTTATCAAAATTAATCTCAGTGGCGTAAGTGCAATAACGAATGGAACCCGAGTACGACTTCGTGATCATATTAAATAAATGTGGAATCTGTGCAACAAAGTGTTTATCTCCAAATAAAACATCAGCACCTAAGTAAATTTTATCAAACACAACACAATCAAGATGGCATTCTGTGTCATTTCACGTGATATCTTATTGGTACTCATTCGCATAGATATATCGTACAATGAGAACCGATTGTGCCTTTGCGATCTCTCCTCTCAAGATTTGTAAAAAATAACTCGGCGCGTTTTTTCGTTAGACCCAACAAAAAGTTCACTCTAGTGTGACTGGCTGGCTTGCACACTATAACAATAATTATTATTGTGAACACGCTTTCACGGTCGCATGTAAGCCAATTGACCTTTTTTAAAACACTTTCGCTGCTGATTCTCAGCATCATACTTGAATAATCAATTCATTACCACAAACCTCACGGTTAGTTATGTCGATCATTATTAAACATACATCAGTCAGTCGAATTGAAAGTATGTACATATCTTTTATCCAAAACATGAAAGATCTCCCCAATAGTTAGTAAGGCTCCAAATCATTCATGGTAGAAATAATACGTTATGCATAGAAAGTAGAGGTCTGCACGGACCCGCGCCTGGCCCTCGGGATGCGCAATTGAAATTCGGGCTCGGGCCGGACCCGGGTAAGCAATTTATTTTTTCAGAACTATGTTCGTGGCATAAGACAGCCATGTTGATTTTAATTATAACTAGTTATATAAAGAAAAGTAAACTATTGGAAATTTGTAAAAAAACGGGTTTTTTTCCTGCTGAGTATAAATCTGGGCTTCGGGTCGGGTTCGGGTAATAAGTGTGGTATTAGATTCGGGCCCGGGCTGGGTCGGTCCTGAGTAGGGATTCCAACTCGGATATCCGGATATCCGATATCCGGATATATCCGGCCCTTTTTAACTATTCGATATCCGGATATTTGGGGAAATATCCGGATAGTATTCGTTATAATTTTTAAAGAAATATTTTACAAAATCGACGAAAGATGATATGAATACTGGGGTATTTACAACCTGGGAGAAACCATTACTTAGGAGTAGTGTTTTTTTTATTACCTTCCCCAAACTCGGGTAATATAACTATATTATCTTGTTATCTTAATACCTACTTCAAAGTTCGACGAATCGGCTCAGACTTGAGGCAAAAAAAACCTTTAATGCCGAAATTTCATTCATTGAAGAAATGCCGCTGCAGTAATCTAATGCAGCTGCACATTTTCAATATTTTAATATGATATTATTGTCTCTATCTAAAGGATTACATAAGTCGGAAAGGATTTTGTCAGGATCAGTTGATCAAATTTTGTTTGAAAAAAAGATTCAAAATTTGGAAGTTCATTAAGTGAAGAATTTTTACATGCGATTAAAAAGAGAATGAACGAACACCGACATAAAATAATAATCACACTCGTGATATATCTACAAAGTGGAAATGTTCCCAGTTCTAATGAATATTTTCGATACTCAAATAAATATGAGGCCATTTCTTTAGCACAAAGTATTTTTAAGAGAATTCACCCAAATTTGTTATCTAGTGATGATGAAATCTCCCAGGACTCTGATGTAGAAAATTATGCCAATGTATACCAATTGCAACATGAAATACGTAATTTTATTTTATCTCTCGCGGAAACTGACGAAAATTCAAATGACAATAAAAATAATCTGAAAAAAGATTTTAAATACTTAGATCAATTTAAAAAAAGGACGGAAAAGTTGGACGTGTTGTTTAAAACACTGATAACAATAAAACCAACATCAACAGCAACGGAACGAGTATTTTCAACAGCAGGACAAATTAAAACTAAATTAAGATCAAATTTAAAATATGATACATTTAATGCTCTCTTATTTTTAAAAATATGAATTGTTAAAATCTGAATAAATGACATATTACAAATGAACTCGTTTTTAATGTATTATTTTAGTACATAAATTTATATATGTAGTAATGTTTCAAACTTACTGAAACTATCCGGATATCCGGATATATCCGGATAGTTTCAGTTTTACTATTCGATATCCGGATAGTTGATAATGACGAATAGTTGGAATCTCTAGTCCTGAGACTTTCGGGCTCAGAGCAGATAACTTTGTAAAATTTCGGCCCGTGCAGACCTCTACTAGAAAGCGTCGGATAAGACATGCATTTCTGGAACAATACGTATGGTATTAACTATATAAAAAATAAGAAAAAAAATAATACAGATATTGCGTATCGTTATATCATATATTTTAAATAAAATACTGTTATTTAAAAATCTATATATAAAAGGGTTGATTCTCATATATTTCACTTTTAATGGGTTTTTTGGGTCAATACTTAGTGGAAAGACATTCTTTTAAATATATATAAAACATTATTTTATACTTATTCTACAATTATTTATTGTGATCTGAGTATAGTAAAATTTAATATTTTTCAATTCCATATATTTTTTAAATGAGTTGTTTATTAAAAAAAAAAAAAGTTGTGTTCGGAGATTGTCAATATGAAAATAAAACGGCTGCGGAAAACTACTTCCAGGTTTCCCGGGTTTTGTAATACCGGTGTTGCAATCCCTAGTCGTAATCGTAGAGAGTTTAGGTATTTTAAATTCCGTGCCTTGTACTTTCCCATTGTCAGGTTTTACAATAGACTGTTAGTTGCAGACATAAAGGTGGTGACCTTTTTATTGGTATAACTTGCATGATTATTGCTTTCAAACTAAGGTGAGAGTCTTTGCGCTTATTTAACAATAATCTATCATTGGAATTGATTGACGTTGTAAATGATTACAATATATGACCAGCAAATAAAGACACACTTAGCTATAAAAATGAATAAAAGCGTGATATATTCGGAGACAACTATGAATAGTTTCTATTTTCCAACAACCAAAATTTTTCAATAGAAAGCATTTTCAAATGATAAAAAAAAATTGTATTCATTTATAATGGTGAGCCAGAAAGATATGTGATCAAAAAAGATCGAAAGACACGAACATAAAAATGTATTAATTTAAATTTAAAATATACACAGTACAACATTTTCTATATATCGTAATAACTTTTGACTTGTAATTCCTTTTTTTAAGTCAATTAAAAAATATATCACTTCCACTGGTTGCACTTTTGAGTTTGACACGTGTTTAACCTCTTTTAATTCCAACTTTAGACTAATTCAATAGTAAGAATTTTATTTATAAACTGTAGACATTTGACTTAATTTTTTTTTTAATAAAAAAATAATAGTGTTTTATACATATATGTATACACATACATATGAACTCTTAATAAGTGAAGTGAGCCAAGTATCAAAATGGTAATACTTTTCCATTTGACTTCTATTGAAAGTACAATCAGGTATTTATTACTTAGTGCATTGCATATTTTTATTTAAAGGAGAAAACACTTTTGCAATGGATATTTACTATTTTTTTGTAATTTTTACGTTACTTCAGACATGTAGAATATTTCAACGAATGTAACTTAATTTTTGCTAAAAGTTTACGGAGTTGACCAAATTTTCCTTTTGCCATCGACCGGTTGCGCTTTCCTGACTTCGATAACAATTCGTATCCTTGATAAATGCATGATTAATTGTATACGACAACTGGCGGTAAAGTTTCCTATCAACTGTATATAATAAGCATCAACGATTAGTATCACATGAAATTAGTATTACAGGATTGTGTTGCAAGCATAAATATTTAATTATACAAATTAATGTGTTAATGAAGAATCATATTATCTAATGTTACGAATGGAACTTGATTATGACAATATTTATTGGTGCTCAAGAAATTTATAAGAATTTCTTAAATTCAAATTAATAGTTTCCGTATTCATGCGGTTTATAATAACATCATACTCAAATTCGAGTTTATATTATGAAACTATTACCTTGAATTTTAATAATAAATATTTCGTTCAATGTTTCACCTTAGAGTTGTAATAATTGGTACTAATTAATTGTCAGTAGCATACATAAGTGGTGGTTATTCTAATAATCTTGATATTATGCCTGCTGGATATGATTTTTCAATTAATTATCTACAATTAGCACGATGAAATAACGTTGCATTAGCTTGTAACTGATTTACTCTCGTTGCTATGATTTGTAATCAAATATTCGTTACTGGAAATTTATTTTAATCATTGAAATTACACGAATCATTGGAATCGCACAAATCATTGAAATCGCATAAACCATTGGAATTACATAACATCAAGTACCTAACTTGAAATACATTTGGCGAGCCGAGTGCTACAAGGTTCTATGTGGACAGCTGCAGGAAAAAAGATACGGGCATTTGAAATTTTGAATGCTTGTATTTTGAAAATTGTAAACGTTTCCAAGATTCTTTTTGATTGTATATATCAATGATGGCATTGGCATGATATAAATATTAATAAAATATTGTTAAAAATAGTTCTTCATAGTTAATTTGGCCAAAAGTCGACACTTAGAACCTTGTAAGTACTTTAAGATTCATTCTATATTTGGCATATTGGAAATATAGCTTTTACAAATTATATTATGCTGTGTGCTATATTTTAAGATATAACTAGTTAATGTTGGAACTGCTCAGCTACTCAATTGCGATCCGCCGGTCCAGTGGTCGGCAAACTGCGGCTCGAGAGTCTCATGCGGTTATTAAGTCCCTTGAGTGTGGTTCTTCCATAGCATACCACATAATATACGATTAAAATTTCGTGTCCCACGCGCAGAAGTCTGTTTTCTGTCTTTAAACTTAGAGTTGGAAGGAGCGATCTCAGCGAACGTACCTCAATCAAATTGAGGAAATTTTAAATAAACACCAGCATAGGAGTACCCTTATCAAGTAAATAACTATGTACCTACCTATATAGTTTAAGTTTCAAAAATTTGGCCCTCAAAAGAAATTTCAATTGTTGTACAGTTGATATTTGGATCAGTTGACTAATGAGTTTGCCGACCACTGCGCCAGTCAACCAAAACGATTTTTTTTTCGTTTCCCTCAATAACACACTTTTTAAATGGTGGTAAATATCCTTCCAGTAGCAGCGTGGTGTTTCCTCTTTTCTAGCACCGTTCTTATATCTCCAAAACGAGAGATTAAGTGACAGAATAACAAGCTTCGATTAAAGAAAAATTCATTTGAGATAGATACTACATATTGACAGATGACAAGTTTGACATCAAAACTCTTGGGTCAGAAAAAATTACCGCAACATTTTTTTATTCCTTTTTCAAATGATGGTGAGCTCTTTTATTAAAGAAAATCGTTGTATCTGTTAGTAAAAAATCGTGACGTTGATCAATCCTAAAAGGAGCTCGTGTGCATTATAAGGTTGTGCAGCTCTGGTAGAGGGAATTAAATTAGTATGCAAAATTCACTAAATTACAGACTGAACCATTTCTAGTCCAAAATCCAGACGCAAATGTGTTTTCTCTGTTGTAACGATAAGTAAATGATCGAAGAGTCGTGAGTCTTCATACACTCTTGTTCAGTATACTTCGAAAATCTCACAATAATTTAATACAGATACTAATGGAAAATTTGCAATAATTTATTTATCAGAATGTAGAAATTTTTAAGGTCGGCAAGCACAAAATTTGTATTAAACTAAAAATGAATCTTTGAAACGTAAACAGGTTAACAAATAAAATAAGCATAATGTATACTTTTTATAATAGCACATTAATGTAAATTTATGGTTTGGCTTAAGCTTAAAATCGGTATCATTTATCATTTTTATCCTTGGTGAAAAGACATTATATTCAAAAAATCAAACACTCTTTTGTACTTATTCCACATGTATTAAATATGATCAGGACCGGTTTCGCTCATCACGAGCATTTTTAACTGATAGAATTTTACATCTATACAGTGAAACTAATACTAGCCCAAGTAAAACAAATAAGTAGAAACAATTAATAATATAAATATGAAAGGAATTTATAGATAATGATACAAAAATTAACTTCAGCGGAATACACATCTTCTAACATAGCGTAAATCCTTTGCATTCGGTGCCTTACCACTCCCGTAGGAAGTAACTGAATCGTCGAGTTACAAAAAGCACCCTGGAAGCTTTTTTCGTGTTTTGATTAAATAACGAAAAAGTTCTACGCATACATGCCTAACATTATATGTATTATTTTCTTGTCATTGTCTTTATACGTGTATCAAATTTTGGAATGCTTTTTGTATCTCAGTTTTTAAACGGAATGGTTTTTGCAAATCAAATTTTAACTCGCCTTACTAGATAAAAGAATAGCGATCACATGTCATTTTCATAAAAAAATCGCCCAGAATAGTTTTTGCAAATTAATCATTAATCTGTTATTTGTCATACGCTGATAATTAACATCTATCTTTAGTGGACTTAAATGTTTTATTAATATCAGTTCTTAAAAATCATTACATAGCTGAATAGTCTCGTTTTCTCTCACAACTAGATTTCATATCGATACAAAAGGATGAGCCTCAGAAAATACTTTAAGCAAACCTTTGGTTTCGTATGTTTAATTTATTACCCATATATCTTATGCTGTATTTTTTGTTAATTTTCAGATAATATACAAGAATTTCCCGGACAGGCTACGAGAAATATCGTGACGACAAGAATTCAAGCAAGATTTGATGAACATTTTCTTCTGAGTGTTTATAAACGTGTCTATCTTTAATAGCGTTGCAATTTTGTACGCAATCACCGTAAATAACGAGACACCGATACAACCTGTTCCCCAGTCGCTTGTGCCGCAAAGCCTGTGGTAGGCCTTCGCCCTACATTTCGTTCCTCGCACAAGCCACACCGACTGAAGAAAAACGAAAACGCGTTTGCACTTGCAAATTTTATATTCACGCTTGATCAACTTTGAAGCTCCGACCGCTCTGGTTGTGACATTGCAGTCAGTATTCGCGTGGAACTGAATGTGCGGAATTGGCGAAAAGTGAAATGAAAATATATGGATGACATGTAATAGTGCCTAAGTGACGCATAGCAATCGTGTAGATTTAAAGAAATCGTGTATTCTAATCATTTTATTTGTGATAATTTAAAGGGAATACGACCGTATTAAAATTCTAAGTAAACAATAATTTCCGAAAGAATGATCCAAATTTAGCAATATTATTTTTAAAATCATCGATTTAAATATAAACTTTTTTTTTTAATTAAGAAAGCAATAAACTAAATCAAAATGGTTACCGTAGCAGCAACGCAAAATGGGGTCAAAAACGTTTCCGTTAACGATTCCGGAACCGACCTTTCCGAAAGAAAAATATCGAGAGTCCAGACTTTTTATGACGTATTTGTATTTGTTGTATATTCTATTGGATACATATTACAAGCAATGTATTGGGGAATATTTGGACATCCTGAAAAAGATCTGGAAAACGGTGTCGCTGTCGTGACCGGTGGAGGAGGAGGACTTGGCCGGTTATTAGCCATGCGACTGGCCAGGCTCAAGTGCAATGTCATCTTGTGGGATATTAACCAAGAGAGTAAGTGAATCACGATTTTTTTAAACTTTTTCATTGTGAAGTCGTTGGAAATATTATATGTATATGCGTTATTGACAAAATCTTGCTATTCATTCGTTATATAATCGTACAAAAACTTATACATAATAAAGTAACGATTTTTTTAAAAAGATAAAACAAAAACTTTCTTGGAAAAAAACACAAAATACATATTATTAAAACTTCAGAGTCGATTAATTAATTAATGCCTACGTCACTTAAGTTGTGCGTCATATTTAGATATGCATACATGTTTGCATTCAGATCTGCAAGTTTTATGGTACGACATTCTCAATTTTTTTACTAAGCTTTTCAAAACATTTATTAGTCTGATACCGATAATAAGATAGTACCTTAATATTATTAGTCATAGTCGGTGAATTTTAATCAAAGCTGTGGTCAAAATAATATCTTCCAACAAGTATATATACACCGTAATAAATCGATCATTTTTATCATGTAGTTGGAGTCGGTTGGTTTTTTTCGGTCGGTTCGTTGGTTGGTAAATTAGACTTAGGCCGACTAGCCCCCTAACTAAACTAAGAAAAACAATATTCTCAGATATACCTATGCGTGGTTTTCAATTTTAGAACGCAGTGATGTTCATTTGGTATATATTATCTATGGTGGTTTTAGTATAACGTTTTAAACATGAAAACTGGAGCGAAAAGTTTTTTTGTATATAACTTATTTCAGTGTCAATCTCCAACTTTTGAAATATAATGTAGGTTAATACATTTTTCAGCTTTTGATTTATATATTAAATCTTCGATAGATATTGGATAAAGGATAGCTTTGTGAAAGTTAATTTTTAATATAAAATTAAATTTGATAACTTTGTTATTACATTTTGTGACACGAGTTTCCCTTCTTTAGAAGCATCATCTGACCATCTGTATGGTGGTATTCTTAATAAAGCAAAACACGTGTCAAATATTGTATCATAACAGATTATCAAATTTAATTGTATATGATTTAACCTAAATACATTACCTTCAGTACATTGGGTATAATTCAGGGGTGGGCTGGAGGGGGCTCGGAGGGGCTCACACGAGCCCCTTGTTAAATATTTGTAAGGCCGGCGAACCCCTTGTTATTTTAAGAAAAATAATATTCTCAGATCAAATTGGTACACAACCACAATTTCTTACTTATATATTATCTACGATAGCTTCAGTATACACAGTAGTACATGTTAACCCATTTACATTGATAAGTTTACGCATTATTAAATTAAGTTAAATTGCATATTTTTACGTGGTATAAGTGTATTAAGTAACAATCGATTGCTCATTTAAGAATTGCATATAATTGCATAGGAGCAATAAAAAATTCACTCCTTCCCCAGAACACCGAGAATTGCTTTGAGTTAAGCGAGCCCTTTGTTAAGGTATTGGCAGCCCACCGCTGGTATAATTGTATACAAGTGATGGAAAAAGCCACCCCCTCCCTGGAAAAACACAAACAGCTTTGAAATTAAACGAGTCCTTTATTAACGTATTGGCAACCCACCGATAAATTAATGCAAAGCAAAGTTTTAAATAAGCATGCTATTGATTTGCTCGTCAACCTTTTTGATCTACAATTAAAATCTTTTGAAGCCTTGATAATAATTCCGTAAAAAACAACTGCAAGGCAAAATTATATCCAACTGTTTTGAAAAAAACAGTAACTACACTTTAATTTGTGTTATTTGGTTTTAAGTTTTACAGTCACGGTCAAAATTATTAATACATCGTTATAACCTGCAAAAAACCCTGATGTGTGATGCTTGTTATTTTGTGTAACAAAGTATTATAATTATAAATCTAGGATTTATATATCGTTAAAAACAGTGGAAATTTTACTAAGAATTTATTTTGTTATCATTACCGTCTGATTAACCAGAATAATAAATAAATATTAAATATCGATATTAATGTATTGATATATTTAAATGCAGCAAACTTCAATAACACGATGAACTTGAACCGTGATATGTAAAGTTAAGAAACAAAAGATTCAAAAAAATGTTCCGTAATCAAAACCGGTTCATATTCATTCAAACAAAAATATTCATGGATAATATAAAAATTTCGAATCGTGAATAAAGAAATTATTACCATATATTTTTTCGCGATCATCGATTTAAATGTAATTTATATGATATATTGTATTGAATCATAGAACTTTCATGAATTTATTAGAAAATCGGAGAGTTTCATAACTCCTCCAACACAAAAAGTTTAAAATGACTGATTGTTTCTAGCGTTCAGACAAATAAATTTATAAAAAAAGTTTTAAATCGATAAATAATTTCATTAAATTCAATCAAACTATGTAATGTATAATTCAATACTTATTGAATTGATTTTGTGTTAATTATGCTTGCCTAAGAATTAAATGTACATATGTCGTTTCGAAAATTTTCTTTAAAAATTATGAGAATAAGTAATTTTCAACCTACTTTTATGATTATTCGTACTTATTTCATACGAGACATTAAGAAGTTGAAATCTGCTGTAATTCCTTTTGATTCATAAAGAATAATATAAAGTTCTACAATATATTTATAATATTATGTTTTAACATTGTTATATTATTATGATTATATGCAAAATTTATAGGCATTTTTATCAACACTAAAAAAAATACAATGCCCGCTTCAAATATGGAGCATGTAGACCAGTGGTTCTCATGTGCGGCCACCAGAGGATTTTGCTGCGGCCACCAACAGTTTTTTTAAGTAAATGCAACTGCTATTGTTATCACATTTGGTGCGGCCACGAGACATTTCCATAGGACCGCCGATGCTTATAATGCGGCCACAACGAAATTTCACGTGAGAACCACTGATGTAGACTCTTAGTGGAGTTAAAATCAACAGAAGAGTTTCTACGAAAACTGCTTCTTACTCAGTTGCTAAACATCTCTTAGAGAGTAGGGATAGAGCTAGGACAGGATTATTGGTTTGCTAATCGCTCTCGCTGCGCCCCATTTTTACGATAGGATGTGTGGTAGGAAGAAATTCAAGACATTACTAACATCCTTGCTTTCGGACAGAAATCCATAAATCGATTGAAAAAGCAATCTATAAAAACTGTCCGTACTGGGATTCTAACCCGGAACCCTCGTGCTCTAAGCCAACGGCTTAGACACTCAACCACACAGGCGGCATCATCCAAATCACTTTTATATTGTTAAGTTTTTAAGTAAGAAATCTATTATCTGTTTCTCAATAGCAAACCAACGTAAAATTGTTTTTTGGCTATTTTACATTTTAATCATTCACAGAAAATATATACGAAGATATCACGAAGTAAACAGGGATGGGCTGGAGGGGGCTCGCAGGGGCTCGCGCGAGCCTCTTGTTAAATTTGACTCAGGCCACCGAGCCCCATGTTAAAGTGAAAAAAACAATATTTCCAAATCGAATCAGGACTAAGCTACAATTTCTGATATATATATATATATATTATGTACGATAGTTTAACTATAAAGTAGTATACATTCGATTGCCTCAAAAAATATTGTGTTTACTTGTACAAGTATGATCATCAAATAAAAATCGCTTTTTACTCAGAACAACACAAATAGCTCTGAGAATAAGCGAGCCCCTTGTTAACATGTTGGCAGCCCACCGCTGGAAGTAAAATATTCGACATGTGTAACAAGAATATTTCTAATAATCAAGGGGCATCTATCACTACTTTAAATTAAGGTTGATACTTACTATCGAGGTTTATTAAAATACGACTGTTGGAATTTAAACGATGCTTTGAAAAAATACATATATTTTCATTGAAATACGAATATTAATATTTATTTTTTTAAATAATTCGTCGCTTTGTCCATGAATAAAAATATCTTTCTAAAATATCAGCTATCATAATACCTGTATAAAATTATTTTATATCTAAAATCTTGAAACTAGCAATAAACTTATTCAGATAAATAATAACATAGACTTTTGCATCCAAGTTTTTTCATTCTACGCTATTTCCATCTTTCCGCATTAAATAATTTTCATCCGTAAAAAATGCTCTTGGAAGGCTTCACTTGACATAGTAACATGGATTGAAATTTGTAACGAAATACGCAACAAAGCGAATATTGTTGCAATAATGAGATTCAGTTTCGATCTGATTTTACTAATGAATACTTTGAATTGTGACATATGCATGTACACGCTTATCTTAAGTTGAAAATTAGCAAAATGATATCTATAAAATCTTTATATTTTATTTTTGTTTCTCAATAACAAAAATTGTTTTTGCGCTCGTAATACTTGTACCGAGTCTCCTTGAGCTTTGTTCTGGTAAATTTAATTATCGTTATTTTAATATTGCTTACTCGATTATCTCTTCAAGTGCGAAAATATTTTTCGAATCCTTCTCTTCCATTTTTGATTGCATAATTTTATAACAGACATTGCGAAGACTATTTACACACTTTTTATTTTATTATTTACATTACGCTATATTCAATCAGGAATGCCTTGAGTTAATTCTTTGAAGTCTTTACTAAATTAAATCATACAGCTGACTTAGAAGTTGAAGAATTGTGATGAAATTATTAATTTAATATGTAAAAGCCCGCATTATTTGTTGATATAAGTAAACATGAATAAATATGTCAAAGTCTAGAGTCTAGGCCTAGACCCATTCTTCGGATTATCGTTATAACTTTATATAAAATAACTTCTGATACTCGTTGTCTTATCACAGTCGATTAGTTTGATAGAATACAGTGGCGGTTATACGTACTGGGCTAGGTGGGCTTAGCCCGACCTGCATTTTTCACCCAAAACGTTTAGAAAAAAAAAACTTTAGATTGCTGAATAAAAATGAGCAGCAATTTCCGCTAAGCCGCTGAAAAAAATAAATACAGGCAACGTGACGCCAGTCTGGCGATACCTACGTATTATTAATAATAATAAAGGCTTGGACTATTTTGAATTTAGTCCGAGCTAAAACAAATGCTTTTTTGTAACACTCTGTTTACATTGGGGCGCAATCAAGCACGATTAAAAAACGTATGTATTTTATAAATATTGGCCATACGGAAATGTCATCTAATCGTACACGACTGCGCCTCGGTATACAGCCTGCAGTCATTAGGTTACTCGGGCTAATTCAAACTAGCCCTTTTAACTTTTCTCTAGCCCACCCAAGATTTTAGGTCACGAACCGCCACTGATAGAATACTTTACAACAGTGATGCACAACCTCTACCTTCTAGCGGGCCGCATAAAACAAATTTATCGTTGATTCGGGCCGCAAAGAAAAAAATGATTTAAAGTACGCTCAATCCTTTTTTTATACAGAAAATATGTATGTTCCATGTAAAACAGCCTTAAAAACGTGTAAAAAAGATTAAGTGAATTTAGATAAATGAGTAATAGGTTCCATTTTATTATTTTGACCGTGTTATTTAGAAAATAAATAAGCCATGCAAAAAAAAGATCATGAGTACTTGCTTATTAAAAATCATTTCATTGTGAAATATTTATGTTTCATTTATATGCAATTCATAAGTTAATGCGTTCATGGTCTTTGTTAATTTTTAACTATTTTTTTTAATTTGACATAATATTTGTAAGCCTGTTTCTATGAACCGATTTATTCTCCTTCACTGAAGAAGAAGCTTGCTGACATTTGTTTAATAAATGTTTTACGTGAAAAAATATTTTTGAGAAAGAGATTTAAGGGCCGCCACAAAATTCAAAAAGGGCCGCGTTTGTGCATCACTGCTTTACAATTAGACAAGTAAAATACATGATTTCATAACACTACGTTATATAGTTATATACCCTCGCTCTTTTATACGAAATTTTTAATTATGCGATTTCAATTTACGTGATGCTTTTGCACGACCTTCCAGGGAAGAAGTCCGCTTGATTTTTCCTAAGTATTTTCATAATGAGACTTCTTATTCTCGCCAAGAGAATGTGTGCCATTACCTTCCCAGGTATACTGAGAAGAGTTATGCCTCGGTAATTATTACAGCTGAGGGGATCACCTTTTTGTGGAGCGCTAACATCTCATCGTCCACCCAGTCCTTAGGACAACGCTCACTGTCCCACACCCCGGCCATCAGGTGATAGAGAGGATGTAGGATGGCGTTAAGACCCCATTTCAGAAATTCTGAATGAATACCATCTCCACCCGGTGCTCTGCCGTTTTAAGCCTTTTCACTGCCAAGATAATTTCGGCATGTGTGAGCGTACGGTCTGAAATACCGGACACTCGGGGAGGTCCATAAATGTAGCCTCTTCGGTTACGTCAAAGGGGTCCTGAGGGGGGCAGTCGGTTCAGCACCTCGCAGAAATGATCTCTTCCAAATCTAAACTATTTTTATACCCCAGCTAATAGCTATTATGTTCATGTGCATTATATTATTAATATATTCTTTCAATATTAAATATTATCTTGGTTTTTACCCGAAATGATTTTTTTCTTCAAAACATTTTTTGCAATCGGTCAAAGACCGCTTATAACTAACTCTAGAAATAATACCAATAGCAATATTACCGGCTCCGTGGTCGAATTTCAACGTCGTTTACTTAGAACACAGAAGTCACGGGTTCGAATTCCAGCACGGACAGCTTTTTAAGATTGATTTTTCAATCGATTTATAGATCTCTGCCTGAAGGCATGGCTGTATTTGATGTTTTGAATTCTCTCTCACCCTTTTTATCCTAAAAATTGGCATAGCAAGAGTGATTAACTAACGATTAGTTCTGTCTTAGTCCTATCCTTGTATCCCTAATCTCTTCGAAAAAGAGAGGTTGAACAACTGACTAACAGTTTTAATAGAAAATCTTCAATTGAGATACCTCTGTTAAGAGGCCATTTGTTCCACATTGGGAGATAAATTAAAAATACATATATTACCAATGCTTTTTTTCATTATTTTATGTTTCCTGAATTTTTACTACATTTATCCTTCTTGCTGCATTTTTGATAATACTAACTTTCGTAATATGAATAAATTAAAAACCAGTCGTCAACAGATTTTTAATTAAAATAAAAATAATAAAAGATTTTTAGCACTTTTTCTACTTAAAATTTATTTGATCAGGACCAGTTTCGCTCCTCGCGAGCATTATCAACTGATAATGATTACGATAATGACAACTACTGATAATGATAACGAGCATTATCAACTCAGTTGATAATGCTCGCGAGGAGCGAAACCGGTCCTGATCAAATAAATTTTAAGTGGAAAAAGTACTAAAAATCTTTTATTATTTTTAATATAATGCCATTCCACCAAGTATTGACAGTGAACACCTTAAAAGAGATTTTTAATTATTCTAATACAAAATTTTTAAAACCGAATAACCGAAAAACATCGCGGTTTTTATCGAAGTTTATTATCGGGAACGAATGATTGTGTAAACAAAGAACAATTACATGGCGTATCGCTTTCTTTGTTGTCCATTCAGTCATTGGATATGGTTGCATATCGATTTACATATTAACGAAATGAAAAGTTTTGATTCTTTTGAGCACGCAACCGAGTTGAACGAAAGTCCAAGAGTATTGAATATCCTCGACTTCTCTGTCGACATAAAATATTGACGGAATACTTGTATATATTTTTTAAATAAAATCCTTGTTCGGTACAAGCGTAAAAATATAAATGTTAAATATCAATATAAACATACTAGTTATTATAATATTTCTGTTAGCATATTTAATTACTTTCAAATACTATTTACAAGTCGGAATCAGCATCCATATTCTATAGTCATTTTTTTTTTGTATAAACATAATTTTATAGTGTGGTTAGAATTTTACCAGGCAGTATTTATTACTCAATACTCTTAGTGTTATATTACTTAAACAAACCTGATTGTATTAAAAACGTCCAAACAGCTTTGTAAGCGAGCAGAAAGGTTAACAAAAATGCAAGCAATGCAACTATGAGTCCATGCAGTACCTCAAACTGCACTGGTACGCACAGCTTCACCTCAATGAAAGTACGAGTCCATTACATAGAAAGGTACTTACTTGCCTTCTTAAAAACAATGGAGTGCACAAACAAGAACCGTATTTTCATGTGTGATTTTATTCGATCATGTTTACTTTACAAACACCTGTGGCAAAATCGTTCGTATAGATCAGTGGTTCTTAACGAGCGCGGTACCGCCCCCCCTGGTTTGGAAGTCTGGGGGGGCGTTTTTAATTTTTCAGAATTTGGGGGCGCTGTAGGATTGCGACGGGGCGATTGAGGATTTCAATCTCGTGAGCTAAAAAAAACGAGTTTCGGAGATATTTTGGGTAAAAAGTATACGGAACTAAGGATCTCAAATTCGTCGGTGAGGGGGGGTGGGCGTTATTTATTTCTGCAAAAGGAGGCGATCCGTTCAATACGGTTAAGAAACACTGGTATAGATTATTTAAAATATTAATATAAAAATCGAAGGTTAATTGTGCGAATGTTTTTTTTTTAATAATATTAAATCTGAAAATTTTTTAATTTAATTTTTATAAGATACGCACAAACTCAGAAACCAAATATCTACAGAAAGACCTCGATAAAATTCATGAGAGAAAAAATATAATTAAATAATACGACCTCAAAAATATATATTAAACATCAATGGATCACCTCTCCTTGGGCCATTATTGAAGTTTACCCAGTAATAATTATTTTTACGCAAATTTATATGCAGGTGATCAAAGGACATCAATTACATTTTAATTTTAAAGGTTTTAGATTTGGAAGCTTTAAATATTTTCTTCTAAGTATATAAATCTTCGTACGTAAATTGCTATTTTAAATCGTTCTATAATAACTGAGTTCAACAAACTTTGCTAATTCTTGCTAATGGTCAATTATTGTTGATTTAAGACCAATACCAACCATTAACTTAATAATACAAAAAAAAACTAATCATAAAACATTCGCTATTTCAAAAGTGCAATTAAATTTTTATCATTAATTTTCGTGTTGAATTTTATTTTACGTTGCCTTTGTAATAGTTATTTTACAAGAAATTCGAATGAACCAACCTAATGGAATTAGTTTTGATTGAAACTGAATTGCTTTCCAACAAGCTGATGTCTTGATGTTTATTATTAATATTTGGCAATGTCATGAAAGCTTTTACGTTTTCTTTTTAAAATATTGAATATCTTTATCTCCGTTTCGTTTTCTTACTTCATGTATGAAACAAATGAATAGTAAAAATGAAAAATATAAAACTGGCTAGAAATTTTAGTAATATATTCTTGGAAGTAGATTGATTCCAGTCATTCTTAGCTCAATTAAATACTACAACGATTTTTTCGTTTTATCATTTTACCATATTCTCTTTATTTGTGGAGCCACGCGGCGCATCCATGAATCTATATTCTGCCAATTGCTTTGCTTCCTGCCATGAAATGTCATCATCTTTCAATTCCACAAAGTACGCCGGAATCCCACCATTTGAAAGAAGGGTCAAATAGAGTTGAAGCATCCACAACACATGACTCAGCTAGTTCCAACGCCTCTCCTTGACCACTGACGTAACAAACCGCAGTCATTTGCATACGTCCTCATATGTATACAAGGCAAAAATCTTTATTTTAAGCGTAAGCGAAATCAGTCGTGAAATTTCCGTTTGCATGCTAAAAATAGTTTTCTTTAAAAATTATTCAATATACCCATTTTTTTTATTTTTGCACGTCATTTGCGGGGTGTAATATACGACAAAACTGCCGGTGCATGTCTGTTGGAAATATCGCAAGTAAAATAACTCGCTCGTCAGTGGGTCACCAGTTGCAATGCGCTCAAAACGAGTACATATAAAAAATAACAACATCGGTGTGGTCAATCTGTTTTATCGCCAGCTTTGTGGATCTACTATGAAAGGAAATGAGAAATCATTATCCGTGGGGTAATATATCATAGGTTTTATTTATACTGCGTACGCAATAATCACTAGAAGTCATCCTTTTGATGATATTTTACAATGTAACTGATACAAGTGCGTTCAGAAATAAACACAAAAACCATTTATTATTGCGGTATTTATCATACATAGGAACATTGTATTTAATCAAAAAAAATATTTTGTATTGTTTTTAAGCTGAGCGTTTCTATTATCTTTCTAATTGTGAGTCGTATAACATACAAACCACGGAATCACCATTCACGCTTAATACAAATTTCACAGTTAAATGTTTGAACTGTTCAAAATCCTCTAATTTAAATCCAAAAGACCCCAGTCAAGTACATGATCTTACAGCTGCAGTAATTTTAACGCGTGCTTGTCGATGATTTTATGTATACTTATCATCTGTATGAACCTATAAATTTAATGTACATACGTAACGAAAGAAAATATTGTACATATTTAATATGTTTTATCGTAAAAAGAAATAATCGGTGTCTGAAGAACTCGTGTGTTGAAGAATCACTAAACCGTTAACTGTCAATTCTAAGTGGGAAGGAATTATATTCATAAATATTTAACACATAGTTTCAGTAGTTATTTTACAAAAAAAATTAAGATCAGAGCTCGTGATGGTTTCATTAATCGCTTGCATTTTTAAATAAAATCATTTAAATGATCTCTAAACCATAAAAAATATAGTGCATATTGCTATTAAATTTCACGGCGTTCAATACCAGAATACTTGAAGCAAACTATTTGTTAATATCAATAGTACAATTGAAAATAAATATTTAAAAAATATATGTTGCATAAATTAATACTGAATGGTTGTTGACCGGTCATCTATTTATGTATGATGACCTTTTACTTGTATTCTTCATTTTATGCATCTCTTGAAGAGACTGGAATTCAAAATGAAAGAAAACCTGCTTTTTATCAGTAGGTGTCTTACATTTTATCGCTATCAAGTATTCTGTGAGAATATGGAAGAGCATTAACAAAAATAACTCTGTCATACTTTTATTGAAAGGAAAATGGATCAAGATTAATTACTCCTATTAGATTTTGATTTTAGGTTTGCAGTTAAAAAAATCTAACCAGTTAAAAAAGTGCACACATACACAAACAGAGATTGATTTTTTAATTAGTCAAAGCCTGACGTTCCTAAGTCAACATCAACCTTTCATTCATGACCAGCGGCGAAGCCTCCTCATAGCAGAGGTATGCATCGCAAGAGGGCCTGGCGAAAAGGGGGGCCCAATTTTTTATCTACGCCACTGTTCGAATTAACACCTTTTATATAAAGATATGCAAACAGCTTCACAAATTCGGGTTAATCTCTTCTATTTATTGTAATTTTTATACAGTGGAACCTCTCATAACGAACACCACTTATAACGAGTAATTACCATAACGAGCAAAACATACTGTGAACAAATTCTCACTTAACGAACGATATTTCGCATAACGAGTGACGCAGAGTTTTGGAAATATCACTTTCACATCGTTGCTTGCCTCAAGATGAATGACAAAGCGTGAAAAGGGTTTACCAAGAAGACCCTCACTTCTGCTTGTAAGAAGCTTTGGCCAGAGAGCGTTGTCGAATGTGATTTTGAGGGGTTTGAAACAGTACCTGTGGAGTCTACAGTCAGCGAGATTGCATCTTTGGCCAATACCATGGGACTGGAGGTGGATAACAACGATATTGATGAGCTTGTGAAAGAGTACAGTCAAAAGCTGACCGCCGAAAAGCTTATGGAGTTGCATTGTTTTTCACAGCAAGAAGTTATGGAGGAGAGTTTATTAGTGGAGGAGGAGGAAGTAGCAAAGAAACAATCTTCTGGCGCAATAAGAGAAAAGCTGAAAGCATGTGAAACTATTGCATCGTACATTAAGAAGCATCAACTAGTCGATTTTTTATCGTTTTTTGCAAATCGAAATCGCATTCCTGGTTGTTACGCTCCTTAACAATTTATAAGTATGTAATTTTACTTGAATACACGTTAAAAATATAAAAAAATATGTATTTTTTTTCGGCATGGAACGCATTATTGTATTTTACATTGTTTTATATGGGAAAAATTGTTTCGCATAACGAGTGTTTCACATAACGAGTAAGATTCTGGAACGAATTAAACTCGTTATGAGAGGTTCCACTGTATTACAATTGCAGTCAACGTAGTTTTTTTTATAACGCCTTGAAAATATGTGTTAATTGTTTCCACAATTTTATACTTATTTTTTTTATTTCTGACATTAAAAAATGCGTTGTTTATACTTTTCTTCACCTTTAATACCCGCACACTTTTGAATGACATGTAGTGATGTAGTCTGTCAATTTTAAATATTATTTTCATTAATTTCATTCTGAAAAACATCAAAACAAACATATATCGCTTACATCAAACTATATTTACCTATTATTTTATTAACCAATGTATATTTTAAAATCTTAATTCAGCTAAAAACAAGAGTGGCCATCTTAAATGCTCTAATATATTTATTACGCTAGCATCGCTATACCAATTGAGATACTAAAGTACAGTTGCATCACGTGAACTTAGTTTCTTCGGAACTAATTGATCTATTTCAATTGCATCAAATGTTAAACATTCGTAAAAATAATGACTCACTCAATGAAAATTTTTGCACACTTTGCAATTAATAAAAAATATATATACGGAACGTTTTACAATAAGTAGCAATAATTGAGCCGTTATAACATATTGTTTTAAATATGGCAATGTCATTTTCAATGTTTACAAAAAACATTTCCTGTACATTATAACGGTCATTATTATTTTTACGTCGTTGCAATTCAAAACGCTTGGCTTTCAAAGCATCGGCTGTTGCATCCAACAATTTTATTATTCACTGATTTTTATTCAGTTAATATAAATGCACGTATATTAAACACATATGAATTTTCACAAACAATAGCTTGTGAAATTAATTAATAATGATCATATAATCGATCTTATTTATAGCCGAATGTTTTATGACATTGAGAGTTCTTCCTGGTATGTAGGATACGGTGCCTACAGGTTAAAATCCTTTTTCTAACAGTTTTATAAACGTATTTACCATATTTTCCACGTTGATAAAAACTTTTTTTTAAGTACTTTTTCTTGATCGCAATATTCACAGGCCCTTCTTTTTTTCAAATTAAGATACTATTTTTACAATGTCAGACTAAACCTTTTTGATAGAGAGATATTAAGTTAGTTACATTGTGATTATCGATAAAAACTGTGGGTTACGTCCTTTTTCCTTTCCACAGTCGATATTAAAATCCCTGTTTTTTTAAGCCTACCAAAAATTATTAGAACTCAAATTACTGTATATAACATATATGGGCAACCACCGGCCCGCCGAGCTATTTTGTACGGCCCTGATTCATCTCGGTGAAGTATTAGAGAAAGAAATTAATAGTTCCAGGGAGGGATTAAATAATGGAGATGAGACGGGCGCTTGCAGTGGCTCCACTCTACTAGTTCAGTATCACCACCATATAAGACGTGTTTTATTTAATTTAATATTACTTTATTATGTTTAGTAATTTGGCCCGGCCCTTGACTCGGAGACCGAATGATAATTTGGCCCCAGACCTAGGAAAGGTTGCCCATGCCTGGTAGATAAGATGAACTCTAGATATAATAAATATAAAGATCATTTTTTATCCATATAGTCAACAATATATTTCTTCAGACACTAATAAATTATTGTACATTCAACATAACAGGTTTTTGCTATTTTTTACGTATAGTTTTTTTTTAAGTTGAGCAACATAATTCAAGGTGATATTAAATAAACTAATTGTGCAAGAAGAAACTTAAACATTCACTACCAAGTACCCATATAAGTTATTGAAAAATAGCCACTTATGAACTCTCTTAAACTTAATTTAAAAAAACGTTCAAAAATGACCTTTACATTCAATTTAAAATTGAATTTTAATCACTATCAGCCAGGGTGGAATCTTGGTATCCCGTCCAATTTTGTGATTCCGAATGATTTTTGGATTGTGGATAAGAAGCGAAATGAAAAGGTCCCACTTTTGGGAAATTCTTGGGATTTTTAAATCGGCCAGTAAGCAAAAAAAAAAAAATCCACCATCGAGCTAAAAAAAAGGTGTTCCACCATAGTTTGTACAATATTTTTAAATCTCTCAATTTCTTTTTCCCAGTGATCTATCCCGGGATCCCGAAAACCCACACCCATAAATAATTGGGAATCCCGAATTGGCACCCAAAGTACCTCGTGCGCTTTACTACTCTAGTTATACTGTCTGTTGTTTTATGTATTTTTATTTCAAGTTTTAAACCTGTTTGTGACGAATTATCGTCCCGTTCAGCTTAACCTGTTGATTCCCACTTTCTACATATGTTTGCGTACTTCTCCCCATATCTAGAAATATTCCAGACACCCTCTTTATTTTATCAAATAATTCAAAAACATTTTTCTATGTTAAAAATTGTTTCAGTATTTCGCAAACTTTGTACACAATTTAAATTAAAGAATAAGCAAACGCCTTTCGGCTTGGAAACCGCCGGCGCAAACTAATTGTTTTGTTATTATAAATCAGATGCAACCCAAACAATTATCACATTATTTGGCCTTGACTCAGCATGAAATAATCGGCACATTTGATTTGTAATTTCAGCTGATTACAAATCAAGTGAGCCAAACTGTAAAGAAATATATCTGTAAAGAATTACACGTGACGTCACCGAGAAAACAGAATCATGCTTGCAGAGATGTAGGAAGGAGTCCTGCCGCCTGAGGCGGTCCTTGAATTTGCCGCCCCCAATATTTCCTCCAGTTTTGTTTTTAAATCACTTCTATTTTTTATCTATGAACTAGGAGTTTTTGCTACAGATGGCCCAATTGTTTATGTATAAATATAAAATAACTATAATATAACATTCAATAATATAATATTCTTGAAATAATTAACCCCAAAACGTGTCCGTTGTTACGCCACTGCATACTTATAAATACAGTGGAACCCGGTTCATTGTATTAAAGGTCTTAAAAAAAACGATGAATCCTTGGTGCTGTAAAGTGGACGACATTGTAACAAAAACACTAAATATGGGAAAACGAAGAATGCTAGAACGATAAATTTGGATTCTGTTCTAGTAATATAAATTTTATTTCATAAATAAACTAAATTATCTCTATTTTCGCTTAACTCGTAATAATAGATTTATCCTGAAAATATATTTTATAAACGGCTATCGTAAAAAATCTATCATTTATAAATATCTACGCATTGTTTTTCAAAAATCCAAATCAATATTTGAACGTCATTGCCATCACATGTGGCCAAGAATATGTGAGAGTGTATGACCGAATCTAGGTCCCGTCTCGTAAGTGGTAAGTACCACCCACCCACTCTCTGAGCTAGCTGACCTCACGGCCAATTTTTAAGTGGACGTATCTCTTAACATTTTTGGTATCGTGTATATGCAGGTGTAATATTTATTACCACATAGCATAATTTTTTTCTAAGTTCAGTATCAGTATCATAGATGAATGTCAAAAGTGACTTGAATCGCGTGAAATACATACATTCTAATTTATTTACATGTCATGTTTTGGGTTTGCTTTGTGTGTACAGGGATCGGCAACATATATAGTTTCACAAATTATTATAATTTCATAAAATTATCAATTGATACAGTGTTAGAATGAAATAAGAAAAAAAGTTTTTTTAAGATAATTAAATCATTTTTTAAAAATTTAAAAATTTCGTGCCTTTATATCTACAATATTTGGTCAGTATTTTTTTTCACGATACTTTTCCAAATGATTTATTTCTTTCACATTCTGTGAAACAAATTTTGATTTTCGCCTCTTTAAGAAACATACTCGAACAGAATATCGCATGGCTGTTAATATTATTCTTGTACCTTCAACTTCTTCCGGTGTAATAATAGCCATTAATAAATTTCTACGAACATCTTTTTAAATTATTTTTTGTACTCGTTGCGACATCTTATATTTAAATAAAAAAATATTTTTTACCCTGGGTCCCGATTCTTGGCATTGAAATTGCTTACGATCATTTTTTATTTTTTTAATTTACGCCTTGAATTTATTTAACTTGTGTAAATTTAAAACCTAGCCAAACCTATTACATATAAAGACATCAAATAAGACAGACATTAAACATATTTGATAAGCTACTAGAGGTTGTCTAAAATTATCGTGGAATATCATTTCAAGAATTGTGCTCCTGGATATTCTTACACTTATAAGTGCGCCTATAAGTGTAAAAAGCATTTCCTCGGAAACCTCAAAAACCAATGTTATATAAGTCGTGTCGGAAAAACCTGAAGACTTTTAATAATAGCGTGCTAATTATGATAGTTTACATTTATTTTCCTTGTTATTATCATACGTAATGGATTGACATTTTGGTATGGGAATGTATGAATTCGTAACTGCCAAATAAAATAAAGTTATTTTATTTTTTATCGCTACCTTCTTACTAGTTATTCTTTTTTACAAAAAAGGTGCAGATTATGTTTTGCATTGCATGTAAAATACACCTAGTCCAAATTTTCTTTTTTAAAGCGATTTACTCGTTGCTACGCGATTTTTCCCTTCCAATTTTTTTTTACCGAAGAAACTGTAAACTTTCGCAAAATCTTGGACTTTGTTCTGCATTTTGTTAAAATACATGTATTAAATTAAATTTATTAGATAAAAAATAATCAATGATATACCCTATCGCCACATCAGTGCAGCAGTAGGACAATTAAGAAATCGTTTCGAGATTTATTATCCACATTACTCGTACTGTAAAATTACATTGTATCTTACCATTCCATTGGATTTATCATTATAAATTACTTATAATGGCATTCATAGGTCAAAACTATTTTTGGTTGATGGTCTTACTGTTGCATTTATTTAACGATGTACAGCACACACACCGAAGATTAATATAAGCACGAGAAAGTTTAACAAAAATTGATTTTATTTAATGATAGCTCCTAGCAGAACGAAAAATTAATCAGAAGTGTTTTTAAAAAAATCAAAAAACCAAAGGTATGACTGTAGAAAAGTATTACTATATTACCCAATAATTCTATTATTATTGTACCTAAAAATTTATCGTAAAGAGACTAAAAAATCATATTAATTAAAACATGTATGTTCCGACCCCGCCTTTTCCTCATCACATAGACAATATCGCTCGTATTTTTTATTCACAAATATCTAGAATTCATTACATTCATCAACACTAACTTCAATTTACCTTAATTGTGTTATACGTAAACATATTTTGAAGCGATGAAAAATAGCATGTACCGCTTTAAAGTGTTAAATTTCAATACTTGGTGGAAAGACGTCATAATTATTAAAATGAAACGAGATTTTCAACTGATCAGTTATGTGGTTCGCGATGAGTCAAACTGCCCCTGGTAATTTTATAATTTTGTAGATAAATCAAAGATGGTATAAAATTGATTGCGAAATGTCGTATTCTTTATATAACCGATGTACCCGGATACCTTATATACTTAACTCTTGCATAGTACGCATACATTTAGATCTAATTTGAAATTAATTGATTATATTATATCTATATATATTTCATGAAGTGCATACTTGCAGCATGCTAATTACTTCAACGTAAAACTTTTCAAGGAAGTCATTACACGAATGAACAATTTACAATTTAACACCTGTGTTTTAAAAGATAAAAATTAATTATTAATCAAAACAAACATTCGTACGAGCAGTGACGTAACCACCGGCACCATACAACCTATGCTATATATTAGATGATCTGTTATTAATTGCGTCGGTCAGATTATTAAAATAATTTTGAATTTGTGTAGTTATTTTTATATGTATGTATATTTTTTATAGCCTTAATCACAATTTATTCAATTAAAAATTATGGCTAAGATTCTATGTAACATATAATTATAGTAAAATAGATGTGTTATATAATATAAAATACATTGTAATATTCATTTTTGACCAATTTTATCAATTTCATTGGAACAAATAAAGCTTAACAAAAAAAACCCGATTTCGGTACCAGCCCCGGGATCTCGGGATCACAAAATTTTAATCCCAAAATCCCGGTATCAACATATTGGGTCGGGATTTGATTACCTGCCCGCTGCGGTCTAGTTGGTTAAAGGTTGCTCTACCGATCAGGTGGGTCTGGGTCCGATTCCCGGTAAGGTCAATGTCAAATCGGATTTTTTTCAATTTTAATTTAAGATCTAAGACATGGGTGTTTGTGAAGTTAATTATCTTTGAGTTAATCTCACGTGACTTACAAACATTCTCATCGAGTATATCTCGTATAATCTTTCAACTTTAAAATATTTGATGCATTGGCGTAAGCTGTAATGTCAAATATTTTTTTAATTAAAAAAAAACTGTGACTTAAAAATAAAAAATAAAATCGGTGGCCTTGACCATTGGCTGTAATGCCAGATATTAATATTAGGGTTATGTAAAAAAAATAAACACAAAGTCATGGGAAATGATCAATCCCGGGATCCCGAGATTTTAAAATTGTGTCGCCCGAAATACCGGAATCGCAAAAATAGTACGGAATTGGATGCCGTAGTCTGAAGTAATATTAATTAAAATTATTTTAATATATTATAAATATATCCTTATTACGATTTTTTTTTTTTTTAATCTTCAATAATTAAGATTCTTAGTACTTTTTCCACTTAAATTTTATTTGATCAGGACCGGTTTCGCTCTTCAGGAGCATTATCTACTGATCATCAGTTGATAATGCTCGTGAGGAGCGAAACCGGTTCTGATCAAATAAAATTTTAAGTGGAAAAAGTACTAAAAATCTTTTATTATTTTTATTAAAATGCCATTCCACCAAGTATTGACAGTGAACACCTTAAAAGTGAATTAAGATTCATTTTTTTTTACCAAGAGCAAGAGCAGGGAAAAGAAAAAATATTTACAAGCAAATTAATTATGTTGAACGTTTTTTACAATGTTAATTTATACTGGTTAAATATTTGTGCGCAGTTTGCAATCATTTATAATGATTCAATTTTCTCCGAGCATATTAAATAAATCAATATGAATCACTAATAGCAAAAAAAATCTTAGTTACTATCTATCTTTGTATTAAATATTAACAAAAATAAATTTATATATATCTTCCATCTCGAGTGCGCAGCTTAGGTAAATTTTTATTATTTATATTGTATTTTTTACTTGCACATGCATCTTTTAATGCATTCCACGTATTTGAGAAATAATAACCATATGTTTGTTCTGCACATGAATTACAAAATACGAAAATATTACTAAGTGAAAGAATTAAACGATGACAATTATTTAAATTTGAATGAAAGATTTTTACAGTTGATACATACTAATGTGGTGCCCCAGTTACTCGTTATTTTCTTATTTCAGAAATTCAGCGTACATAATAAAAACACGATAGTTTAATAATAAGAATCAAAACTTTACAAAACGTTTCGCTATGTCTACCCTTTTGAGTTTTTTTCCATGTCCGCTTTCAATGTGAAGTATATACAGAGGTGGGCTGCCAATATCTTAACAAGGGGATCGGTAAATGTTATCCATTTTTTGTCCGCTCCCAATGTCAAGCATATAGCTTCTTAATGAAGGTATTTCACCAAAAGCTATTTTTGTACGAGAACTGCTTGTTACTTAGTCGCTCAACCTCTCTTTTCCAAAGAGAGTAGTAGGGATAGAATGATAAGGATAAGACAGCACTAGTGATTAACTAATTGTAACGCCCAGTTGAATTGAAGGATCGGAAGAGTGGGAGGCAATCTTAAGACGTCATAAACACCCATGCCTTCGAACAGAAAATAGATAAATCGATTGAAAAAATGCTGTTTCGTACTGGGACTCGAACCCGTGAGGAGCAACTAATTTTCAAATTTAACCATCTACAGAAATTGGAATTATGTGATGATTTGATCTAAGACGAATGATTTTCTTATCTTAACAAGGGGCTCGCCGGCCTCGCCAAAATTTAACAAGGGGCTCGCGCGAGCCCCCCCGAGCTCCTCTTGTCCATCTCTGAGTATATGCCCTCTTAATAGGGGCATCTCAATAAAAGCTTTTCTACGAGAACTGGTTCGTTACTCAGTTGCTCAACCTCTCTTTTTCAAATAGAGTAGGGTTATAAGTATATGACTAGGACGCGACTAGTGGTTATCTAATCGCTCTCGCTATCCCCTGTATTTTAGGATATGATAGGAGGGAGGGAAGTCAAGACATCACATACATACATCCCTTTAAACAGAAATCCACAAATCAATTAAAAATCAATTTATAACAACTGTTCGTACAAAGATTCGAACTTGTGACCTCCGTTTCCGAAGTCAACGACGATGACCACTCGAGCACGCAAGCCGGCTGATATTTCTATTTCTACGCGTTCTTGAGTCTTCTCAGTGAAATTGTTTTTAAAAAAATATACATCGTCATTTTTTTAGCTATCTCACATAGCACTCTGATGCCGTTATATCAGAGAAAAACGATGAAAACCAATTAATATCGATGATTTATGTAACTCGAATATAGATCATCCAATTAATAAATCAGACCAAAGAATTCAACTAAATGTTGGTATTGCCATGGTCATGATACAAATAAATGGATAAGATTTACCGACCCCCTTGTTAAGATATTGGCATCCCACCGCTGGTTATGTCCTACTACTGAACATGACCTTAATTAATACCTAATCTGTAAACAAATGTTGATAAAATGCATAAATCTTAAGCACAGTTCATTTGGATATTTCCTTTCGATAATGTATCTCAAAACAGGTAATTTGGAATGGTCTGACCGGTGAACGGACGATCGATTTGTCTTATTCGACCGATTGAGTTTATTATAAATTTAATATCTAAATGGATGACAGCTGATTATAATATATATTGAGTGATATTTTTTTACACCGAATAATGTTAATTTATTTATACTCATGCAAAACTAGGTATTATATTCAGTTCGTTGTTTTTAATACATTGAATGTTTTACTAATGTACTAAGTGAATATTTAGAAATTGGTAGTTTGTTAATATATTTTTAACATTTTTTTTCTATATTCTACATCTAAAGACATCTTAAATATGTAATAAATAATGACTAGACCAGAGTAAATTGTTGGCTAATTGATAAAAAAAAACAGTAGGTATTTGTGTCAAATTGTTGGTTAATAATTTAGTGGGCATTAGAAATGAGTATTACATACGAATAATCACGGCCGATGATCATGACCTAAGTGAAAAATAATAATTTACTCAGTTATTTTACGCAAGATTATTCTATCCATAAACACTTATACCGTCCACGAAAATTCTAGGTATCAATGTAACAAAAATACGATTTATTATAATTTTATTACATAATCTCACTCTAATTATCAAACAGTCATATAAAACATGATAATAAACGCCTTATTGACATTTTTCTTAAACAATACATTAAATATGTCAATAAAATAAACAAACTAGTTTTATCCTGTTTACTATGTACGAATACTATTTTCTACGACATCATTTTTAAAATCAATTCAGAAAAATTGATGTAAAATAATTCTCGCATTTTAACTTTACATGGCTTAAAAAAACTAATATATTTTTTCTCGGCTGAGAACCTTAAAGTAATATCAGCCGTATTTGAACTTCAAAATAAAAAATATATGTTGTTTATACGAGTAATATATTAATTTACTTCTTATTTGAATTCAATAATGTGAATTCATATATATTAAAAATAAACAAAGACAGATTAATTGAAAGAAATCTTTACATGCTAATGAACTTTTTTACATTATTTTGATTAATGAAGCAATGTATAAAACACATCTCCTAATTGCATCCTTTATTAAGCAATATAATTAACAAAATTGCTCTTGTATAACCTTGGTTTTTTTTATTTATTATCTAGACAGCGTGAAATTTATTATTTTTGTATTAATTAACCTATGTACTTTAATGTATTTTTTGCATCGTCGCTCTTAAATGCTTGACCACTTATTAAAAATACAAAAAAGATAATAGCTTTGAAGTAGATATTTTGAGTGTTCAATTTTCTACAAAGCACTATCTATCTCGAAGTATCATTGAAAATTCTTAGCATTTTTCAATATTTTAAAATATTTATTTTAAAACGGTTAACCTACATCACTGTGAGTTCAATCTACCCTTTCATATGTATATTTATTTACACAGGGCTGGGTTACATATTTATGTACATTTACAAGTGTAACGTTTTTTTTCATTTTGATTAATTATTTATATACCAAACTTCTACTGACAATGAACATATCCATTAATATTTTAAGTCGTATATATCTGTTCTTTGGCACTTCAATGTATTTCTTAACTATCTTTTAAATATTTTTCTTTAAATATTATTAAATTTTACCTTCAATAAAAACGAAATAAGTATTATTCTCTAAACGGAATTGATCATAAAATTACTTGAAATTCATGTGTTTTTATAAAAAGTACATCTCTCTTCAGAAAAAATATTGTCTACACTGTTGGAAGCATGTAGCACTCATAATAGTTCTTATAAGACACATCGTTTCTAATTTTCTACAAACACGTATCTCAATTTTTTCAGTTTTGAGTTTTTGATGTAATGAATTCAGAATTTCAATACAAACATATTTTATTAAATCGCACCCCAAAATATATTTTACTTCGTGATTTATTTTTTCTAATACAAAAACTTTGGCAAATAATATAGACATGTGCAATTTTTGACATGTGCAATGTTTGCGATGAATGTGCACATTGTAAACTGGTAGAATAAAGTATATTTGAATGGAGTAAATAGAAATTATCATCGAGCACTTGCTCGAGTCAGCATAGCAAGAATGGAGGAAAAATTGCAGACATTTTTTCCATAATTATAAACCTTAAATCTATTTATTTTTTCATTCATTCGTTTGATAGTCGAATCCAGCTTCTATAACCAAAGTTGGCCGCAGAAAAATGAAAGTATCACAAAACACTCCTCACTTTTCTTTTCGAAGATATATACATATTTTACGCGTGCATCTTTTGTTCTGTTTTTTATATGACCGTTGTACATGATAGTGAAATCTTTCTAATGTCAATTGCAAGAGATTGTTTCTTGGATATATTTATATCTCGATTGAAATGAATTATTGATGACGAAAATTTAACTTACCATCTAACTTATCACTTTTTAAACATGTCCGATCCTAATGTGCGTATATGAAGCCTATATGAGTAATGACAAATCAGGTATTCCTTCACAAAATACATAACAGGAACTAATTTTAACACAATTCGTCAAACTCTCTACTTTAAGATTGTAATGGTATATAGATGGGGAAAGGATAAATTCCCTCCCACCTTTCCGATCCTTCAATAACTGGGCGTAGCGAGAGCGATTAGTTAACCACTAGTCCAGTCTTCGCCTTATCCTCCTATCCCTATGACTCTCTTTGAAAAAAGAGAAGTTAAGCGATTGAGTAACAAACAGTTCTCGTAGAAAAACTTCTATTGAGATACCTCCATTAGGAGGTTATATGCTCCACATTAGAAGCGAACATGGATAAAAAAATTAAAGAATAAAGTGTTAACTGTTTCGCAGTGTTGATAAACTGATTGTGTAAAGGTGAATTAAGAGTCTGTTTATATCAGCCATACTCAACCTTTTTTTCCTCCGGGCCGCATTCCGATATTTGCTTCTCTACGTGGGCCGTAACATATTTATGGTATACTCCTTTTTTTTAGCTCACCGAGGAATTTGAAATCCACGATTTGGTAAGAGCTTACTGGGCCGCACATTAAGGCTTACTGGGCTGGTTTATAAACATAACAAATAAATCGCTATAATATAATTGAATACAGGGAAGAAAGGTACTAAGTACCAAAAAAGTGAGTATGCAGAAATATTTTATATGACACATAGGATATTTCTGCATACTTACTTGTTTGGTACTTGGTACTTTTTATTTCTTGTATTCAGCTATACACGGATACAACAACATATATGTATAATATAGTATGTAATCTATAAATCTCAATCGTAATGTTTATAATTGCCACTTTACAGAACTAACTATTGGTAGGCATAACAAGGTAAGAAAAAATATTAAGCATCTTTTAAATTACCCTATTGGTCCGACTATATGACTGTTACTGGATTGTAACTTATAGGGTGATCAGTGACCACCCTATTTATGTGTCGCATTTTTAAATAAGACATCACCTTATAGTCGGTCTAATACGGTTAGAGAAAATATTTAATACTTTCGACTCTTTTGGAACAGATGTTAACAACATATAGTAATCAATAGAACATGCATTTATAAAAAAAATGAAATACAATGCTTCATTTAGTGTTTTTGAATAAAAAAAAAGAAAACATTCAATACGTATTTCTTAATGAAAATTGAAAACTCTTCATATTGACATTTTATATATTTTATTTTAAAATCATAATAAATGTATATATTGATCGAATTAGTTCAAAAAAGCAATAATATATTACAATCTCCTCCATGCCGTAGTAGTGTGATAGAATATAATTACGCTGCTCATAATCTTGCTAAGTAGTTGCATAGAAGGCTTTCTAAATATTAAAGCAATCAGATTGAAAATGGTTTTTTAGCTGTTTGTAATCTGACAATTATATTCTTTAGGCATGAATCATACTTTTTGTAAAATTTACAAAAATTCACCGTTTGCAAGAAAGAGCGCATTAAGAATACTCAAAAGTGGCCTAGATTTTCTCACTCGGACTTATTTTTCCATGACAACATTCAATTTCATTTCAATGTGGTTTTATTACCGTGCATAAATCAGATAATATAATGTTTTATTTTGATACTGCAGTTGAATAGTATATTTATAAATAAATAGACTGTGTTAAAAAAATATTCTATAAATAGACGTAATAAAAGTGGTTGTCAAATATTTTTGTTACTATTTATTCAGTAAGTTTTATTTTAGGATACATTTTTTTATGTATCTGTATAACAAATTACTTCTATCAACAATATAAATTTATTTGTGAAGAACGAACATACATTTTGTACACTCCCACACGTTTTGTCACAAACGACTCGACCTTCACATTTTGGCATCTTCAGGTAGTCAAGTGCACGAATGAACTTGAATAGCTGTATGAACGGTTCAAATTTATTATTAAAATTACACTAATCATCTTCAGTTGAAATCTAAAAATTTTTTTTTACCATGTCCGCTCTCAATGTGGAACATGCGTATTAACTGACATAATGAACTGAATATACTGGGACAAGACTAGTTGTTAGCTAATCGCTTTTAGGGTAGGATTGGGTGGAAGGGTATTCAAGACATCACATACATTCATTCCTTTGGACAAAAAGCTTTTAATCAATTTATAAAAAAAACTATGCGTGCTGGTATTCGAACCCGTGACCTCCGTAACCGAAGCCAACGACGTGGACCACTCGACCATGAAACTGGCAGAAATTACTACTCACTTTATTAAAATGGTATGATTTGTACAAAATGTACTCAATGTAGGATGAGAAATTAGTAATTGGTATTAAACTTTAATCTTTTATAGAAATTCAACATTTTGACTATATTATACATCATTTTTGAAACAGTAATTTATTCCTGAAAAGTTATTCATCATTTTTATATTTATTTATCCTATGCTGTCTGTAGGGTACCATTTCAAATGGCAACTATTTTATATTCAAATCGGTTTTTTAAACAGCTGTTCGTACAGACAATATTGAAATGTAATGCATCCTAAAACTGTCAAGGTGATTATTTTCTGACGAATTTAAGTTGGTCAAGATTTACGTCGAAGCGTTTCGGGCCACTTCCGCGCTTCATTATTGCAAACAAAAACAAATTCAAAGTCACACAGCGGAAACTTTACTTTGAATTAACATAATATAATCATAGTTTTGTGATTCACATTGAGTCGAGGTAACTTTATCTGTCTTGAAATTCTTGATTTTCTCGCTTTGACATAAAACTTAACGTTAACAAACAGGGAGTCACTAGTAGGGCATTCAATCCCATTTTTTTTAATCTCAGGATTTCGGTATCCCGGGATTGATCACTGGCGAAAAAATTGACTCAACTCGAAAACCGTTTTTTTAGCTCCATCCTTCGAAAAAGTTAGGTGCCAATGACTAAGTGGATCTTGAAATCCCGGGATTTCTGGATCCCTGATCCCGGGATTGGAGGTTCTAGTAATCAGTTGTTGTACATAACGTATTATTCTACATCTCACCACAAAAAGGTGGTTGAGTTGTTGAAATACTTTATTTTAAAGTATTCAAACGGGAGCCTTTATAAACTGGTTTTTTAAAAAAAAATTGAAATTATCAATTTCATATCTTATTTCTGTTCAAAAAAACCGTTATCAAATTATTTATTTTTAGCATACAATATCAAATCCGAATAACCGAGAAAAATAAATATCCTGTTTATTAATTTGTGAGCTCAAAATAAATAGAAAACATCTTTTAATAAGAAAACTTAATATCTGCCTAAGAAATTCGTGATTTGTTCAATAATTTAATTATTATCGCAAAACCATCCATCTATGAAAAAAAATGTTTACAAGATACAGTAACACGAAGCGAGAAATATGAAATTTTAATCATGAACAATGATCACGCAAGCATTTTATAATTAAAATAAGTATGCATTGCATCGAGTACACCAAGAGTTGATTTCAATAATACATATATACTAATAAACTCAATCTTCAAATGAAGGTCACAGGCTATTACTATTTATTATGATATCTTTATAAACGGCATGAACTGTCAATGACTCGGTGACTAGACAGAATTTTTGGATGAAATGCTTTAATAGCCATCATTTTTTATTGCCATCGAAAGTTTAACAAACTGTCATTCATAGTAAGTAATCTTGTCTAATGGTCAATAGACTGACGTATTTTGGAAAAGAAATGGGCCAAATTAAAACGTGTTTGGGCTACTACTGGTTGAATGCCATTAGATTATTTGTAGAATTTTTAAAATATATCTAATTATCCATTGTAGCATGCTTACTTTTTACAAAAAGTCTTCGTTACTTCGCATTTGGAAAGTTTTTAAATAATAAGCATAAACGAACAACAAAAATACAAAACTATACTACAGCATTGATGAGAAACGAGAAAGTTATAATGTAGTATGAATAATGTTATAAGCTAGTGATGCACAACCATCGGCCCTAGGTGACATTTCATGGGGATCAAGTAATTCACCACCAAAAATCACCGATGTTACAAAATGTTTTACGTTTTCTACCTCTGAGGGAATCCTTAAGCTTTGGGAGACCGTGACTTTGCTAGATGGATGTGTCTCAGAAACTACCATCAGCGACTGGCGAATAATGACAGAGAATTGAGCGTAGTGCGGCTGGCTCGAATAAAGCGCAATCTGGAAGTCCAATTTTCGACTACTCTTTGAATCAGCTAGGGTCGTATGTTGGCATTAACGCGGCGAATGTTGGCTTCCAACCACTGAAAATAATCCAAGAGTATTAAATCACACGATATATGAGGTCAATGCACAGGTCTATTACGCAAAATTATGCGATTATCGATTTTCTCTTATATAAATCGATTGTGGCGTTCGCTGTGTTGCATGTTAAGCTATGTTGCTTAAAATCTATATTTTTTAAAAAATAGAATCACGATTTTAAAAATAAACTTGTACAATTCGCAAGCGCTGTTCTAGCGTCATTCTATTCATGATGAAATGGCAAACCAAACTGAGCAAAAATCGGCTGTCAGCTGTTAAATTAGCAGTCACAGGAAAAAGAGTTGCTAGTTCGAAAACCACACCCTATATATATTGATTTCGTTATTTTTAATTACTTTTACCCATGAGAACCGTGAACAATAAAATGGCCTTTCTGCTTAAAATGCTGTGCATAGGGTTTGCAAACCGACTTAAACCGAAACCGGTTAACCGCAAGTTAACCGATTTATCGCATGTTTTGAAGAAAACCGAAAACCGGTTTATTTCACTTGGTTAACCGTGTTTTATCAAAAATACTCTTTTCTTATTTTTCATTTTTTTTTCAAAAAGAAAAATCTTTTACAATGAATTTACTGCGTAGAAGAGGAAACAATTTACATAACACAACAAACATGCATATGAATTTTATAAAAAAAAATTTTTTTTGCATACCTATCTCATCAAAATACGTTGTATTTCAGTTTAAGCCGGTTAACCGGTGTTATTGCCAGAAAAAAACCGAAAACCGGTTAGTGCTTAATTCCGGTTAATTGGAAGCCCTAGCTGTGCATCACTATTATAAAGTAACATATTTATGTGACCTGCTGTCATGTTCTTAAATTTATTAGTGCCCGGACACTAATAGACTCCGTTAATTAATGCGCAACACTTGTGGCGAATGTAAATTTTTTGTATTTTTAAGTTGGTAAATTTTAAAATGAAGTATTAATTGCAACTGCTGTTATTGATTGATCTGCCCTGTCAACAATATTGAAAGTTGATCGTTTAAGACGTGTTATTATGCACCTTGAATTATATTTTATAAATTTGTAATTTAATGGACGGCAAACCGCGGCTTGCGAGTCGCATACAGCTCTTCAGACATCATCAACTCATGAACGATTAATATATATACTGATTTCTGATACCTTTTCTATCTTATTTACATATCAACTTAGCTCATCTCACTTGAAATTTTGCCGACCTCTGGTCTATCTTTTACTCTCTTCGAAAAAAAGAGGTTGAGCAACTAAGTCACCAACAGTTTTCATAGAGAAATATCTGCAGAAATAAGCTTCATTAGAAGTCAAAATGGGAGCGGACATGACTTAAAAATACATAATACTTTTTAGCAAAGTAATGTTGATATTATACATTTAATATTCCAGCATTACATACAATATAAGCTTGCCGGCCGCCTTTAGGGTGACCATGATGTAATTTATATTTTTTAATAATTAAATTATCCATTTATTTATAACTATATATATTTATACAAGATAATATCATTTGATGTTAAGTTTAACTAAAATACATAAATAATAGTTTTTTTTGTGTATTATGTCGATTAATTGCACACATTTTTTTATTAAAATATTTAGGATTGTAGCGTAGCATAATTGACGAATGTCCAATATTTAAAAACTAAAACTCTCCTTTATAAGATGGGAGCCGGTTTTGCTCACAACTATAAGAATATATTTTTTTCCTACCTCTACTCTCTATTAAAACTATATGTGGGGTCCGCGAAGCGGATACATACCTAGTTTCCTGTCTAAAGTTCTTGCTAGAGTGGGTACAGACTAAGTCTTTATTTCCCTTTCCAGTATGTGACTTCGACTTCGTCGACAATGAATGTGAATTCTATATATTTATTATATAATGTAAAAAAATGCACTGTATACAGAAATTTCGATCACAATAAGTAAGTACTATCCAAAAACATTAATAAATGAATAAATCAATAAATATTTACCTAGTCAACATTCTCGTGTATTTTTTTTATGTAGTTATACACATTTATAACCACTTCTTTAGTCTAACCGCACAGTGCTTTACCTCATCCTATTTCGTTACTTCTGACATTATATTATGGTCACCCTTGTTTTCGAGAGCAAAAAAGCAACCCTTGCGTCTTTTGACCAATCACAGAAGAAATACATACTAATACACCTATACGTTTTGTGTATTATACACAAAGCGTATCAATGTAGTAAAACGGCAAACTTATATAAATTCAACTATATTTCAATATTCAATTTTTTTTTTTATACATACAAACATAATACATAATACCAACGGAGGAAAACTCAAATCAATCAAATGTTATCACTAGTTCATAATTTTGATACGATCAAGAAAAATAAAAAAATAATAGATAAAGTGAACTTATAGTTTTTGAAGCCACACTTTCAAGGGTAGAATAGTATCGTCATAATATATGCATTACCCGGTTACACCACTAAGTACTTTAATTGTATTATAATAATACTTGCAGAAAAAGAATACTGTAGAACCTCGATTAAATTCGTAAAAGTATGTAAACATTTTTTTACGAATTTGTTGATTTATATGTGGCGAATTGTGTCTACTCTTGTTTACGTACGTAATTGAATGCATAACATTTTTTTCGTTGTGTTGGCAGACAGGCTCTTACTATTTGTCACTGGGAAATCAAAGAACCTCAGATGCCTTAAAAACATCAGAAGTCTTCCTGTTAATCATACAAAAATAATGAAGAAACAGTTATCAGCTTCCACAAGAAAACAAATTTACAAGAATGTTGCTACATTTTGAATATGGCGAATAAAATGTAATCGAGTGGTTAAATTTCGATGTGAAAGATCCTGGATTCCAAATTTTAAAAAAAATGAGAAAATAATAAAAGAATTATCTGCTGAACAAGATTGAGAATACGAAGGAGAAATTTGCGAGGGAAGAGATACAAATTTGTCATACACATTCTGAAGCTTTTCAGTGTTTAGATGTCACCATGAAGTGGTTTGAAAGCCAATGAGAGTGTAACTCGGTACAAATTATATGTGTTAAAAGTAATCGCAATTAGGCAGCTTCAAAAAGAACAGCAAGCTTCTTTAAGCAAAAATAAAATATTGAATTTCTTAATAAAAAATAATTTAATATTAAAACTATTTGTAAATTTACATGTCTTTCCCTGTCAATTATGACGTTTTTCGATTATCCGGACTACCTTCATTCCCAATTAGTCCGGATAATCGAGGTTCTACAGTACTCTTTACCTTTTTAACTCCAATCATAATCTGATGATAAATATCAAGTATGTACTCGTGATCTTTGTATGTAGACGTCTTTTCAGGCGCTTGCTTTCGGAAGCGTGGCTTGACCTCAAATAGCATAGAATCATGAATACCAAATAATTTCAACAGCATGGACACATGAGTAATGTGGGTAAAAGTTTAGATAATATAGAAATATTGACGTGATTAGTTCAAGTTTAAAAGTCGAATAAAAAATACAAGAAAAGGTACATTGAAAAATATACATAGCGTACTTTCTTTAGTAGAGAAATTATTTATGTCGACACATATTGTGCACTGTTCGTTTTCATAATAAAAATTCGAGAACACGTTTATGTATATTATTTCTGTGATTTTTATTCCTTTATTACAACGATCTTTAATTTATATACAGTCTTAAAATCTATTTTTTTTTTTTGAAAACGCATGTACATATTATGAAAGTGTAATAAAAAAATCAGATTTTAAGCTACGATATCATTCAAATATCGATGCGTAATAGGAAGAAAATCGTAACTGACAATTTATAAATTTTACATGAGAAGGTTTTTTTTGTAATTATGTTCGAAGAAAGAATTCTTTAAGTGTGGTCAATGCCTATCCTAATATTATAATAAAATTGTCCGGCTACTTTAATTTCTTTAGGTCAGCGTTTCTCAACCGAGATCCACGTGGAACAAACGATAACAACTCAAAACACTTAAATGCACAGGCCCTAAAAAGATCAGGCGAATGAGATAACGCTCTAAAAATTTTGGCTTTAAATGCAATTTATCGAATTGTGTCGCTTAAGTTATTTTGCAGATTATACGTCGATATGTATATCGAGTAGTATGACGAATAAAATTTGTCATAACTTGTCATTATATTTAAATAACAATACTTTTTTTTTTTGCTATTAAGCAGTAAATTACAAATCAATTATACCGATACATTTTACCTCCCTGAGTAATCGAAACTATATTTACACTAATGAAAATATAGTTTTACTGAAAGACACTTTTGCTGTAACATACACATAAGTGATATCTTATTTGTAAGACTTACACAATAATTAATATAATATTATAATGTACTCGTTCTTTCAGTTATAAGTTTTCATAAAAAAATATGTGTCAACCGGATCAATGAATTTACTCGAATAATTAACATTGAGTTGGACGGTAACTACATTCGATTGATTTTGATATGAAGAAATATTTAATTTCAACACCGTTTAAATAAAACAACATTATTTATTACATGTCAGTTGAATCGTTTTTATGAAGGCCATATTTTTGTATTTACTACGTATATAACAGTATCATAAATTAGATAATTAGTTATGTATATTTGAGTCAAGTTCTTAAGGTGTGATTACATTTCTTACTCGGTATAATATATTATGCAATACGTGTAAAAAGTCGTTACTTCAAGCCATATATTAAATAAACATTTCACTTTTAAGGTTTTCTACTGTCAATATTTGGTGGAATTAAAACACTCATTTGTACTTATTCTACTTTTATTTTATACAATCAGAACCGGTTTTACTCATGGCAAGAATTATCAACTGATTGTATGCACAGCAGTGTGACAACAGCTGATAATTTTCGCCATAAACGATACCGATCCTGATCATATACAATAAAGGTGAAATTAGTACAAATGAGTGTTTTTTTTGTTGTAATAATTATATTATACTTTATTGTTATCAAAAAATCATTTTGCACCATTTACATGTAAATAATTATTTTTATTTAGAGACTTTCTGACGTCTTGCGTTCATTTCCGCTCTATGACACAAGCAAACATATTCCATTTATAGTAAGCAATCAAGAACTGACAAAACATGTAGAGTAAATGCTCATGAGCTTTTCGGTTTCATTACCAGGTGGTGGCATCTCAGATATGGGCATCTCAGGGCATGACGCCTCCTTAGAATTTTTTGCAGAGACCGAACGATTCACTCGTGGGCTCGCCATTTATAGTCTACACCCAAGATTTATTTCATATAAAAAAGCTACTATCATAAGAGAGAAATTTAAAATTTAACTAAAATTATAAGAACCAATAATTAATTACCTGAAATTAATTTAAATGAAAAAAAAACGAAATGAAATTAGAAATTAGCTATCTAGTTCTCCGCAGTCAAACTTAAAATTTTATTTTATAAACAAAATCTAAATTATAATTGTGTAACACAGAAGGCAAAAAATAAAACAAAAATAATATCAAAGGTGACCTTTTGCAGCTAATCCGGAAATGACGAGTCTCTTTTCAGGTAGCCGGTCGATAACTCTGACGCACGGTTGACACTTCCAAATCCCTACAAGTGACTTTGTTTTGACGGATTATTTGAAAGCAATAAATGAACTATTACTAAATATTGCACAGTTTACTCAAACTGTGAGAGTTAATTAATTAACACAAAGGGCGCTTTATCCTTCAAGGAATCAGCAAAAAAATATATGAAATTCAATCACATTCTGATTTTTAATGAATTAATTAAGGGAACGAACTTAGCATCACGAAAATGACTCTCTTTGTTTAAAAACAATTTGTATACTGTATGTGTGTATGTATGTATCCGCATGTGTGTGTGCATGTACGGATATAGTATGGAGGAAGTATATGGAATGTGATTTGCAAAATGATGCATATGGAGTTCCCGTGAACTTCTTATCTCTGTAGTGATCGCGCCCTTCCGTCTGCGAACGACGGTAAGGGGATGCAATTTACAATTTTTCAAAATCTTTATCGATGAAGGAGACTGGAAGAACCTTGACGCTGGCGCGTCCTGGTACTTGAAGCTCCATAAATTTGATATCCAAAAAAAAAAAGGGAGAGCAAATAAAACACGTTTGCAAGCTACGAGAGCTGCTGAGCTAGTCAAACAGTATCATTCATCTCATTAGATTGTTCGTTTTTTTGTAATATATTCTTTTATGATAATAAATAGTGTACATATAAAATGGTATTTTACTTGCAGCCCACCGCTCATTTTGAATTCCTGAATTAGGCACTTCATCCGAATAGTTTACCCCTTCCTGGTCTAGTGTAATCTTTTCCGAGGTCCATCCAGCCCACCACTATTCGTATATGATTGTAAAACAGGATTAAATGCAAATATTCTTGTTTTTGTTGTAAAAATGTTAATCCAACTTCGACTCTATAAAACGAAAAAAATATATAATGCAGTAAATGTCATCCGCATCGATTGTGATTAAATATAGAGTGCAAATACCATATGTAAATAACAGAAACTAGTTATGAAGGTTAATAGATTTTATTTACCTGGCAAACGGGATAAATTAAAATCTACTGGCTAGACAATCTTTTAATTTGTATACTATGTATCATAAGTTATACAATTATAATATATTATTAGTGAGACTAATTAGTGTACATGTTTTGTTTATCACCACAGCCATGATAAAATAAATAATCAATCCAAACCGATATAAAAATATGTCAATACTAAGGTCACGACTTTAGCAGGCTGTGGGGATGCTTATGTAGAAGGGGTATGTATGAGGGGTCGGAATCTCCCCCCCCCCCACCCCTCTTGGCGATGGCAATACTATTTTGATGAAAAAAATATTAGTCATTACCGTTTATGATTGCTAATGCTCTAAATATTTTTGAACTGAAACATCAAACGATATGAACTCGATGAGGAATTTCATCACTATACCAAGATCTCAAGTCTAAATTGGAAAGAAATAAAATATATTTATTATTGACCTTGCCGTTGTTTGAACCCACACATACTTGATCGATTTGGAAAAACTTTTACCACTTGACTACAAAGGTTGTTCTTAGTTCAGGGATGGGCTGGAGGGGGCTCGGGGGGGGCTCGCGCGAGCCCCTTGTTAAGATAAGAAAATTATTCGTCTTATATCAAATCATCACATAACTGCAATTTCTGTAGATGGATAAATTTGAAAATTAGTTGTCTTCATTTTTTCATTTAGCGTTGTGGGCGTCCGTGAGTCCCAGAACGAAAAAACATTTTTTCGACCGATTTATCTATTTTCTGTTCGAAGAAATGGGTGTTTGTGGTGTCTTAATATTGCCTCCCACTCTTCCGATTCTTCAATTCAACTGGGCGCTACTATTAGTAAATCACTATTCCTGTCTTATGCTTATCATTTTATCCCTACTACTCTCTCTGGAAAAGAGATGTAGAGCGACTAAGTAACAAGCAGTTTTCGTAGAAAAATAACTTTCGTTGAGATACCTTCATTAGGAGGCCATATACTCGACATAGGGAGCGGACATGAATAGAAAAATGGATAACATTTACCGAGCCCCTTGTTAAGATATTGGCAGCCCACCGCTGCCTTAGTTTTAAGTTTAATTTGTTACTTTGTATGTGTAATATTATTTTTTAATGGCATATTTAGCCAGCTGCTATAGTTGATAAAAATGTTATGTTATGTTTTTCTTCTAAAGCTCCTCTTTGAACGAATCATGGCTACGTGCCATGCCGCAGCAATCCAATATTTTAGTGATATTATTATTAGATCGGTATTTCTTCTTTCTTATTATTAATAATTGTTTTATTGTCCCCAGGTCTTGATGAAACGTGCAAACTGGTGAAGAGTATGGGAGGAACTTGCCGAGGGTATATCGTCGACCTTAGCAACAGGGAAGATGTCTACCGAGCGGCGAAGCTAGTCCGAGAAGACTTCGGAAGAGTAAGCACTTGATAACTTTTTACCAGCTATGAGTTATTGTTTATTGCTTAAAAAATGAAAGTACAGTACATGACATTACAGCTGACGCCAATTCGCCATGTACTTGGCCATGGGGTCGTTAGCAGTAGACGGGTTATTTGTAATATTTGTAGTAATTTCATGATATTAAAGCTGCTGTAGATGTACAACCTTAATCTTCTAACGGGCCGGATAAAAACAAATTATGATGGGTTCGGGCCGCAAAGATTTGTTTTATTTAAGGTACGCCCAACCCTCTTTTACACGGGGAATACGTTCCATGTAAAACAGCCGTGTAAAAAAGATGAAGTGAATTTAGATAAATGAATGAGAGGTGCCATTACATTATTTTAACCATGTTATTTCGAAACCGTGAAAATAAATAAATCATGCGAAAAGAGGATTATGAGTACTTGTTTATTAAAAATGTTTTTATTATGAAATATTTAGATATATATTTATGTAATTTAAAAGTTAATGCTATCTTGGACTTTGTTAATTTTAAACTAATTCTTTATAAATTTGACTTAATATAATTTGTAGTACTAAGCCGCACAACTAAATTAAAATTTTCAACAGTAAGCCTTTTTCTATGAAACGTTTTATTCTCCTCCATTCGAGAAAAATTTTGCTTGCATTTATTAATTAAATGTTTTATGTGAAAAAAATATGTATAATGTTTAATTTTGAGAAAAACATTTTAGGGCAGTCACAAACATCAAAATGGGCCGCGGGTTGTGTTTCACAGCTGTACAGCATAAGTTCCAATAACCAGTTATCTCAACCGGATACTTTGTTGCAAATAACCAAAATCGGTTATCCTTTACTTTAGAGTAGAAAACTCACTGACAGATAATCCATCATGGCCGCCGCGTCAATGCTACCAATATAAAAGCATATGTCACATAAACAAAACATTCATTATTATTGTTATTATAATTTAATTCTTTATGTCAACATAAATATTGTTAGTTTTCAATTTACCGTGATGGAAGGTAGACCTCAATCCCGGAAAGTTATCGTAGACGTGAGTGAGTTGATTAGTGACAGTATAATACAGGATGAGATATGGATTGCAGATGAGTTAAAATCTCAAACCGTCAATACTGAAGATTGTATAAAGTGGTTGGCGAAGCGTGGCTCAATAAAAAACTGTACACTCTGCAAGGTATGCTTGCGGCCCGCCTCGTTATTAAAATACAAATCGGGAATTGACGGCGTCAGATGGGGATGCTATTTTTTTTATGTGACGTATGTTTTTCTATTGGTAGCATTAACGCGGCGGCCATGATGGATTATCTGTCAGAGAGTTTTCTACTCTAAAGTAAAGGATAACCAAATCTATCTATAACTTGTACAGTAGACAAAAAGTTTTTGAATCTATCAGTCTAATAATATATGACAAATTTAGGCATCAATAATTTAATCAACGCTTTTCTGTATCACAATATTTCTTTTATTGTTTGGTCTTTATTCGAAAGTCCGCCAAGCACTGGTGTTCATTTGCCTGATATATATTTTTTTAATTAAAAAATTATAAAGATATTGACTTAAGTTTATAACTCATAATTAGTTACGTTAATATGCGTGAAATTATACATTTTTTTTTTAATTTACTCATTGCAGTGTAACTTAAATTATTTATTACTTTCATTCATTTCACACGCAAGAACAATTATTATTAATATGTGTACAAAAATACACGATGCCGTGCAAAACTAAATATTATATTGGGCTATTCTTCTCCATCTGTCTCATGTACAGTTTTTTTACGTGAACTTACTGTCTCCCATCTGTCTCCATTCATTATATCGACCCGTATTAGGCAGAAAATTATAACCGACAATTTATAAATTTTACAGGAAAAGGTTTTTTTTAAATTAAGTTCGAAAAAGGAATTTCTTAAGTGTGGTTAGTAAATAGTAATATATGGTCATTTCTTATCCTGATGCTGTAAAAAAAAATCTGACTACTTTCGGTTATCTAAACCAGGGCCGCCGCAGAACATATTTTGTGTTCAGGGGGCCGCGGATTATGTTTTTCGGATTTATAGGGCCGTTGTATGAGAAAGTTTGGAAAGCACTGCTTTAGAACAGCGTTTCTTAGCCGGGGTTCACGTGGAACAAACTATAACAAATCAAAACACCTAAATGCACAGGCCCTAAAAAAGATCAGGCGAATGAGATAACGCTCTAAAAATGTTGTCACCGACGCCTTAGGAACATAAGGATATTAAACAATTATTAGCTTGAAACGAAATTTACCGAATTGTGTCGCTTAAGTTCTTTTGCCGATTATGGGTCGATATATAATAGATATTGCCGCCTGTGTGGTCGAGTGGTCAACGTCGTTGGCTACCGCTACGGAGGTCACGGGTTCGAATCCCAGTACGGGCAGTTTTATAAATTGATTTTTCAATCGATTTATGAATTTCTGTTCAAAGGCATGGACGTATGTGATGTCTTGAGTTCCCCCTTCCCACCCATCCTATCCTATGAACGGGGCGTATCGAGAGCGATTAGCTAACCACTAGTCCTGTCCTAGCCCTTTCCTTCTACTCCTACTCTCTTTGGAAAAAGATAGGCTGAACAACTGAGTAACAAGCAGTTCTCGTGGAAACATTTCTGTTGAGATAAACTCCATTAGGAGTCCATATGCTCCACATTGGGAGAGGACATGGTAAAAAAAATAATATAAATAATAGATATGTGAAGGTAATTCTAGACCAGGGACTCCCAACCTGTCGGAAATCTCCCTTAGCCCAATTTTCCCTTAGACAATAACGCGACAAATGCTGGGGCTGAATTTTAGAGTCCGAGGGGGAATTGTTAGACTGCTAGATTCTGGTTATTGAAAATAAATTAGATTGAAAAATCTACTAAACTTATTTTTCATTGAAGAAATACGCTTCAATTATTTTAGTATGTTGGTAATTAGTTAGTAAAAAAATCATCTCAATAAATTTAAATAATTATTCATATAGCATACATACCAACATATAAAAAAATGAGTTTCGACACCACGTTGACTATCTCGAGTAGGAGGGGAATTATATTCAAAAAAATAGTGAAAGGAGGAATGAAGCATTTAAGATAAGGAGCCCTTGCACTAGATCATGGGTGGCCAACCTTTTCAGCAGCCGGGTCAAATTTTAGAAATGAGATTTCCTACCGGGCTGTTTTTTTTTTCTTAAATTTCTTTTATTATACAAAATAAACAAGAAATATATTGTTTTTTTAAGAACATATAACAAAAATGAGAATCAAACATATTTATTAGATTAGAGTTAGGCAATACAAAAAAAATACTAAAAAATAAACAAAATATCATAAATTTTAGAGAGACGTCTGATTTTGTTTGTCTGAACTAAGTGCATCAATGTTGATAACGACAAATAGCGAGATCATCGATAGAGCATGTTTGTAAAATGCAGGATATTTCTCCTTGTCCAAATATGTTTTGTAAAACTCTTCCAAACTAACCTGATTGAATTTCTCCTTTATCTGTGCATCACAACACATTTCACAATGTTCCATTTGTAAAATTTCTAGCAATAAATTCACGTCTATAGAGAATGGCGTTGCAAATGCAGCAAAAAGTTGTCACGATAGTTGAATCAATGTACTGAGATATTTCCATATATGGGATATGATACGAACTACGCACGTTGGAATGTTCTTTTGGTGGTTTTATGTACACTGAAAGAAAAAAAATGTGTTCATATGCTCCGCGGGCCACAAGTAGACACCCAGCGGGCCGCGGGTTGGCCACCCTTGCACTAGATGTTTACATTGTTGCACTATACACATAACAAAAACTAATCCCTAAAACGTATTTGTTGATTTATTTATTCTTGAATAAGTATATACAGCTAGAGTGAATATTGTTTATTTAAAACTTTTTCACTTTGTTTTTTAAAAAATGAATGTTACATATTTCGTGTGTAACTACGGTGCGTATTTCCTCCGGAAGTTCTTTCAACAGGTGTCGCTGTTATCATATTTTATAATATATTTTTAAGCAAGCATAATGACGTATTTCACAAAAAAATTGACACAGTATTATATGAATCCTATTCTAAAAAACACCGTTTTATTTTTTTTTTAAATGGTAACCTTTATAATTATTATAATATTAGTTTTATGAATTATTGCATTGCATTGTAACTTTAACCCACATATTCAAACAAATAGAATTGTATAAATAATTAAAATTTCGCGTATTCAAAGATTCTTGAGTGGAAAAAATTACGTTGAGGTATGTTTTTTTTTGTAATGTATATGTCAACGTACAGTACCTAGAGGTATGTAAATAAATGAACTTGTTAGCCTTAGACGAAAATTTACTTTGAGAAGTATTACATGAATTATGACGTATTACAACTCAAATATTACTTAGCTATAAGTCATGCATTATTTGATGTGCTCGTCATTATTTGATTACCTTCCATTGCTTAATCGTAAAGTGGCTTAACCTTCAAACAAGTGTGAAATAATGCATCGTTTTGAAGGAATAAAAGTAATTATTTTAATTGACTAGTTCACTCAAAGTTGAACATCAAACTAACCTTCTTCAAAAATAAGGTCAGACTATTACTTTGCTGCAATGTCTTCTGACAGAGCAATTATTTTTATCTTACAAAACATATTGCTTATTCCTCTGACATAACGATACAAACAGCTGGTTTTCAGGTGGGCTGAAAGGAGTTCGCAGAGGTTCATCAGAGGCACATCATTGTCATAATTCCCACGATGTAATATTAGCTCATAAAAATTTAATAAATCAATGATAAAATAGTTTTACGATTATTTATTATCTTCTTCTTCTTAATATACCATTTTTTGAGTGAGCTTATGACGATGCTCACTTTTTCTTGCGAAATGGTTTCTCAGTTCTTGATTGATACTGGGGTAGTTACTGAGTAATTATTTGTATCCAGTTGGCACATAGTTGAAATATTACGTCAGCTTAGTACATTTTTTGGGAATCATTAAAAAAAACCCTTATGAATACTGAGTGTGAGGGTTCAAAAAACATAGTTTTGCAATTCTCATCAGTTATAATAAAATTGTTCGTAAACAATAAAAATGTCAATAACTGGATTTATAACATAACTCAAATGTGGGCGTCAAGATGGGTAATGGATGCACTTAAATATAGCATGACTTTATGCCAATGACATCTTGACGATACAGTGATCCAGTGCTGATAAAATTCCTGCGCCAAAAGACCTAAATATGCTTAAGAAACATCACATTGCATTCACTATATTCTTGAAGGTCTTGGTTGATGACCACAGTTTATTGATTTTGTCAGTTTTCATTAAGCAAAAACGACATTGAAATACGTAATTTGTAATTATTTTCGCTAGTAACACATTTCGTTGCACAACTTAAGGTGCAGCCAAGCGATTTATGGTCGGATTTAGTATTTCGTTAAATTAAAACGTTGAAATCAGGCTATGTTTACATCACTATAATGTGGTACAGTTATCCATGAAAGACAATGTACAAATTATAATGGAAAATAAATGTTTAATTTGTCTAGATATTTTTTTAACTTAAATTATAGATATGTACCTACTGTATTTACTGCCGATCGCTGTGGCCACTCCAGACCAACATCAGTTAACTTTTCTTGTTCATTGTATCTCCAAATAAATTCGATATTTTGCTGAATCACAGAGATCAATTACTACGCCGCGGCTATGCTGAATAATGAATAAATTAATATTTTCTGTATATAGTACAGTTTTTGCAGAACGCATCTACTAGTAGCACAAAATCAATGACTTACATAAAAAAGTAAAGACATAAAAATCGCATAAATTTGAAACATCGAGTTAAATTGAGGGCTCTGTAAACAAAGACGATAATCTTCGTGTTTTGTCAATAATGAGATACATAATACGTCATCGTTTAGAGCTGACAATTCCGCATAAGATTTTTTTAATAACGTCCAAATTTGTACAATTTTGAATAATTAAAATCGTGCTTGTACAGCAAACACGGCAGTTATTCAACGGATTTCAGTCCAGCGGTGGGCTGCCAATATTTTAACAAGGGGCTCGCTTAATCTCGAAGCAATTCTCAGTGTTCTTAGGAAGGAGTGAATTTTCTAATCGCTACAATACAATTATATGCAATATTTCAATAAGCAATCGATTGTTACTTAATACACTTATAATATGTAACAATATGCAATTTACCGTAAACATCAAACGTTTAACGTAAAAATCAATGTAAATAGCTTAAAATATACTATTATGTGTACTGAAGCTGTCGTAGATAATATATAAATTAGAAATTGCAGTTATATACTAATTTGATATGAGAATATTGCTTTCTCTTGAGTTAACAAGGGGCTCGCCGGCCTTAGTAAAATTCAACAAGGGGCTCGCGCGAGCCCCTCCGAGCCCCCTCCAGCCCACCCCTGGATTTCACGTAATGCTTGTGTACCGTACTCAATTTAATATATTTACTATGCTCTTCATTAGTAATTAAAAAATGACAAGATATGTTTATAATATATTTACATTTATTTTATTGAAAGACCTTCTCTTAAAACCCATTTTTGCCTGATTTTTTTTTTCTTAAAATGTTTAATAATTTAAATAAATTATAATGATATATAATACAAAACATTTTTTTCTTTTTGTGTTGCATTCGTATTGTTTTTATACGAGTTTTTCGAGATGTTCCAAATATGGGAACACTGGGAATACAATGAGGTAGACTTTATAAAACTAAAATAAGAAATAATGTTTATTTCAACACAAGCAAACTTAAAAAAGCTAGCATTTTTTAGATTTGATGGATACTCTATAGTTATATATATTTTCATCCATTCGATCTACTCCGCCATTTGACATTTGGTCGGTTCATTGGTAGCATTTTTTGATGATATCCATCTTTGAGCATGTCCTATTGGTTCTACTGGATCGCAGGAGTTGACAGTGAGAACAACTCGACTGTCATTCCAAGCTGTAATAGCAATGCACAGTTTTGGTGTCAGTACAAAATTCATATGTTAACATTTCCATTTTCATCACCGCTGTCCTCTTCAGTCTCAACGTCGTCTTCGGGAGGTGTTATAACCACATCTACGCATTTAACATCTTTCCAAGAATTTTTTTCGTCAATTTCTTCCATCTCTGATGTTGTTAAACTTCTGGGGGGGAAAAAATTCACATGTTGTTATAATCCCAGTGTTCCAATTTAAGAACATGCATAATATTGTGAATAAAAAAGTTACACATGGAAAAATTAAAAAAAGTACTTCACATAACGAATCTAGAACAATAATAAATATGGTCAATATGTAATAAACGTGTTATAACGATGTGTAAGCTTACTTGTCAGATGTAATTTTCTGTTGAACGTGATTGGTGCAAATAAAAAAACACTAATCACTCGACAGGTTCAAATCTGAAAAATAATACAGGAAACGATCCCCACGCTTGTTAGCTGTAGACTGATGAAATTTCGCGTCATGCATAATGGAGTGGGGGTAAAAATACTAAATGTTCCAATATTGGAACACTGGGCGAAAATGGGTTAATAAATTATACTATTATGTTAGCAATTCACTCTTTCTAGTAAAGGTAAATTTTTGATTACTCGTTTATTTTCGTCTTAAATTGCTGCTCTACTCATATTTAGTTAATTTATACATATATCTTCTTTTTTCACTGAAATTCGTATGATTTAGACTTTCAATGGTTTCTTCGCTTCAATTTTTGACATATAAGTAGTGCAAATGTGGCACTTTCCTTTATATTTTAATTGTAAAATGAAAGATAAATAAACTGCAGATTTTCAGCATTAAAAATACTACATTTATTATTGAAAATACAAAAAATATGATTAATATTTCATATTTCAACAATTAAAATTCAGCAGTGGCACAAATAGGACACGAAACAAAATCGCTCAGTTTATTTTTATCGTTTATTTCATTAATATTGCGCATTTTTTATTGCATATCATGGAAAAATATTATAATACACAAAAAGGAACATTTTTTTAAGAGTTAAAAAAATATTCGAGAATTTCACGCCATGCCAAGCCGATGTGGTCTAATCAAATTCAAACTTAGGGCACAATACTGTTTCATCAAATTCTACATCGTTATTATTATAAAAATGTAGATTTTGATGCTAAACTTATGATAATCTTCAATTATTTTGTGTATTTTCAAAATGTGTATGTAAAAAATGAATCAAAGGCCCTATTTACATTTTTGTGGGATAATGCTAACCATATATTTCCATAATCTTGTTAAGAAAATAATTAATACATATTTATGAAATCAGTAAATGGATGATAAATGATTAATAAATAGATCGTTGATAAGATTTTATTTCTTAACCGTACAGTCGTTCTAATTTATTTAATAAAGTTAATTGGGTAATAATATTTTACTGTTTTTCGTTGAATACTATATATTATAATAAAAAATGTATGTGAGCTTTGCTATATCATTAAGGAATGCCGTATAATTCAATATTTGAGTGTTTTAAATTAAATCAAAATTGACCTAGCCGGTAAATTTAATGTGTCCTGTTATCATTCTTTTAGTGGTGTTATATTTTTAATGCAGTGTTCATGCTATATAGTCAGGGGTGGGCTGGAGGGGGCTCGGGAGGGCTCGCGCGAGCCCCTTGTTAAATTTCAGCGCGGCCGGCGAGCCCCTTGTTAAGATAAGAAAATCATTCGTCTTGGATCAAATCAGCACCTAACTGCAATTTCTGTAGAAGGTTAAATTTTATTTTAAAACAAGACTAGCCCATTCATTTTTTCATTCAGCGTTGTGGGCTGTTCCTGTGCCGGACATCATGGGTTCGAGTTAACCACTAGTCCTGTCTAAGCCTTATCATTTTATTCCTACTACTCTCTTTGGACAAGAGAGGTTGAGCGAACAGTTGTTAGAAGTAACAAACAGTTCTCGTAGAAAAAAAACTTTTGTTGAGATACCTTCATTAGGAAGCCATATGCTCCACAAGATTTACCGAGCCCCTTGTTAAGATATTGGCAGCCCACCGCTGTGTATAGCATAATGTTACGTGTACCATAATTTACCTAATAACATTCAATCGGCAAAAATCTTAAGTTTTGTAAACCCTGGATATCGCAGAACACTATTTTTCAATTCCGTTTTTTTTATGATTTGTAAGATTTTCTTTTCTTTTTTTCAATGTCATGTTTAAAAATCTTTAATACACTGAGTATGAATACTTAAATCGTTAATCGATACATGAATAGATACTTAAACATTCTTCTGCCTCGGACAAAGAACTATTTAACCAATATAATATGATGTGCTGTAAAATATTGTATATCTTCGTAGCCCGACTGTGTGCAGACACCGGGAATAGTCGATAATAATTGAGTAGAGAACAAACAACCAGTTAGTACCAAATGTGGGTCATGGCAAGTCATTTGTTCTCTTCGATTTTCATTTACAGAGAACATACTCGGTAAAAATTAGCACCGAACTCGTACGTGTATTTAGTACCTGGCAGTGTACATACACTCTGCACACTGCAATAGATTTCAAACCAAATATTTCGTATTACAACATCTATTTATTTTTTGAAATCCATATTCGTTGCTCACACAGTGTAAAAATCGTGTTTATGAGTTACAAGTTACTTGAATTTCAATTTATATGCATTATACTGTTCATTCATCCAACTTTTTGCATTACTACAAATCGCATTTATTACGCTTATTTAAAGTCGGGCTTAGTACAGTAGACTACGTATAACATACAACATGAGTGAGAAACCTTTTTTTATGTTGAAATGACACGTTAATTAAATATGAGGATAAAATTTATCAAGTGCGTTACAAAATTAATCTTAGTTTGTAAAAATCTAGTTGATTTTATTAAAATCTACTTAAACATATCAAAAAAATTAAATGCGATTTAATCAGGGCGAACAATTATAAATACACGATAAACGTGTGTACAGACGAAGAGGTTTATAGGCATGCTGGATTTTGATTCGTGGAGTGTGTTTTACTTGTGGCCATTCTATGCATTTTAATTATATTTAAAAAATAGTCTATACATACTAAGTATGTATTATATTAATTTTATAAATAAAATAACATCAAAAGACCCATTCTAGCCGAATCATTAATATCGATTGATTGATAATTGTTATTAATAATAATTGGGGTTAATATTATGAAGCCGCGGCATTGGTAGAAAATGTATTAATTTGTGTGTATATCGCTAGTATCATATGAAAAAAAATGCTGTCACCTCAACGATATTTTGCATTTAGATTGTGTTTTTCTTTGTTACATGAAATTCGTTTCTTGTCCCAAATGTTAATTCCTGTGGATGATCACTGAGTGATTAACAGTATTAATTTGTTTAATAAGTAGTTTTAAACATTGAAATACTTATCAGGTGCGTCTTTATTTAATCGCCTTTATTTTCACAGACAATTATTTTATTAAATTATAGTAATTAAAATCACTCTATAATCGCTCTTGGAATACTAATTTTTTTAATGAGGCCAAGAGAATAATTATTTTACTCAATTCATTTTACTTTACATTATAATCTAACTTGAATTATTATTATGTATAAAACTATTTTAACTGCTTTGAAATTGCTTCGAAAATTTCTTATTAATCGATTATAAAAACATTAATGTCTTCAATGATGAGTGCAATCAAAAAACTTTTAGTCCTCATTTATATATCACAGCTTTGATGCTACTATGCATGTTATGACTAAAACAATGAATGATTATAAAAAAGATCAGACATATATGGTTGATCACTTCTGAGTTTTTTTAATAACGTATTAAAGTTTATATTCACCAAGCATTAAGCTAACAGTGCAAACACCCATCGCCGTTGCACTATCGCACATCTAAAACCCACTGTTGGCTTACGGTGGATTTGAGATATTTTATAGCATACAATAAATATAGTAAATAAAACATATGAATGCTAATTTATTGACAAACAGGTAGATAATTTAAAAAAATATTCAAAATACCTACTTAAGGAGAATAAACAGTCACACCACTCACATCTAAAAATGCATAGATATCATATAAGTCCATGTCGAAGAGTTCAAATATTAAATTGGATAGAAACAACATTTTTGGCTAATGATATCATCACCAGGACTTTTACCATAAACCATTTAATCACTCAAATGAACTTTTAACATGATAAACTAGTAAATTGTATTTCAATTAATTAAAAAGTCATACTTATCATGAGTTGAATAGCAGGAATGGATTATGCTTATGCATATAATTTTTTCTCACCACTCTCAGAGATTTTAATTTCAAATTTTGATATTTCCTAAATAAAAACTTTTCATTAATTATGTAAATATTATACATACTTGTAATTTGTTGTTTTTGTGCATGATAATGTAATAAACACTTGCTTACAGCTTAATGGTATGCCATAACCGTCCCTGAAATACAAAAATTCGCCGCGAGCGCTTGCCACAGAGTTATATGGCCTTGATTTATTTCTCGTCCTTGAATTATTTTATTCATTTTGGCCGCTCGTGATTTTGCAGTTGCGTAATTTTTGATATCGAAGTAATGTTAAATAATCTAGCCACTGAGCAATTTATAGTCAGTTTTAATGTGTTATATTAATAAACATAATCGCATTCAAAGTAATATAAGTATTATATATTAGAAATGCGTATCTCAGACAAGAAATTCAACTCATTAGTGCAGGGTAGGGTATCTTTTCATTTTTAAAGGCCACATTCATTTGTCTGATTCAACATAAGGCCGCAATAAATAAAATGTTGACACCACCCCTTTTTTTCGACTGTCGACCATATAATAAACGGGCTGATTACGCTGTTTTTCCAAACGCTTACGTATAATTTTTTGCTCAAAGTGAATATTTCGATCAACTCAAAAGGCCGCATCGGAGTAGCAAAAAGGCCGCAGGTTCCCCTCCACTGCACTAGTGCATTCATATTAATAAATATAAATTTTAGGGAAAGTTTATTAATAATAAATAATAAAAAATATTTCCATTGCCTTAGGTTGCAATTAGGGCTTTATACAAGAACCAGTTTTCAAATTTCATTATTCGATTTTCGATGATTGACTAAACAGATTAATTCAAATGAAATAGCAAAAAAAGTAATATATTTTGAAACTTCATTAATATATTATATGAACACCAACAAAAAAAAACAGCACTTGATGCTACTTGATGATGAGTGCTACTCTTCAGAAAATATATTTTTATATCACGAAACGTTCACACTGATACAGGGTTTTCACTGCAAATTAAATATTTTACAAATCAAATTATTTTTTTATATCACTAAGAAACTTAATTTTGGAGACGAAATTTCCTGAATTTTTTCTGGACAATAGAAATAGGTCATATAATTTTTAAATCATCAAAAAGAGTGTCCAGTTTTTTTGTTATTTTTTTTTTAGAATAGTAAAGTTTGTTCTTGAGTGTTTAAAAGTGTTTTTGAGTTCTTACTTCTCGTGAATCTGAGTCAAAATGCACAACAGATATATTTTCAAAATAAACCTCAATATAATAATATTTTCAGCGCTTAATTGATATAAACTGTTCATCAAACTGCGTATTATTTCATCTCGTTTTTTTTTTTGTATCAAAGACGGTTTCAAGACGAAAAATGAACGTTTTTGACGAGTTACCAAATTGAATACCCCGTCTTTCGAAAGTCGCAAGTTATATCAAAAACGGATTTTTGAAAACCGAAATCCTTAGTCGTAACTCTTAACTCTCAATTTTACTAGAACTCAAAAGTATGTACCCACATTATCGTATGAACCTTAATTTACTGTCTACTGTATAAATATACATCACAGTACTGGTTGAGATGATGGGTAGGCAGTTGCGTAGATATAAATTTAGGGCCCTCCTGCTAACGTCATGCAACCCTCCCTTCCCTTCCACGCAATTCGTTATATTAAATGTATATAAATTTGGAACCCCTTTTCGCTGGGTCATCATCATGATATGAGGTGGCTAAGCCGCTGTGGGTAGGTTACTATATTTTAAACTCGCTTACGTAAATACATCATATTTAAAAAGGGCCTTCACATGTTGCTAATGCCAATCAGAAAAATATGCTCTACAACAGGGATGGCGAACCTTTTTGGGTCCGCGTGCCAAAAATTCTCAAATATTATTTCTCGATTGTGTGGCGTGCCCAATCAGTATTTTTTTTAGAAAAATAGAAAAAATAAATGATTTTTTCGTTTGTCGTTTACCTTGAAAAATATTTAAAAAATAATAAAACGGAATGAATTAATAATTCACGGATTATTTAATCAAAATTTTAATTTTTAAACATTTTTTTTTTTTGAACTTGGAAATCGTCGCGTGCCATCCAAATTCTCAAACGTGCCGCATCGGGCACGCGTGCAGTAGGTTCGCCATCCCTCCTCTACAATGTAATGATCTACTCTTTTAGGTTGATTATTGTGTGAATGCCGAATGTACACTGAATGCACATAGTAATCGTCGATATGCTGGCATAAGGCGAGTCAAAAAACCTTGTTTCGAGATAATCGTCAATTTCGACAATCATACAATTTTAACATCTCAATTGATGCACTATCTCTATTACTTATCATTACAAACCTTTCATGAAATTAGATAATGATTAATAAATTCGGCCCAAGCATTCAAAAGGGTTGAGTAATTTACATTTTTTTTGCCAAAAATAACTGTTGTGTTAACATAACATAACATGTATGTGTTCAAAATATTAAAAATTACACAGAATATTACTGAACTTTTTTCAGAAGATTAAAATCTAATAATAATCTATATTTCATAACTCAAAACAGCCGGTTTTTCACTTAACGCATTCTACCAGTGTACGGACGGTATTATTTATTACATATCAATATTATTTACGGAGTGTAAATGAATCTTTAATTTTAAGTGGTTTTATAAACCCTGCCCTTACATTATGTTTATATAACCATAAATAGTTGTTGAAATACCTACACTGTTTTATGATTATTACAACCACTCATAATTTATTATACATGTTACAAATCATTAAATCCATCATGAGAAACTATTGTGTTCCATGTAAAAAAACAATATATATGAAGGTGCACAAAAACGTTTGATAATAAAATTATAAATAAAATGATTTTAACGTGTATACTAAATAGTTAAGTTGATTATGGAGCCCTGTGGAATTTGTAAATAATATGATTCAACTTTTTATCAATCTCATCACATTCTCATGAAGGTTAAATATAAACTTACCTACCATCAAATAATATATTATTACTGTGTGTAATTAGATAAGTTTTAATGTTAAATTTATTTACTCATCATAGTTTTTGTTCTCGAAATGAAGAAATATTCTCAGGATTCCATGTTGTCAATTAAACACTAAAAAATATTACAAAAAGAAGCAATTCTTCTTCTGTATACCTTACTCGCCTCTAGATAATATAACCATACCTGGATATTTTAAAACATTATAATATTTATTTTTTTATTTTTTTGCGGAGTTCCATCTAGAAAACGCTTTGATGAAAACATTGATGTAACTGTGTGAATCCCATTTAAAATTTTAACATTAGTGTTTTCCTGTTGCAGTTGTAATTGTTTAATTGTCTCTCAATGTCATGGGTTATTATTATAATAAAGTTTGAAACTGAATGAAGTTTTTAAACAAGTCTCCTAATCTGTGGTTTTCCCTTTGAATAAACAATAAAAAAAATATTTTTATTCTTTCAGGTAACACTTCTGATTAATAATGCTGGGCTTGTTTCTGGAAAAACATTCCTTGAGACGCCGGATCATCTTATCCAGAAGACTTTCGATGTTAATATTCTGGCACATTTTTGGGCAAGTTTTGTATTTTTAATTTTAACACTTAAAAATTATGTTCAAAAAATGAAAGAAAAAAAACAAACTTGTATTGACTATTAAGTGAATTATTAAGGGCTTACATTTACAGACATCATAACGTAATGCAGGGGCTACCAACCCCGTACCCACCAACTGATTTAAGAAAATCGTTAAATTCCTGGGATTTTGGATTTCAAAATTTTTTAAAGAGCTAAAATAAAAAACGAGCTACGCTGATAATTTGGGCAAATTGTTAAATTCCTGGGATTTTGGATTTCAAAATTCTTGGAAGAGCTAAGAAAAAGAAAAAACGAGTCACGCTGATATTTTGGGCAAATCATTAAATTCATGGGCTATAAATAACCTTGAAAAAATGTGGTGCCCGCGGCCCAACCAATATTTTAGAATGTGCTCTAGGGTCCAAAAAGGTTGGCAACCCCTAAAGTAATGTATAATGGAAAAAACAAAAAAAATCTTAATAATGTACATATATGTAGAGATAAAATTAGTGAGAAAATGAAATTATAGTTTACAAATATTTCGTTTATAAAATATATGTAAATGTAATATATTTAAAAAGGTAAAATTGTATTTATTCATTTTGTATTTTATATTTGTGGTGATTTTTTTATTTAAAAAAAAATATAGAGATATTAAACATACTTTTAACTTAACTCTTACTTTCTGTCCCCCTTTATACAAGCTTATACTGACAGCAGCTCAAAGGTTAAAAGCAATAATTATCTTATGACAAAATAAGCTGTCAACATTATCTTTGCTTAGATAATCTACGAAATTGATTTGACCTTACTTTAACAATAAAATTGCAGAAAATAAGTTTGAAAACAATTGCAATCAGTGGGATTCGCAATAAAATTATTTGATATCAATAAGCACCTGGTATACATATACCATATAAGTAAGACATCCAAATACCCGCCCAATGCATAACCCGGTTTTCGGGTATTTTTTCATATACAAACCGGGTACTCGGTTCGGTTCCGGGTAATTTTTGCCAACTATCATAATATACTAATCCCAGAGTCAAAAGAAGAAAAAAAATATTCATGAACCTCCATATCGTTCAAGTAAACAATAATAATGTCAGTTAACTTGGCAGTACATGTATAACGATAGTGATAGATATATAAAACAAGAATGATATACATTTATACTACAGTAGAACCTCGATTATCCGGACTAATTGGGGATGAAGGTACTCCGGATAAGGGAAAATCCGGATAATCGAAAAAAAGCATAATTTACACGGAAAGACATGTACAATCAGAGCAAATATTATTTTTTTGTTTAGATTAACATAAAACTTTAGTATTAAATTATTTTTTATCAAGAAATTCATTTATTGCTTTTTGCTTAAATAAGCTAGCTGTTCTTTATGAAGCTGCCAAATCGCGAATACTTTTAAGACATATAATTTATCCTGAGATACACTCTTCTTGGCTCTCAAACCACTTCATGGTGACATCTAAGCACTGAAAATCCTTAGAATGAGCAGGACCAATATCTCTTTCTTTGCATATCTCTTCATCATCTTCTTGATCTTGTTGAAACAAATATTTCCTTAATTATTTTCACATCATTCAAAATTTGAAATCCAAGATTGTTCGCATAAAAATTTAACCACTTGGTAACATATTCTTCGACACTTTCAGCACATATTGAAATTTGTGCTATTGCTTCTATAATGTGTCTTATAACAATTTCTAGTGTGTTACTTGAACTTTCTAATAGTCCTTTCAAGAATTTGTTCCATGATATTTTCACTGTTGACAGTAGTATTCCAACTCTCAGAAATTTTAACGTAAACATTTCATCGATCTGGTTTAAACATTCCATTGATAGGTGAGATGATGCATTATCTAGTAATACTTTTTTTTTCCTCTTGTATCTATGCAGTTTTGATATTTTTTACTTTTGGAATGATCTGTTTTCCATACCATCGTTTAAAAATTTCACTATTCATCCTGGTTTTTTTCTTATGATTCAACCGGAAAACTTCATCGATTTCCAGCAATGCAAAACAACGAACAAAATGGTATGCACTCAATCACATATAAAAACAACGGTGGAATCAATTCTTTTTTTAAAACCATTTTTTCGATTTCTATTGAGATACAAATTTTGACATTATATAAAATGTAACATTTTACAGTCATCTGCGCTCTTAACTCATTTTCGACATTTTGATAGTTACCACAGGTCGACACTAAGCCATCGATATGCCCTACATTGGGAGCAAACATGGTAATTAATTTATTTTTTGCAAATAAAAAAGTATACTGCTCTAAATGTATCCCAAAAAAAATCTCCATTGAACAGACATTGCACATAAGAAACTATAATCTGTTTCAAAGTGCAAGCAATTAATGAAATCTATTCTATAGTGCAATAATTAAAGATTTTCCCAATTCATACTTGCAGTTACTTGATTGCAATCTTTTTCTGATTAAACTGTGTGATGCAATTTAGCATTTATTTGTTTTTTCATCAATGAAAATAAAGACAATATTTTGTTGTAAATTTTATTTGAATTTGTTTTTAGGAGGTTTACTGGATATGTTGTATATTTTAAATAATTCATTTATTTACTCATGATACTGAATACAAAAAACATGTTGATTGGTTATTATTGTTAATGGTTTATTGGATGATAAGTATATTTTTAAAATATGCTGTTACAAATACACTGCCATATTTTTTGCTAATAAATTAAACCTATTTAGTCATCCAGCTGACCTTCTGTCTTTTTATTAAATAAACCGAGTTGTCAATATGAATATTGAATCTAATCGCCAACTTGGTTACTGTTGAACGAACAATATTTAGACAACAACTTCAATTTTATGATTTTGAAAAACACTATCACGTTTTAAAAAAGTTTTACATAATAAAAATTACTTTTTTTGTATTTCCAGACCACAAAAGCTTTCCTGCCTGCTATGATCGAGGCTGATGACGGCCATATTGTGACGATAGCTTCACTTGCTGGCCATGTTGGCATTGCTAAACTTGTCGATTACTGCTCATCCAAATTTGCTGCTGTCGGGTTTGATGAATCACTGAGAGCAGAACTGGAATCCATGGGAGTACCTGGAGTTCATACCACTGTAATATGCCCATTCTTCATCCAAAGCACGGGCATGTTTGAGGATGTTCATTCTAGGTATGTGTATACTTTCCAATCCATATTTAAGAATATGAATAGGTGTGATAAATTTAAGGTTACATGTTACAACTCTAACAGATTAGTGCTGCACACTGGGTACCACAATTGATAGAGTGCCATTACGATGGATAAAACTTGTATATCATTGTTTTATATGAAACACCATGAAAACTACAAGTTTATTTAAACCTAACATCTTCATTGAAACATTTTCCTCAGAATATCCATTGATTCATATGTTTGCATTTATTTTACAGATTCGTTCCTCAATTGAGCTCAAATGATGTTGCTGATAGAATAATAAAAGCCATCAGAACAGATGAAAAATACGTTATCATTCCTGGATATCTTCAAATTCTACTATGCGTAAAATGGTAATGTAAAATTATACATTTAACTATAAATCTAATCATTTAAAATTTAAAAAGTAATGCACGGCCTGTTTTCAAGCAGTAGTCATCTTTAAACCTGTCATCAATGAAAAAATTACCTTTTGGACTAATCATGGTAAAAAATATATATTTAGTGCAAAAGTAAGGCACAGTTTTCTGTTGAAAATGCTTATTGTCATAATATAATTTTCTTATTATACTATTACATTTTTGGGAATATGTAGGTATTAAATGTTTTATTTTTATAAATATCGTGTACAATATTTCAACCAAGAATTAAAAGTACACATCATTTAAATCAGAGATTCCCAATCTTATTATGCTCACGGACCCCTTCATTGAGAAAAATTTGACGACGGACCCCCAAGTGAAATAACTCCCAAGGGAAATAACACCCCCAAATTAATTTTGACCGGTCACGGACCCCCTGAGTGGTCTCATGGACCCCTGGGGGTCTGTAGAAACCACTTTGGGAACCACTGATTTAAATGATCAATCAAAAATAAGGCATCGTTACTCATGTAATGTGTCAGATCCATGACGCAGCGGTCAACATCGTTGGCTTCCGTGATGGATCCACGGCTTTGGGTCCCATTACGAACTGCATTTTTTTCGATTTTTGTTCGAAGTGTTTGCGATGTCTAAAAATTCCCTCCCACCCTTCCGATCCTTAAATAACGAGATGTAGTGAAAGCAATTAGTTAACCTCTAGTTCTATCCTGCCCTATCTTTCTATCCCTATTACTCTTTTCGAAAAAGAGAGGTTGAGCAAATGAGAAACAAACAGCTCTCGTAGAAAAAAAAATCTGTCGAGATACCTTTATTAGGGGGCCGTATGCTCTACATTGTGAGCGGAACAAGATTACATTATATACAACAAATACTTTTTTATTAATTATCTCAGGGATCTCTTACAGATTATGAAATATTTAAAGGTTACTAAAGTAAAACTTTCATTGTTTACTTTCAGGGTGTTCCCCTGGGGCTGTGTATCAGGTTTCCTTCGTGGTCTGGTTCCCGATGCCGTACCCGAGAATGCCCCCCTTCCTCCATCAGAACCAATAAACTCTCCAACAATGGACATCGAAACAAAATCATCAACGAAGGAGATGCCAATACATAGGAATGTTACGTCCGAAAGACAGCCATAGAAAAAAACATATTTCAGCCAGAATATCTCCATTATTTATTGGAGAGTTTTACCATAATTTATCTTATTTTTTCACAATTATACCACAAAGGTTCATCCAAATTATTTAAAATAGTATCATACATTTAAATGTTTCGGGTAAAATTTATATAAGTTAAAAACTGTTGTTGGTATTTTTTAAATTTAAAATATAATCGTTAAACTTGCCTCCATTTTGGGATAGTAAAATGTAATTTTACACCTATTTTATGTACACACACTCTTTATTTCAACACATTTAAGTGCATCATAACCAAGTCATTGTTAAGTGTTTCTAAGACATGTCTGATAATTTGAATGCTCTTACTTCTTATGTATAACAATATAGGCCCAGAAGAGGCTGTAAATCTACAGTAGGTGGAGGTGGGTACAATATTTGAGTACCCTTAGAAGATGGATGTTCAGTAGACACTCATTCATGATATGGCAAATTGTTGTGTTTTCTCATATTTTACTAAACATTATAATATTTCAAAACGATGATATTTCCAGTAGTTATGCAACCTAAGCAAGAAAAGATTTTTCTAATATAAAATACAAAGATCAAAAATAATAGGCAGATAAAAAAGGAAAAAAACAGATTTTTATTTATTTCGACTCTTCTTAAAAATAATCACAATTCCTTTTTGATTTTTTTCTACCATTCAACTTGTTACAATTTTTCATAATATTTTTGACACTTATGTCGACAATCTAATTAGTAATTATTTGTCAATAGAATTTATGTTGAATCATGAATCATTGTATAAATAAATCATCAAACTCCCTGAGGCTATGAATGTATATTTTACATTAAAATGTTTTAGTGGCTCTTTGAGAATATATTTTGAAGAAAAAATCTTGAAATATCAGGAAATGCCAATTGTAATTGTCTAAATATTTAAATACCTCTTAATAATAATTATTTCATATATGTACTTAATTAAATTGTGATGAATTAAAATTAAATATTCATAGATTTTTGTACCTACCTAAAAATGTGTAAACAAATTCTTTTTCCACACAAAAAATGTATTTATTATTACGATAACAGTAATATTTACTATGTTTACGCATTTTATGCTCAAATGGTAGTCAAAAAAATATCATAATTATAAATTAATGTTACCACATATGTATCTAAAATTAGGGATATAATATATAAAATGTATTGTGTTTTAAAAAATACACAGTATTTTTTTAGTTTTTCAGCCGTTGTTTTATTCTATGTGATAACCTAAAAACTGATACAATACAGGTATAGAGAATATTCGATGGCATAGTTCAGGGGTGGGCAGTTTGTCAAGTGAAAAGAGCCAAATTGTCATGGAAACAGGATAACAAAGGTACTAGAGAGCTGCATATATGTAATATACATATCGACTGTGGAAAGGAAAAAGTACGTAACCCACACTTAGCAAATTATACAGGAGGCACAAAAAACATATTTTGATGATTTTAGGGCCATATGCAAATTATGAATTATACACAACTTTTTAGTGCACGGAGACTTCTAAACTGGTGTTCAATTGACATAATCTAATATTAATTAAAGAAATTGTCTAGGAAAACCTTTATTTCAGTCTTTTTTCTTGGTTTTAATTTTTTACAAGGTCATCTTTTTTAAACTTAAAAGCCAAATTTAGATACTAATTCGGCATTTGCAGCTTGCATCTTTTTGATAGAACGTGTATCAAGTTTGATACATTGTGGTTATCGAAAAAAACCTATTTTGAAAGAACTGTGGGTTATGTCTTTTTTCCTTTCCACAGTTGATATATATATATGAAGCTAAGTGATATAATTACAATATTAAGATGGCAGATGAAATATATTTAAAAAAAAAAAAATTGGATTATACACTGTACAAACGAATTTTATTTATTTATCATTTTTAGTTCTATCATAGGCCTCAGGCATTGTGACTTCAGTAATTGGCGACTTGTACAATGGATTCAGTCCGCTCATTTGACTCTTGTCTAATTCGCGAGTAAATTTTTTCCAAGCTCTTTTATCGCGATTTACATTTATGCACCTTATAATTAATACAATCAGAATGCCAACAATCAATGTTGAAAGAAATATTAAATAAACACCAGCAGCCACTTTCATGGGGTTGCACGCTCCTCGCGCTTCGGAGACATTTAGATGTACGGTCCAATCCTTCTGGACTTGGTATGTGAATGTATATCTACAATTGCTGAAATCCTCCGACACCCAAAACTGGCAGATGCTCAAATTTGTTGAAGGCCCTGAAAATAATAATTCAAAGTACAGAAATTTAATTGCTTAATCATTTTTTGTGCGCGGGACTGCCATTCAATTTAATAATGTTTCAACCGATGAAATCATAATGTAGAGTTAAACAAAATGTCATTCCCTTAACTTTTATTATCATAAGCTGTGAAAGTAGATCTAGGAAATCATTAGAAGTTAGCAAATCACTCTCACTGCTCTTAATATTCAGGAAAACCAGAGAAAAACAATTTAATAAGAGATAAAAGATTGTTTTTTTCTTTCTTGTTTCGATGATTTTCAAAATTACTGCAATTTTAGAGACCTTCTCAAGTTATATTCGCAACGTTAATTTGCATTCAATAAAAACTGCATAACTTCGAAATCACATAAAAAGAGAGATGAGTGTATGTAATTGCCCAACATGTATAAAGCGTGAATGAGTGAAAACTCAACCAATATAGCCACTAAATTGATACATAACTATTTTCAGTACTACAGTAAAACCCCCATTTACACTATAGTCGGAACCGTGTAATTGGGGGTGTGAATCTCATACAGAATTAGGGATTTGGTTTTTTTCCGCGTAAAACGCAAAACTAAGATTTCCCTAAGTTTTGCAAAAAAAAAATATGGACGAAATATTTAGTTTTTGTAGTAGTAAATATCCCACACAGACAGACGCTCAGCTATGCGTGTATAGCCAGGCACGTGTTGAATACACAGACGCTAGCCAACATTTGACTGTATGCGCGGCACAGACGACCGTCTCTTAGTAACGACAATGGAATGCGACCGTGCAATTGGGGGATTTGCGGTGAATATTTCAAGCCAGCGCGTAATTCGGGGTAGTGTAATTGGGGGTTCCACTGTATATTGCAAAATATGATATATGATTAATATTATGCTGTAAAGCTAAATATGTGAAGAGGAAAATTTTCCATCGTTCGATATTCTTTGGAAATATATATGTATTTATTTAAAAGTTTGTTTTATAAAATTGAGCACAATGAATTTATTCTGTAAGAAAAATATAAAGTGAAAAAATCTCATGCAGATGTGTAGATAATTTATCATGTTGAAAATTGATGTCAATCAAATTTGTTTTTTTCCAATCCTGAGATTTTTATGAAATAAAATAATTAATTTTTTTTGGTAAATATGTAAATGGATTCGCGCTAATTATTTACTTACCTATATATTCTTCAGTTAATGTCGGAATAAAAATTGTTCCAGAGTTGGATGTACACACACCGTCTTTACAGTTGTCAGGATCTAGGGTGCATCGCGCGCAAGCCTCATATAAGCCGCATGTGACATCATCACAAGTTGCACATGTTTGGCAATACTTTCCAATATACTTTTCTCCATCATCCATATCATCACATTGGCACTCTCCTGTAAACAGAAACATGTTTAGAAATACTTGACACAAGGAAAAGGGGAATTTTTGGAATCGGAATAAACAATGATTTAAAAACATCTGTAGCATAATTTTTTTTCTTCTTCGTATGTATGCATCCTTTTTACAAAACAAATACACTCAATGTTATTGATTAAATTTTAACATAGGCAGTAATATCGGTTAAAATGTCTTTCTTTTCACAGTTTTACATAATATCCGGAACAAATACTTTCGTGGTATCACTTTACCCTTCAAGGATTATGAGCACATCTGTGCGTCCCAGGCGTTGTCTATAATTTATTTGCATTCTAATATTTATATTTAACTGCTAATGCTTATTAATGCAAGTCTTGTGAAGCATCACTCGAGATTAACTTAAGGAGATGAACTTGCGTCCAAGATTTCAAATTTAAATTAATAAAATCCAAATTTGATATTTAACTTCCCAGATTTGAGCCTAGATCAAACTGATCACGCGGGAAAAACTGTTACTATTAGACCGCAAAGGCCGACAATTCAATATTCATTATTTCATCCCATATGGATATTGCACATATCTTCACTGTTCCGGTAGAAGTTGGTAAGTAACAGATAGATAGTATTGAGTAAACAACAAATGAAAAATTTCAGCTTTCAGGATAAAGCCTCTAGCACCGATATTTTATGTTACAAAGATAATTATAATATCAAAATATGGATGCATTAATGCTGATCTGACACAAATAATAGTTTAAAATTAATAGACAGGGACAATTGCCTGCCTTCAGCATTAATAATAATTGCCTTTACAATTGTATGCTTTTTTTGGCAAACTAGTGTAATAAATGCATTTATTGAATTATTCCAGGCAAAGAATTTATATCAAAGAATCTCCTATTATACTTAACTCATGTTTGAAAGTTTTATTACTTACCAACTTCACACAGAAAGGTGACAATAACTCCTTGTGTTTTCTGGCAGTCACATTATCAAAATTTCAAAAGACCTAATATTTGGATACAAATCTATATATACATATATGTACATTCCAAGAATTGAGCTAATTTCCATAGAACAGCGGTGGTCGGCAAAGTGGTGAGAGAATTTCGTTGATCCACAGAGAAATGTGGAAACACCTTTAATTTTTCTGTTTTTACAATTTTTGTAGAATTAATTGAACTTTAATAATTTGGATGCAATTAATGATTTTATTTTATGTATTCAATGATAACTTTTTTACATTTGTATTTTTAAAAAATCTATTTAAAATGTATTCAGTCAAAAAGTGAGGTTTTTGTTTTGCCGACCACTGTCATAGAAAACCACACCCATAGATGAAATCAATAAAGATCTATGCCTGATTTAAAATAAAATAAAGTATAATAATACTATTCTTGCCCATTCTATGCCCATTTCTTAAAATAAGAATAACTATTCATTACTGATTTATTTGTTTTGTGTATTCAAAAAACGTTAATCCATAGAAAACATTTTGAAAGGTTAATTGAATTGATTCCATAATCGGTCATAATTATTGACAATTAATTAATATATGAATGAATACTATATTCAAAAATAGAATACTCATTTGTACTAATTCCACTTGATTATAAGCTTTATCAATTGTTATCAGTTGATAATGCTCGTCATGAGCAAAACCGTTTCTGGTTATATTAAATAAAAGTAGAAATTGTACAAATGAGTATTTTTTTAAATATGCCTTTCCGCCAAGTATTGACTATGAAAATTCTAAAAGTGATGAATGAATACCACATGAGCAAGTTCCTCGTTCAGAACAAGGCACAGAATCACCAACTGCAATGCAGTGATCATTTCCAGTCGGACAAGAGCATGTTGGACCACTCCAATCTTCCGTGCATTTGCATTCTCCACAGTCGCACACACCTCTTGTTACTCCTCCGCATACAGCTCTATTTTCCCTAGAATTTCCAACAAGAGTTACAATTATTGTCAACCATCACAGTACATCAAAATCATTGGAAGCGTATTAACTCAGCAATAATAAAATATAACTGACGGAAGGTTCTTTAATAATTGTTTTTGTCTCTTTTTTGCAAGTATTACTAGATATAAATCTGTTTTAAGATGTGGTGACAATCATTTAGAATCTTATCAATATTTATTAATGTGTACATTTCAAACATCATTGCCTATTTTTTGTTTAATTTTTCACATTTCTTATGCAAACAATTGATCAACTTTTTCTTTTACATTTAATAAATAAAAAATAAAAAAAAATTGGCAGTTTGAAAATGTGATGCCCAACCAAACATGTCATAACTCTGATAGGACCCTCACTAGCGCGGGACAGATCATCGAAAGGGTAACAGTTTCAGGTACCTCGGCGTACATATCTTGGATGACAGAAACACAAAGAAAGAGCTTGCTATTCACCTAGCAGTAGCAAGAGCTACATTTAACTCAATGCGGCCTATTGAGACACATACATTGTACAAATTAAAACCAAATGCCATTTGTTCAACGCTTGCATTCTACCAGTGCTGCTGTTGCTGCAATCATGGTACCTGACGAAAACTCAGAAAAACCGTATACTGAGTTTCGAGAATAGATGATTGCGTAAATTTTTTAGTGTTTTTGATTTCTTAACAAATTAACCACAATTATTGCTGTTTTCGAGTGATATCAATCAAGGCCTTTCTTCCTATTCGACTGCGGAGTCAGGAGTTTAATCACTAAATTGATAACTTCATACATTGAGTTTTCAATAAATTTGTGTTCATATACTTTGGTGTCTATTTTCTATTTTCCATTTCTATTTTTTCTTTACTTTATACTTACAAGTTTGTCTGGCAGTCTCTGCAGCCACAATACGTGCCACTGTATCCCACGTCGCAAGAGCAGACTCCGCATATGCAATCGCCATTTTTCGAACAATGCCCTCTTTCAAGATTATTTGGATCAAGGCATTTGTCAAAATCAATCGAAGTTTCATCGCCTGCCTTACAATCACAATTACTGCCGTACCTAAAATTTTTAAAGCTTTCCAGTATCGAGCAAGATATTCTTCTATCAGTGATTCTTAAGGGGGGAATTTTTTTTATTTACAACATATTCGGGAACAGGGTTGCCAGACGTCCCTATTTGAGCGGGACTGTCCGCACTTCAATAGACAAATCCCAAGTCCCACATTGCAAGTCCCTCTAAAAATCCCGACTTAAGAAAATGTGTTCATGCATAAAAGTATTTGAAATAGTGAATTTCCCGATCTGTGATTTTGGAAATCTAGCAACCTTGCTCTGTTGAAATGTCTGATAGACGATTGCATCGTTACACTATGCTATTATGTAATCAGTTATCTCTGCCAATCTTTGTGAAAAAGGAGTGTCAGTTTATCTGAGCTATTCTGCATTAAAATCAACTGATTATAAATTGACCCTTATTTCAACAAATCCATTGCATAAAATGAGCCCTTGAGAGGGGAAGTGAGCCAACTCGTTGTGTTGGGTAAGAATGGTTCATCTGCATTTTTTTCACAAAATAACTTTTTAAAACAGTTTTATTCACATTCAAAATATGGTTCTACCTGCATTTAAAAAAAAATTAAATTCTCATTAACCTTTTGGCTGCCGTAAAAAAAAGTACGTTTGTACCTAGTACGCGGCTATAATTTGCAATTATTAATTTAATTAGTTATTGACGAGGTAACTCGTCTCTAGCGTGTTAAGCACAAAAATTTTGACGAGATATCTCCTCTGTGGCAGCCATCCAGTTAAATCCATCAATATTCAAAAAAGCAAAATGTTTTGCAATTTGAAAAACATTTTTATAGAGCACCAAAGTTCCATCCGAATGCATTATTAAAAAATCAGCGTGTAGAAAATCGCAGTCTTAGGAAGAGTTTACTCTTTCATTTGCGTACGTAGATGCATAAGTGTGTTTCCTACAGGTATTGGCCCAGGTGCATGAAACAAATGTCGTAACGTACATAAAAGAGATTGTTGAGTGTTGAGTTAGTTAAATCCTCATACAGATTGCTTATAATATTAAAAAAATGGCCGATGCCAACACGGATTAGTGCACAAAGGTTCTATCTGCAGATTTCTTTCAGCCGCTTAAGAACATTTGAGAGCAACAAAGTTCTATCTGCAGTTCCGTATATTCTAAATATGCTAATATAATTACAACACGAATTTTAGTTTTTTCAGATGTAACCTTGTTTACCCAAGGAGACAAACTAGTAAAATGGTAAAACTTTTTTCTTGGACTTCTAAGTACAATCACGTCTTTACTTGGTGTTTTGGTGGATTACATATTTTTATTTTTCAGAGATTTAACACTATTGCAATGTGTATTAACTGTGGTTACTTCACTTTTACAATACTTTAAAACGTGTAGAAATATTACAACGCATCTAACTTATTTTTTTTTCTAAAATACTACTTAGCTCACTTCACCTCAAATAGGGCCAAATACAGATGAATAAAAGTTAAATTTTGAAAATTTTCTTTTAATTGAGGAGAGGCGATAATTTTATTCTGTTAAATATACGAGGGTTTGCGGTAGAGTGATCGATGTTATCAGCCTCAGTTGTGGTTCTCACAGACTTGATATATAGAGGTTACATTAATTGATTTTTCAGTTGTTTTGTGTAAAAATTAGATAATTACCTCCCACCAATCTGATCCTAAAAATGGGGGGAAGCAAAAGCAATTTGCTAACCATTAATCTTGTCAGATTTCCATACACAAATTCTCCAGACAGAATACTCGGTAAAAGAATATTCAAAAAAACTTTGAATACCGAAATTTTCGTACACAGAAACATTTGCCAATAGAAACCTCTCCACAAAAAAATATTTCGATATTTAGATTATTGTTTCATTTTAATTTTAAGTTTTTTATGTTACGGTTGCCAAATACTTTTTATGTAGAATGAGCAAAAAGTTTAATAATATTTATACAAATAGTTTATCATTGAATAACATTTTTATTGTATCAGCAATTGAAGTGTGCTGTATTGTAGTAGAGCTGATATTTCTGGATTCCAAGAAGTAATCGATTAACATGTTTTGACATCCTAGCCAGTGGCGGATTAAGCAACTGAGTGGCCCCAGGCGTAATAAGACTCTGAGGCCCTGTTTTTTGGATAACAGGAAAACTACATTTGAAATATTAGTGTTTTACTCTTTAAGTGCCGCGAGTTACTAGTATGGCGGTACCCAGCAGGCCGCAAATTCCTTCAAAGAATAAAACCTAATAAATATATCTTTTTGGAAATATATTGAAAGTATATCATAAAGATTTACCAAATAAATACATATATTGTAGTTTGAGTCACCATTTATGTAAAAAAAAACAAACTAAACTTAAATCATAGAAAATTCGTGAATTTATATAAATATGAAACATAATTGTATATGTAAGTTTTATTTTTAATTACATAAATCATGATGTTATCAAAGGGGTATTCCAACATATCCCAAAATATTATATAGTCTACAAGCAGTGATGCATTGTGTGACAAAATATTTGTTTTTTTTTTAAATAAACAATTTGGGCCTAGTATAATTAGTGTAAAGTCGAGCGCATATTCGCGCTTTTTTCTACTGGTGGCCCTGCGGGTATGGAATCATAGAGCATGTATTCACGCTTATGGCAGCCATACGATTTATAAATTTAAGAATTTTCACATTTAAAAATGCCTCTATATCATAGGTTCCCAACCTTTTTCGGGTGGCGACCCCTTTTTATAAAAGCCATGTAACTAGCGACCCCCCTCAGGAATTTGAAATCCTCGATTTGTTATACTTTTTGCCCGGATTGTCTCCGAAGCTCCTTTTTTTTTTTTTAGCTCACCAAGGAATTTGAAATCCTCGATTTGCTATACTTTTTGCCCGGATTGTCTCCGAAACTCCTTTTTTTTAGCTCACCAGGGTATTTCAAATCCTCGATTTGCTATATTGTTGAAATCTAAAAAAGTTGGCGACCCCCCAGGAAACCCTTCGCGACCCCCAGGTCGGGAACCCGTGCTCTATATCAAGGTTTTACAATACTTTAAATCTTATCACATAAAATAGCTAATTCAATATTAAGTGTCATATATTTAGTCACTTACCATCCTTGTTGACAAATGCATTTTCCACATACAGGTTTTGAATTTTCTGGACACATCTTGCTCGACTCTGAAGTGACCGGCTTACAGTGGCAGATTTCATGACAGTCAATATCGATTGTGAGATCAGTTTGGCCAATTTGGCGAGCATCAGATATGACAATCCTTGTTTTCTAAAATTACCACAAATAAATGAATACAAAATTTGCTTTTCTTCTCAAAAAGTTAAAATTTGAGTATTCGAACCCTTGAATCACTAACCTTTTAGAGGTCATTTCATTTTTCTTAAATTCATAGTGGAATATCTTAAATAATCAACTAAATGAAAATTATATAGAGAAATCTAGCAAATCAGATTAGCCCACATACCGTTTCTTTGTCATCTTTCGGAGTGTTGTCAATCAATGTTATATTGACAGCAAACTCGTATTCCTCGCCAATTTTTACATCATTGCAGCTGGACGTTTCAACCATCGGTCCAGCTTTTCCACAATTCGAGTAAAATTGAAGTTTAATATTGGCCGGTGCATTATGAACAAGATTCACTGAACTGAAGAGACCTTTGTAGCCTTGATTCAAAAGATTCAATATATTCGAACTGTCATCTTCTAGGCTTCCTACGAATGTGTTCTCTGGCAGGAGCTCGTGAACTTTGTCATAATGTAATTTTCTATCTTCCGTGACAGCAAATATAACACTGATCTGTAAAAAAACATTTATGCTTATAATAATATGCTTAAATAATTTTGCATTGCTTGAATTAATTTAATATCCGGTTCAGTGAGGCTTTTTATTACAGTTTTGGTGTACCCGAAATTTTGGTGCACCAATGCTTGAGGCTCAAAGTTTTATGATATTAGATGATTTTTTTACATGGGGTTTTACATAAAATTAGGTGGAATATAATATATACTTTATAAACACTGAGCTACTATACTTAAATTCATTCTGAGCGTAAGTATTGCTTATTGCTTATAAAATAGGCTTTTTTTCAAAGAAGACATCACAAAGAATAACAATTGATAAATATTGACAAAAAAAAACTTTATGCTGGCTTTTTTATATATTGTAACATATTTCATTATCATTTAATAATCTTTTGTTAACCAACTTTGGAATCATTCCACAGCTTCAAAAACTGAAAATATTAAAATTCATACTTTTTTTTCCCTCAGTACTCTGTACATTTGATCCAATGCTGGATAATCAAATAATGTAGAATCTATATAATCTCCATTTGCATCTAAGTGACATATTTCATCTGTTGGTCTGACAGCCCCACCTTAAAATAAAGATTACAACCTTGTTACGTATTATTTGTATTTGTTGTTGGCGTTGGTAAAAAATTGATTGTTCTCAATTAACAGCAAATGAAAAATTATAAGTTTCAGGATAAAGCCTCTAGCCTTAATATTACATGGATAATTATAATATCAAAATTAAATGGATTTATACCAATCTGACACAAGTAAAGTTGGGAACAAATGAGTGAATATTTCATAATTTGTCTTTATCCCAAAATCATCAAAACACGTTTTTTGTGCCACATGTAAAATTTTTTATGTGTGGGTTGTCTTTTTTCCTTCCCACACTCAATGTGTAAATAAGTGTTTTTTTTCTATGCATTCAGCAGTTACTTTGTGGATGTTCATTTTGAATACAAAATTGTTTTGATAACATTGTTATTCCCTTTATGCTTCTCAAAGAAGTGAAACGCCGAAGCAGGTGTCACATTTTGTAACAGCCATTTTCCCACTGTAAGCCATTTTAATTACCCATTTCCATATCTTAGTAAAAACATAAAAGACATATACGTATGTATGACATTATTCTTCTCAGAAATATTATAAATTATTTCAGTTTCAATCTAGCACCCAGTTTTAAGTAGAACATAGTCAAATACCTAACAGTCTATTTTTTCTTTTACGAGTATGGGAGGAATTATATATCCTTTACCAGTAATTGAAATTTTAAGGTAAATTGCAAGTCCTAGTTACTACATGGCAGCAAATTGTTATGATTCTATAAATACAAATTTTAATAAAAATATTCACAAGATGTAAATACAGTCGAACTCGGTTATTACGATCACAGAAATAGCGAGATCTTGAATGTAATGAGGAAACATTGGTTGACATTTTAGTTTATGGTTTTCTCCATACATTTATTCACTTTTATAATGAGCTACTACTCGGGCACACCAAACAAAAATATCATCAATTTTTTTTTTAAAACTGTTAATGTGTCGATCGTTTAAAAACAACATTATAGACTCTAAGCAATAAAATCCGACCGGGCAGTTAACTACACCAATGCCAATGAAAACAATGAAACAAGCATCAGTTTTAAATTTTAAAAGAAAAGTAGATTGACAGAATAATGTAATACGTGTGTAACGGGTGTGTAAATAAATTCTAATCGTGCATTTTTGTGTCATGTGACCGCTCCAGATATTTCATGTCTTCATGTGATGAGTATGTTTGTAAGCATTTAAAAATACCTATTCTCTGATTACAACAAGGTATGCTTATAACGAGCAAATTCAGTCGGTCCCATCTTCTTCGTAAAAACCAAGTACGACTATATTTTCTTTCTATTTTGATTATATTTTCTTTTTCATAATTTTTGATTATCCGCACCACCCTCACCCCCAATTAGTGCGGATAATTGAGGTTTCAATATATATATATATAATTATAATATTTGTGCGTAAACATAGATAATAAATATATATCTTTTATTAATGAATTTTTTTTTTTTCGATTTAAAACATAAATCTAAAATAAGAACATTGGGCTTATTTATTTTCTGAGATATATTTTGCTTTCAAAACCTTTGGTTGATTTCTATCAACAATAGTGAAAAAAGTAGCAGTTTTTACTTATGCTTAACTAATGTAGTATGAAAATATGCATAATTTTAAGGCATTCTTACCTAATTTTCCATTTCCGGCAAAATGAAGAAGACCATCTGTCGTTAATATAACGACTCGGTGTGCCATTGGAGACCATCCTATTCGGTCTTCGCAAACGGCGACCTGCATGAGCGCATCCAAACCTGCTTCTGTATTATCCAGATTTCCTGTAACCGCTGATTCGCTGACCACCTTGATGAAATCTTCAATGTTAGGCGTCATACTAAGTCTATGGGCGAAAGTATACGTTGGCAGGCAGGTGTCTTGCTCAGTTATGCAAGGATTTTGCCTGTGTTTTGAGTCCATGTCGGTAAAAGGCATCAGCGGCTTTTCGGCGAAAGAGCCAAAACCAAACCTTAAGAAAAGAGGTTTGAGAAATCTTTAATATACAAAATATTTAATACATTTAAAGAGTAATCAAATAATTCAAAGTATCTTTGCCAGACAAAAATGTTATTATATTAATTTATTGGTACCAGTGGCAGTTCTATGTACTGGGCTTGGTGGGCTTAGCCCGGCCTGCATTTTGCACCCAAAATGTGTAGAAAAAAGAACTTAAGATGGCTGAATAAAAATGAACAGCAATTCGGCCGCTGAACAAAATAAATACATTTTTAAATGTAACTAACCTTTCCTAAATTTATACAATATCTTTGTTTTGATATTCCTCTGTCAATATAAGACTGCTATGTCTACCTACAATAATACTCTCGATTGTGTTTTGTATTACAATTTTAAACCGAGCCGACATAAAAAAAGCAATGGCCCTATACATACTTCATACAAAACAGACAACGTGACATCAGTCTGGCGATACCTGCGTATTAATAATAATAATAAAGGCTCGGACTATTTTTAAATTAGTCTGAGCTAAGACAAATGCTTTTTTGCAACACTCTGTTTACACTGGGGCGCAATCAAGTACGATTAGAAAACGTATGTATTTTATAACCATTGGCCATACGGAAACGTCATCTAATCGTACACAATTGCGCCTCGGTATACAGCTTGCAGTCATTACATCACACGGGCTAATTCAAACTAACCCATACATAAAAAATCACTTGTACCAATCTCTGTTCGTTAAAAAAACAAGGTAGTTCACTTTGAAGGAGACGAATTTGAGGTCCAGTTTTTACTATTCTATTATTTCATACTTACAGTAGCTGTGATTTTATTATATAATAATTTATGCTTTGCAGTAGTGTCGTAGTATTTGTTAATTTGCTTGTAGATTAATGTATAATGTGAAGAGGAAACATGCACAATTTCGTAAATAGTATACAATGCTAAAATTTTCTCTAGCCCACCCAAGATTTTAGGTCACGAACTGCCACTGATTGGTACTGAACAATGAAATAGTTTTACCTAAACGATTCCGTTAAATTTTGAAGAGCAACCGGAAGAGCATCCCCAAGTTTCACTAAAGTTTCCTTATCATCTCTCATAGACCACGTTAAGTCCATCAAATAGTAAAGGTCGAGTGGATAATTTCTTGCAACGCGGTATGAAAAATTTATTGTTCTGGTAAGTCCTGAAAATATTTTTTTTTTAAAATAGTATACATATTTGAGGGGCGCAAAGGACAACTGGTCAAACCCATATTTTTTGCTTATTTTGAATTCTCCAATGGAAAAATGGCCTATGTCAACTTTCCTCTTACATCTCAAATTATACAACCCCATGAGCCGTTGGACTGTTTTTATATCTTATTTGTGCTAATGGTTAGATAAAAAAACACCTTACTTCTCAGAAGATTAATAGATATATTTATATAAAAAGAACATTACCAGAGGAAATAATAACAACACTAACACATTAAAAAACATACATGCCTTTCCCAACAACATATTTTCTCTAACCATCCTCATATTTATGCATTTAAGTGTTATGTCCAATAATCAACAAAAATTATGTCACTCTGTGAATATCTGAAAACTTTTAAGGTGTTTACTGTCAATACTTGGTGGAATGGCATAATAATAAAAATGATTTATTATTTTTATTAATATCTGAAAAAACAAACGTGATTTTGCTTACCTAATTTTAAATCGAGTGTTACTTTCTGAGGCTTAATTTGATAAACTTTTTCTGAATTCAAAGTAGAAAAATCTTTCATGTCTTCGTTAATGTCGATTGAAGAGGTGCGATGCATTCTTTCAGTCACCATGTTTTCCTTTGGGCACCCAGATGTTTCAAAGCTGTAAAAAATAATAGTGACTGCTTAATTAGTCTTGGCCTATATCAATATTTCTTTACTGTTTGTTGAAACCGAGTGATTTTTAAAAATAAATATAATTTTCATTCTACCAAGGCGTATTTTATATTTTGAATTTAACTTAAACATGTGGCAGGGAATGCATCATTATTATCTGTGAAATGAGTCGGGTATTTTCAAATTCATCAACTTGTGAGATTGATGTAAACCTCCCAACATGCCTCGCCCGACATTTTGAAACAAAACTGAAACAATGATACATGCTCACTTTGCTGGATGGATGAGGTATCACCAAGATCTGCAAGAGATATGGGTCAATGTTTGGATTAGGAAAGTGTATGACCAGTAAAAGTGATGAAGTGTTCTAGTCCCACCAGAGTCTTTCCGGGAGTTAAAATTCTAATATTAATGTACAACGCTTTGGTTCGAAGCAGACTTGAGAGTGGGTCAATTGTTTGGGCCCCAAGATGCTCGAAATATACCCTTATGGTGGAGAAGATTCAGAAGAAATTTTTGAGACTTCTCTATATGAGGGTGTATGGATATTACCCATGGCTTTATCCAACTGACTTTCTCTTAGGCATGCTTAACTTCAATAGTTTGAATGTTCGAAGAGAAATGTATCTGGCCATATATTTCTTTCGACTTATACGTGGCCAAAATGAGAATTCCACCATTCTTGAGAATGTGAATCTAAATGTTCCTGATTATTTTTTGAGAAATCGTGGACATGAATTGTTTGTTCTCCCAAGGTGTAGAACCAGCCAGCCAATGGGGATGCCACTGGGGAGAGCTTTAACGTTATTCAACAATATTGCTTCGGATGTCGACATATTCCACGTAGACGTGGGTGAGTTCCGACGAATACTATTTTTTATGTATTAAAGTAGAGTTCGTTGGAGCTTACTCAGTTGACTTCTTTGCCATTTTTTTCTACTGATTTTAATATTAAATTGTACTATTTTTTTTCTCCATTGTAAAAGTTTTAAATTTATAATTTGTCAACCTTTTGCAATGTTAATTAAATAAATAAATGGTTTTAATACAATGTGTTGATTGTCACACCAGTCTTAAAGAAGCACATCAAACTTTCGTTTGCATCTATAGTTATCGCTTCTGTCATTTTTCCTATTACATAACGAATGACGAATTTTTTCTGTTTCTGTGACTGTTTTCAAGCTAAATTTCGACAAAACACATTATTTCTAAGATCTTGCAATGAAAAGGTTTTACAGGTTGCAATTAAGATTTGTTTTTTAAAATTTTGTGTATTTATGTTTTTAATTTTACTTCAAAATAATAATAAGAGATGTAAACGAGTGTATATATTACATTACATAAGAGAATGGCTGTTATGGGTGTTACACCGCAAGCACACGGCCGCGGAAACGGAACGAAAGCGGACCCTACCATTTGGTTGGTATTCCATTTCCGCGGCTGTGTGCTCGCGGCGTTACAGTCACAGTAGTATCAACCAGGGCTGTGGATTCGCGTGAAAAAAAGACGACTCCGACTCTAGCTTTAAAATAATTGACGAATCCGACTCCGAGGAAATTTTTCAATAATTTAATTTTACCTAATATGTACATATATATGTATACCATCAGATCATCTTTAGTCAGCCAAGCATGAAATGTTAACACTTTTGACTATTTTGTTTAAATACACATCATTAAATATATTTTTCAAAAAAAAATCGAGCCGCTCATTTTTCACGACTCTGACTCTGACTCCACAGCCCTGGTATCAACATATGACTTGCAGTTTTAAGTAGTTTACTTAATAATATTGTGAGTCAACGCCAATTCCATGCACCTAGTCGTTCTTATGAATGTTACAATAATGGCATAAAGCTCTTTTATCTTAATAACTCATATCTTTATTTATTTTCACTTTAGACTGTGATGCTATAAAGAATAAGTATGAAGTAAAGAATGATGTTCATTGCAAATCAAGGATCATAGCATAAAACTGAGTTATAGCTTAAAAGTAAAACTAATTGTTTTATAAAATTTGGCATGAGAATTACATTTTTTTTAGTGAGGTAAATGGTAAATAGAACATTTGGGACATTAAACATCAAGAAAAAGATCACCTGCTGAAGCTGATGCATGGCAGTTTTTTGCTATTCTTAATGAAGTCGTAGTCGTCGCACCAGACACAATAACTAGCTGCACTGAGACAAGATGTACAATCCTCAAATCCTCCGCACACAAGCTGTCTGATGACATCTAAAATTCATAAGTTTGTCTTAAAACATATATTGTTTTTCTGTTTCCCGTGAACTATAATCGTAGTACTAAAAAAGATTCTCTTTTTTCATACATAAATAAAAAGGCTATCTGTCTCATTTGCTGATAGAGTATATCAGTATTGAAAGAGTATAAAATTAGAAGAGATTTCACTTCTCAACATAGCACATATGGTGCTAATTTAACTCCAGAAGTAAAAAAAAAACAACTGATGGATCGATTCAAAATTTCTTCAATCAATAAAATGTATTCATGAGCATAAGAATGAAGAATAAATTCTTATAGAGACAAGTTTTACCGTTTTCTGATTTAGACAATGATAAGAATATATTACTGGAGCTTTTTTTTCATAAAGATAAATAGTTATATCTTAAAATAGCATGTTCATCCAAAAACTTTGCTCGCCCCTTGGTCTAGAAGCAATGATAAGCTTAGTCAAAATATCATAAAAGTTTCTGCCTTAATGCTATTGTTAGCACATTTTTGGAATTCGACGAACTATGATAGTGAAAAATAGTTTGTATTCTATAAATTGTTTATTCGATCAATTGATGTGGAGGTAGACTGCTAGCGATTAATTGCTGCCAGTGAATTGTGAGCGGTAAATTTTCTTAGACTTGTGTCACAATGGCTTAACGAGAAGTGGCTTCTTGTTTCATAAGACAATTAAGTCTCAATCACCCAGCAGAAGGTAAGGCTTCATACAGCCGACGGTATTAATTGTCAGGGATCTGAAGCGGACCAGTGGAGCGACAAGTTTTTGGTTGGAGCAGGAGCGGAGCCGGGCATGGATTTTTTTTGTGCTCCACTGCTCTGATATATATTTATTTTTGTTTTATTCAAAATTTAAAAATTCAATGTTTTTTAACCACTCTAAAGCTAACGACCCACCAGTGTGTTGTCATTATTACGACGTCAATAAATATTTTTTAGTGTTTGCATCATTGAAAAAGGGTCCGACAACTCTTAAGGACTCACAAAATGAATATTAAGTTTTCCTTTATTAGTTTTTAAACAATTGCTAGCTTACAGGAAAAAAAACGTTATTTTTTTCTAGCTGTTAATGGTTTAAATTTTATTTTTAATTAAAATTTATGATAAATTCAATAATTGATGGATTTTTGACCCTGGTATCATTTGATAAGAGGGCAAATCTGACAAGCAATGCTTAACCTCACTTTTTATATTTTAACCATATCTGTTCCCAATGTGGAGCATATGGACTCCTATAGGAGTTTATCTCAATAAAAGAGTTTCTATGACAACTGCTTGTTCCTCAGTTTCTCAAGCTATTTTTTTTAAAGAGAGTACTGATAGGATAGGGATAGGTCAGGACTAATGGTTAGCTAATCGCTCTTGCTACGCCCCATTTTTAAGGATAGGGTGTGTAGAAGGAGGGAATTCAAGAGATTACATACATCAATGCCTTCAAACAGAAATCTTCCGTGTTCTAAGCCAACGATGTTGACCATTCAACCATGGTGCCGGCTTTTTATTACATACATTCCAAAAAGTAGTATGTGCTGTTGCTAAACAGCCTGCAACTTACACTATACAAACAGTTGTACAGTCTAAATAATACTTACAAACCTAAATTGCACAAAGAGAACTTAAGCCCGTTTCAAAAGCGGAGCATTTCGACTTCTAATGGAGCATCCCAGCACCAGTGGTTTTGCAACGAATACTTGTTCTTCAGTCGCTAGGGAAGAACAAGTACTTGGCCAATCACTAGAGACTAAAGAATCCAATCCCGTGATTTGGGATGTAGTAATAAACAATGCCCAATTTGAATCATTTGTAAAAAGAATTTGCGCACATGAAAAAAGTTAAATGAAAAGTAGAATTCATGTATGGTGATAAAAAAATATTATATTTCAAAAATACAATTTAGTGAACTTATATAGTTCACTGAAATGAAACGTGAATGCATTAGATGAAATTAATTACGTTATTTATTGTTTCTTATTTTTAACCTTGTATAAATTTGAATGCTGTTTTTACTTTGTTTTTTCAGTAACTTTTATTCTTGTTATATATATTGCCATCTTTTATTGACAGAGTATGCATAGCGTTCTTTATTATTCTATTGATGTAAATACATTAATTTGATAAGGAAAATCGTGTCAACGAAAATTCACCTGTTTCTATATGAGTATCAGCGATGTGCGGTGGCTTTTAAAACTGGGTATGCGGTCAAAGGGGAGTGGCAAACCAAAACCATATTTTTATTAAATCAACGCTCTTTCTTACAAAAGTTATCAATATCCCGCATATCATTTAATATAGCGTCTTTCATTAATTTGTCTAAAAGTTTTTTTCGATTGATATTAACTCATTCGCATTGGGGCATTTTTGCGAAATTTCGCAAAAAATTAGGTACTTTCGAAAAAAGGGTATAACTTTAAAACTATTTGACATTTTAAAAAATAATTTGGACACCAGTTGTACAACACTATGTTGCATAATACTTTATATATTTTAGCCTGCTTTTATTAGTGATACTCAACTTTTGTATTTTTTAATATAGAAAATCGGGTATTTGACATAGAATTATAAATTTCATCGAAAACGTAATAAATAACAAGCCAAATATACATGTGCTCTTGTTTATTTTATTTCAAAACAAAATTAGAAAACATAAAAGTTTATTTTTAACCTATAATTGCTTATATTTTGGTGGCCTATTTTTTAAAGTTATATTTTAACTGTCTTCTGATTTTTCATCGCCGAAATCACGCAATAAAAAAAATATTTGTGCATATATTTTAATATTTTATTTTTTAAATGATACATCAAACATTTGTTACGTCATCTCTGTAGAGAATCTAAAACATTTGTCACATTGGATGTATAATTCAACTCGTCAGTCAGACCGACGAAAAGACTCGTATACGAGTCATCTATAGCTAATGTGTTAATGCAAAAGCTGACAATCTTTTCTCACTTTGACTACTCCCTTATTGAAGTGCTTGTCGCCGGATTTTGTAATCATAAAAATATATTTTTAAATATATTTCATTAGTTCTATACACCAGTGCTCCGCAACCGGTGTGCCGCGGCACACTGGTGTGCCGTTCGCCGGATAAAGGTGTGTCACGGTCAAATACATAATGAAAAAATATTTATTATAATATCACGAACTTCGGGTTGTGTCGTCAAATATCGAGCCGAATATAAAACCTTTGTGTTCATTGAAACAAGCGCAGGTATCCCATTAATAAGTTATTATTTAATAATAATTATTAAGATTGCATAAAAGTAAATATATTATAATATTATGTGTGTATGCTTTTCAAATACATAATGTAAATTTATTTTTAAACTTGTGTATCAATTTATTACCTATATATTTTTGCTTTTGGTGTGCCGCGGATTTCCAGGAAAATTTTTAGTGTGCCGTAGATGAGGTATGGTTGCGGAGCACTGCTATACACAATGAAACCCAGATTAAATGACGAAACAATTGATGCTCTAGTACAGGGGGTGGGGAACCTTTTCTTCTCTAAAGGCCGCATTCGTTCGACATAAGGCTGCAGTAAACATTGACTAGGGAATTTTCGGCCCAGAAATTTGCGGATTTCCCAAAATTACCAGCGTGGGATTTTTTTTTTATTTCCAGGAATTTTTAAATCCAAAATCTCAGGAATTTACAAATTTAAAAAAAAATACAGAATTACACTATTGGCCAGAAGGCCGCACCAGAGTAGCCAAAAGGCCGCATGAGACCTTAAGACCGCAGGTTACCGACGCCTGCTCTAGAATTTGATACATATTATTAAATTATTATTAGATTAGAAATTATTGATAGTTGCATATTATTAAATCATATTTAAATTGCATATTAATTATCATGTTTATATATTATTATTTTTTATTATTATTTATGTGTTAATGCAAAAGCTGACAATCTTTTCTCACTTTGACTACTCCCTTATTGAAGTGCTTGTCGCCGGATTTTGTAATCATAAAAATATATTTTTAAATATATTTCATTAGTTCTATACACCAGTGCTCCGCAACCGGTGTGCCGCGGCACACTGGTGTGCCGTTAGCCGGATACAGGTGTACCGCGGTCAAATACATAATGAAAAAATATTTATTATAATATCACGAACTTTGGGTTGTGTCGTCAAATATCGAGCCGAATATAAAACCTTTGTGTTCATTGAAACAAGCGCAGGTATCCCATTAATAAGTTATTATTTAATAATAATTATTAAGATTGCATAAAAGTAAATATATTATAATATTATGTGTGTATGCTTTTCAAATAAAAAATGAAAATTTATTGTAAAATTTGTGTATCAATTTAATACCTATATATTTTTGCTTTTGGTGTGCCGTGGAATTCCAGGAAAAATTTTGGTGTGCCGTAGATGAGGAAAGGTTGCGGAGCACTGCTATACACAATGAAACCCAGATTAAATGACGAAACAATTGATGCTCTAGTACAGGGGGTGGGGAACCTTTTCTTCTCTAAAGGCCGCATTCATTCGACATAAGGCTGCAGTAAACATTGACTAGGGAATTTTCGGCCCAGAAATTTGCGGATTTCCCAAAATTACCAGCGTGGGATTTTTTTTTTATTTCCAGGAATTTTTAAATCCAAAATCTCAGGAATTTACAAATTTACAAAAAAATACAGAATTACACCATTGGCCAGAAGGCCGCACCAGAGTAGCCAAAAGGCCGCATGAGACCTTAAGACAGCAGGTTACCGACGCCTGCTCTAGAATTTGATACATATTATTAAATTATTATTTGATTAGAAATTATTGATAGTTGCATATTATTAAATCATATTTAAATTGCATATTAATTATCATGTTTATATATTATTATTTTTTATGGAAACTTACTCTATCAACTCCATTAAAATGATTGAGATTGTATGTACAAGACAATTTTAGAACTCTTCACTCTTGCAATATGAAGAAGGTAAATACTTTTTCAGCTATGAATATTAATTATTTTACGTTTTATTGCGTATTTTTAGATTATGTGTGCATATTAAGTAACGTTCAATTGGTTTTATACTTATGGCATATAATTTTATACGAGTAACCAAAAAATCCACCCTTTCACCTGCACATCACGATTAGCTGAGATTAAGAAAGCCCTTTGATGAAGTATTGGCAGCCCATTGTTGGTTATAATATTGAATAAATTATTTTATTTATTTTTGACCAATATTTTTAATTTCATTTCTACAAATAAAATGGATTATAAAAACACCTGATTTGGGGACTGATCCCGGGATCATAAAATTCTAATCCCAAGATCCCAGGATCGATATTTTGGCTCGGGATTGGATTCCCTACAAGAGACCCGTATTATCATTTTGTGATAGATGCTGAATAAATCAATTCCTGAACTGTCCATGCGATGATTTAAACATGTGGACACTTGTGACACAGGGACGTTTGTGGGCATAGGCGAGTAGGCAGTTGCCTAGGGGCGGTAAGTCCTGGGGAGCGGCAAAATATCACAGATTTTTTAAAATGTCAAAATATTTTTGACACAAATTTTGTTTAGAATAAATGATGTCTCAATGTCCTTGATAAACAAAATACCAAATCAATAATCGATATTAATATAATATTAGTGCATTTTAAATTAATTAACATTATATTTTCTGGTGTGTAGAGAAAGTAAAAGTTTTTTTTCGTAATTATTGAACAATAAATAATACGGGATTTTGGATCATATTTATTCGAGAGGATCTTTTTCAATAAGCTTCAAATATATTATGAATCACCTGAAACCAAAACAGAATAAGTGGCAAAACATTTGTTTGAGTACGTAGTTGACAACAGTATTCGTACTTATGCATTCCGAGAATAATGAAAAAAATGGGCGCTATTTTAGGGCTCTGCATAGGGGCGGCACATAGCCTAGGAACGTTACTGTGTAGACACCTCAATTAAATAGTGCTAACGCCCAATAGGGTTAACATCCAGTTACAGAATGGATTATAGTGCTAACTGTGATAAATCAAATCATTTGTTTTTACATTTCTCACAGTTTTTGATGTCAAGGTGGTAGTAGAAGTCTCGACGAGAACATCTTTAATCTATGTTTATTTATATTTTTAAAACATTATACTACTTAACCCCTAACTTATCTGATGTAGGTAATAAATAGATGTGACATTTTGCATGCTGTATAAGAATCGGTGACTCAAATACCAAATGGTTCGGGGTCACAACCAGCGGTGGGCTGTCAATATTTTAACAAGGGGCTCGCTTAATTTAAGAGTTATTCGCTGTTTTCGGTTTTTTTAGAAAATTCTCGCCTTTCTGCTTATTTTGATTGTTCTTGACCCCCCCCCCCCCCAGGCCTGATTGATTATCTTCCATTTTTTTTCCAAAACAATAACAATTGAAAGCGTTACAATGTTTTACAGATTAAATTTCCATTTTTCCTTTTTTTTTACTCTCCGATTTTTGTCATTTTTCATTTTTATCCATAAACATACATGTGATTTCACATGCTCAACAATTGTGTTTTTGTATGGATTTTACTTGAGAAGTTTTATGGTTCCTTTTCAAAAAATGGGTAGACTGGAATGTAATTTTCCACAATAAATGTATCCAACCATTTCAGGGGAAAATCGACTACATGCAATTAAATACACACTTGTACCTAATGAAAACGTCAGATGTCAGATGAAATATTAATTTAAAATACATGTTGCTTTATGAAAAAAAACGAATAATTTTTGGAAGCAAAAGTGTACTGGACCGCGCTCCAGCTTGAAAAAAATTTACACCCCGACCCATTGCACCAGTGGTTCTTAAAGGTGCCATGTGAACGTGTTGTAAGTGCACCGCGGAAAAAATGGTAAAAGCTGAAAACTTCCTTCACTTAATGAAACCACCTCAAAATTATTTCCGATATAACAGAACATTTAACTTTATTGGAAGAAAAGATTGCATAAAGTAATATGCATTCCTTTCTTAAATATAGAAAATTATGACTGGATACGAAATACTTTTGCCACGATTAATACACCAAGTTTATACCAAGAAGAAGAAGAATAAATCGGTCAAGAGTTTCCAAGTAACTACGGAGGAATTTTTGATTTCTGTCCAAGACAAATACTCAGCTCTCTGCATAAGGGCACTAAAAGTCTTGATACAGTTTTTAACATAATATTTGTGTGAGCTTGGTTTATCAACAATAAAAAATTTGAGAAATCAAATAACGAGAAACACTGACTAAATTAGACGAAGAATTGAGGGTAGCCATAACAAATATTCAACCTAATATTTCTGAAATCTACAAAAGCCGACAAGCTCAGGTTGCACATTCATTGATTTTCACATCAAATAATCTCCATTATATTGAAGGTAATTTCAGTTCATTTTTTCTATGTACTATGCATATATACATCATTTCTTTGATTATTTTTTGCTATGTTACTGTCACATGATCTGTTAAATTTGTAATAAAGTTTATGTCTGCATATTTTTCTTCGTTTTCTACCAGTTTGATTTTGGTGCCACGCATTTTTTTATTTTGACAATGAGTTTAATATAATCCAAAGCTGAACTATGAATTGCGCTGTATGTAAGTTTGCATGGAAGTACTTTGACTTCACTTTAAATGGAATGTTCATAATTCATTGTAAATATTAATACAAATATGTGATATTATTAATGCTTAAAACAATAAATCATTCTTTAAAAAAAGTTATGAAACTAATTAATAGTTTATGACAAGAGCGCACAGAAGGATTTATATATGTTTTTCTAGAAATAACTTATTTCAGCAACACAAAATATCGCAGGTGATGGCTGTTGTTTATTTTATTTAATTGTCCTATGTATATTTAAAAATAATCTTCAAAATAAATCAGGTATATTTTATTCAAAGTAAATAGAATCATGTTTTTTTTTTATTCTATTATACTCATGAAAGCCCATAATTACTTTAATGGTACATTTCTACTCTCAGTTGGCTTAAAATTTTTAATTATTTTTGCTTTTTATCTACGGTGATAATATATTTTCTTAGTTCTGAGAAGAAAGCTCTAATAAATCAAATAGTAAACATTAGAGTTGGTTCTTCACCGAGCACAATAATTACGATAAAGGGAAAAAATGTGTGCATCAAGGAAATATACAAGACACAAACAAAACAAAACAACATCTGGAAACCATATAATATCAAACATCTTTGCTTGAGCATTGTAAAACAATAGACAAAAAACAGTTAGACCTCTTTTATTATGCACCCAAAATAAATGTGAAATACGAGGAATTTTGAAAGGCAATAACATTTTATATTTCATAATGCAGTGAAACCGTCAATGAACATTGCAATTCTGTACTCATTTGATTTGAGAATTTTAACAAGAGGCTCGCTAGCCTCAGCTAAATTTAGCAAGGGACTCGCGCAAGCCCCTCCAGGTCACAACTGGAGTTTAATAAGAATATAATCATTTACCTTGGCAATGCACAAATGACACCGTACATAATATGAAAACACATGTGAAAACTTTAATCTTCATTGCAAAGATTTTATATTTCACTAAATAAGCCGGTCCCTGTCCAACAAATTTACTAAAGATTGAAGACTAGAAATATATACAATACATTGTACTTATAATATTATCTATGATGGTGACTAAATAAATCTATCAATTTTACTGAACAGATAAGATTAGAAAAAGGGAAGGGTACCTCTTTTATCAGGTATTCCTATAAAAAGCAACACAAAAACATTCATCAATTGAATCAATTGATTTATCCATTATGTCGTGCTTATTCATAATATTTTTTGAAAATTACTAGTTATCTTTCCAAATGCTAAGCCCGGCTCGTTTCAAAATGGTTGAAAAATGAATCTTGAATTTAATTTTGTAAAACAATATACATTTTTAGTTTTACATTACTTAGGAATGATATTTTGCACATTATCAAATCAGATTTGAGACTGTTTTCAAAAATACTTAGAAAAAGTATTTTTATTAACTAAATTAATTCATGGCTCACAAATTTTGGAACGGACTGGGTTTACAAATAAGAGCCTCAATTAATACTTATTCCATAATTTGAAAATGTTATCAGCGCTAGTTTATGTGAACGAGGTAGCATTATAGAAATAAAAAACGTCAAAATCTAGTTGTAAGAAAATTTTATTGAAAAATTATTTATATATTCATATTTTATTCTCAGTATAAAAAACAGAAACAATTAATACAGAAATGTTCATGAAAGAATTTTCTGGTCCTTGGTAATGGTTCTTTCATTACCCATTTTTCCACAACAGTTTTTATAATATAGACTAATAGGGATTAATCTCAGAATCTCATCATACACTGAACCTATCCATTCCTTCCCACCGTCAATCATATTCACTTCCCTTGTAACTGAGTTATTTTCAAAAGTGGCAGTCAATATAGACCCATTCGGAAAGGTGTAAGAACCGTGCTTACTGAAGCTCATCTCTTTCACCCATCCGGTATAATGGGAACCATCGCCAAAAACTATCTTAGATTCATCGGGGAAATCCAATTGGTCATTCTGCCAAAATCCAATGTACACTTGACCATCCCATGTTGTGTAACACCCTCGCCCTAAAGAATAATATAGTTTATTTTCATTTATGTCATACAAAGCCATTAGGTACTGCTGCTCTACAATATACAACATGGGCCATGTTCAGCACAACATAGTCCACAACCGATAAGTGCTATCAATAAAAATGAACAAGTGTGGTCTCATTCGCATGCTTCTTCGGCATGGGAGCGATGCACGAGCGTTAGTTATTTTTGAGCATTACAGCATACAGTCGTGACTTCCTGCCAAAAATGAACAAATTTAATAAAGTAAAGGATGAGTTATCAATAATAAAATTATTTGATTTAAGCGAAAAGAATTTTAAAGAAATTAATGCATTTTCAATGGCAGTATAATTAAATTGTCTTCAAGTATAGTCTAAACTAGTGGTCCCCAAACTCAATAAGGATGGGAGCTACTTTCAGAAATTGAAATTGTCTGGTGAGCTACCTATACATATTACTTCTTTATAGTTTTTAGCTGTTTTGAAATTAGACCGAGCTAAAACCAATGCTTTTTTGCAACACTCTGTTTACACTGGGGCGTAATAAAGCACGATTAGAAAACCTATGTATTTTATAACGGAAACGTCATCTAATCGTACATGATTGTGCCTCGGTATACAGCCTGCAGTCATTACGTCACAGGAGCTAATTCAATCTAGACTATACATACAAAACACTCTTACCAACCTTTGTTCGTTAAAAAATAAACGTCAGAGTTCGTTGTATTCAGAGACAAGTTGTATTGTATGAAATAAAACACGGTAGTTCACTTTGAAGGAGACGAATTTGAGGTCCAGTTTTTACTATTCTATTATTTCATACTTACATTAGCTTTGATTTAATTATATAATAATTTATGCTTTACAGTAGTGTTGTAGTATTTGTTGATTTGCTTGTAGATTAATGTATAATGTGAAGTGAAAACATGCACAATTTTGTAAATAGTATACAATGCTAAACTTTTCTCTAGCCCACCCATGATTTTAGGTCATGAACCGCCACTGGGTAAAACTATTTATATTTGAGATGAGAATACATGCTTAGACATATTTTTAATGATGTTTATAAAGATATAATTCATTTGTGTTCTTTGAAGAAATTTTAAAATACAAAACTGAATTTTCGTATGGTGCGCGAAACATTCTTGCGCAGACTGTATACTCTATATTCTTAAGACATCAATTATTTTTTTAATCCACTTTTGTAAAAAATGCGATATCGGGTCCATAGCACAATGGTCAACCTTGTTGGCTTCCATGCCAGATCTCACGAACTCGAATCCCAGTACGAATAGCATTTTTTCATTTTAATTATTGCTTTCTGTCCAAATGAATACATGGATGTTTGTGATGTGAAAAAATTCCCCACCACTATTCCAATCCGAAAACAATAGGGTGTAGAGAGTGATTTGCCAACCATTAGTCCTATCCTAGCCCTGTCCTTTCTACCCCTCTCTCTTCGTAAAAGAGATGTTGAGCAACTCAGTAACAAGCAGTTGTCATAGAAAAAAAATGCACGAATTCGCATTTTCTTGTTTAACCCGTTAATAGCTAGAAAAAAATAACGTTTTTTTGTCCTGTAAGCTAGCAATTTTCTAAAAACTAATAAAGGAAAACTTAATATTCATTTTGTGAGTCCTTAAGAGATGTTGGACCCTTTTACAATGATGCAAACTCTAAAAAATATTTATTGACGTCGTAATAATGACAACACACTAGTGGGCAGCGTGTGTGGATAGTAGGTATGCGACACACCGGTGGGTCGTTAGCTTTAGAGTGGTTAACAATGATACATGCCCAATGGCACACGATCTAATGGCAGTATAAGCATAGATAATATACTAGATGTGATTACAAACCCTGTCTTGTAACAGTTCTTCCTTTTTTCTTTGCCTGATATTGTCCAACATATGTATCCCCATTTGGAAATATAAACTCACCTTCATCACTGAAAATATTGGGTTTTGGCTTGCGAGTCAAAATATCATTTAAATTTGACATTTTATCAAAATATAATATGTTAGGCTATAAATATGTTTTTATCAACTTTTGTTTTTACATTCAAAATTTGAATTATTTTTATTGTTGATTTATTCATGTTACACTCATTCTCCTCTCAAATATGATTACAGGCAGGACTGGCTCGAGGATTTCTGCATCTGTGTGTGAGGCGCCGAAGGCACCTATCAAAACTAAACTAAACGAGGGGATAGCGCTAAAATATTTGTGCGCCTATGTATTCCGCACACTTCACACACGCCACGAACCAGCCCTGGTTACAGGTTATATCCTAACTATTGTCAGTTAGCATTTGTTGTAAGCCATTATATTCATTACATCGTATTACTGTGTTATTACCTATTTGCAATAAATTACAACCTGATTACACATAATATTATAAGGTGTTTTCTCAAGCTGAAAAATGCAGTCAAATTCTATATTTTAATGCGTCAAGAATAATTACATGACTGAATCTGATTATATTACAAAAATATAAATGAAATTCCAATAATGAATTTGAGTCAGAACATTATTGTATTTATCAAATATTCATACGAGTGATACATATATGCATTAAAACTTATGAGTTTATCAACTAAAAATATGACTACATTCAGTATTTTTACAGCCAATTTTTCTATTTTACCTTTAACCCTTTTAGACTGTTTTAGACCAAGAGCTGTTTTCTTTAAAAAAATAAGACTTTTTTGCAGGGCTGTGGAGTCAGAGTCGGAGTCATAAAAAATGAATGGCTCGATTTTTTTTTGAAAAATATATTTGTGTATTTCAACAAAATAGCCAAAAGAGTTTTAACATTTCATGCTTGGCTGACTAAAGATGATCTGATGGTATACATATAGATAAGTTAAAATGAAATTATTGAAAAATTTCCTCGGAGACGAAGTCGGAGTCGGTAATTATTTTAAAGCTGGAGTTGGAGTCGGAGTCGTCTTTTTTTCACGCGACTCCACAGCCCTGCTTTTTTGGTTCAAATCATCATTTATTTCCAAAAAATAAATGAAAAAAAATACAGATGTGTATTAATAACACAAAAACATTGTCCTACACAAAAAAAAATATTATTACAAAAAAGTCGAACAAAAAAAACAATGTCTATTTTGAAATCAAACTGCTCAAAGTTTACACCGGATATGTTGAAAGTTAATATACATCTTCCTATATCAGTGATGGCCATCCTATGACTCGCAGCTCAGACACTGACCCACGAAGGGATCTCCTTCCACTTTCCAAGCGACGTCACCCACTCAGTGACCCACCGGCTGGTATTTGATAAAAGGTTCACCATCACTGTCCTACATGATATTTCTATCAAAAAACAATATATCATAACCCATTTATATAACAAAATAAACACGTACATAAAAAAAACAATACCTTATTCCTTCTTCACCCAAAGATTGTGCAGGATATTTTTCGCTTTCGAGACATGCTACATACGCAACACTGTTTTTAGGTATAGTCAGGTTTTTACACATCAGAAAGAATTTCGGTGGTCCGCAGAGAAATGTATAACCATCATTAATTTTTCTGTTTTAATAATTTTTCTACTATTGATTAAGCTTTAATATTTTTTTTGCAACCAATGGTTTTATTTTATTAACTAGTTGCATTTCTTGTATTCTTTGAAAACTAAAATAAGAGCCATTTTTATTTTCGTAATTTTATTTTATTAATATACAAATAATTTATTTTTAATAGAGCAATTTAATTTAGGGTTAATGATTCAAGGCAATATTATATTGTTATAGTTGATAACTTATGAAATAATAACATTATATAACTGGTGTCTGGTACAATAATTGATCTAAAATAGTAATAAATTAATTAATTGTTCAAACTATCATAATAACTTGATTATGATTAGTGTTTGTCAAATCGAAGTTAAATTAAAATAAAATAACCTCTACATATGTAGAAACCACACGAATTGCTGATAAAGCAACACAAATTTTTGGTTAAAAATTGAACTGTGTTACAAATCTGAATTCTAATTCTAAAAGCACCAGAAATTAGATTTTTACATATTTATCTACCATACCGTAGTGCAGTCACAATACTCATCGACATGAACAATATGAACTTTTAATTTTTACTAAATCTTACAATATATTGTGGTAACTTACATACGATTTCCATTAACAAATTACACTGCTATTTGTGATTCATCCAAAACATCAATCCTTTGAAAGGATGTTGAACTAAAATTGAAAAAAATGAACAATCATAGCTCGTTTTTGATGCCTGTTTATTTATTATGTAACAGTTCATCGAAAATGATACAACGATAGGGTTTCACAAAGAATCAACTATAAATAATAATATGTACATTTTAACAGGTGTCCCTGATGAGATTAAGAAATATCGTAATACTTAAATAAAACGACACATTCAGAACAAATATATCCCAAATGCAGACAGTTTCATTCGATATAATAAATAGGTAAAGAATATGTGCAAAAGACAGCAATTACCGGTAATTTACTATTTTTACCGTACTGGTGATTCAACATTTGCATCTGTCTACTATTAAGATGTACTATGCATGACTCAAGTTGTAAACTAATAATAGACTCAAATAAATTCAAAATTACATTACTAGTGCATGTTTTTGATTTTACAAGAGTATTTTCACAATTATTGTAGATATTTTATAAAGATATATAATTTTGTAACTTATTGACAGCATATTTGGACAGTAGGAACTGAGGTAAATAATTACACAATAATATTGTACAGTTTCATATGAATGAATATCAAGGATAAATTTTTTGTCAGTGGATATACTAGTCAATGAATGTATGCGACTATTCATGTACTTATATGCAGTATGTACGCTGAAATAAATATATTGAAAGTATACGAAAATTAAACTGAGATGAAAAAAAAATTACCTCTGTTCCTTAAACAATAGAAAAATTAAATATACTCATGATATATTTTAAATGAATGCGCAGTAATCTCCGGGTAACCGATTGTAGTTTCAATGTACATTTGATTTAATTTTCCTAGCCACACACCTTTGTGCATTTTTTATAGTAAAAATGCTATGGTCTAGAAACAGCATACTAATGGATCAACCACTTTATCATAATAATTGAAGGGTATATTCTTTATTGACCATTTTGGTGAAAGCGGCAAGTAGGTTAAAGTAATTTGTTTCTAAAGTAACATGTTAGACGGATCTTCCATGTAATTTCTGAAAGCCAAAAGCCACTGAGCTCCCACCGCACCGTCGACGACACGATGATCGCAGCTCAACGTGACCGAGATGTACTCACTCTGCTTCCATCTAAAAATTCACAAATTACACGTTTAAATTATCAAACAATAAAAAAATCCTCCCAAAATAAGAGATGCACTTTAAAAGACGATTAGGTTCATAGAGCAAAAGGTTTCAAGTTGTCTTTGACTGGCTAGAAGTACATTATATACTGTGAATAACGTGTACAGTTATACAAAATTGATTTCTTTACAACAATATGGTTTGATATCCAATAGTATTTACCCCTTTTCTGAGTCTTTATCGGGTACTATTCTTTGCTGTGTAGTACCAACGGCCAGGATACACGATTGTGGTGGGTTGATAATAGCATTAAACGATGTCACACCTAGAATCCCACAAACATCATTAATGTATAAAAGTACAGTGTAATCAAAAATAAAAATTGTAGATAAGGTAAGATTTGTGAGTTTTATGTAAGTGTTCTATTTATTTTCAGATAGAAGTTAAGGGACAAATTTAAAATTAGCACACTAGCCTGCCTCAATAAGCCTAAGCTTAATTTAAATGTAAAAAAAAAATACTTATCGAGTCAATAAATATTTTTTTTACAATAGCGTAATTGAAAAATTCATGTCAAAAAAACGAAGAATCTAATCTATGAATAATAATAAATTTGAATTATTTTTATTCTGTATACTTCCATAAATTTTGTCGATAACGACCCGGGTTTCGCCTTTCGGCATCTTCTGGTTTTATCTAGTGCACGAATGCACTTGAACTGACCAAAATACAACAAAATGGATAAAACCAGAAGATGTCGAAAGGCGAAATTCAAGTCGTTATCGACAAAATTTAGTGTACAGAATAAAAATAATTCAAATTTGACATTAAATTTCCATCAAGCACTTAGTCGAAATTCTAAATTGTATAAATAATAATAAAATTATTTTTTGACATACAGCAGATTTTTAACATATGTACGCAACTGCTATTTGCACAAATGTCATTTCAAATATAAACTATCATTAGAATGTCCAAACGTGTCAAGAATGACAGACGTTTTGTGCTTACCAAACATTCCAAGATTTGATATGCTGAAACTTCCTCCTTGGAACTCGGCAGGTTGGAGTTTACCATCACGAGCTTTGGCCGCTAAAGCCTTGACAGTAGTCGAGATGTCAGAAAGACCTCGACCTTCGGCACCAAATACAATTGGTGTTATGAGACCCTTGTCTGTTGAAACTGCTACGCAAATGTCGACAGTATCAAATCTGAAAAAAATATTTAAATTTTACACAGATAATTACATTTATGAGGTTTGAATTTTAAAACTTTAATGAATAATACATTTCAACAATGAACCCAAATAATATAAAAATACTTTTAATTAATAATTATTATTAATATTACCATGAATTGAATTCTTTCATAAGGTCAACTAAAAAAGCATTCTGTGAAATTTACACATACTAAAAAAAACATGATAATAAAACTCACTGTCTGATAAAAGTATCCATCCAGGCAGAGTTTGCAGCAGGAACCTTTTTGCATGCTAGAGCAGTAGCTTTGATGATAAAGTCGTTCATAGACAACTTAACACCATCTTTCTCCAGTTGTTTGTTGAAGCCACTCCTCAGTTTTGAAATTTTATCTACCTTAACATCCATAGATAGTTGATAATGGGGGATACTTGTTTTGGATTGAAGAAGCCTCTTGGCGATGGTTGTCCTCATGCCGGTTAGGGGAATATCAATGTAGCGGGCACCTGGTGCCGGAGCTGGGAGGCTGGCAGCTGATTGCGGTGCTCCCGATAAATCACTGCTCACAATTGACCCATAGATACCGCTTCCAGGACCTGTTGTCAAAGCAATAATAGCATTATCAAAATAACTAAAAAAAAAAATGAATATTTATTTATTTTGACGGAACAGAGGGTAGCACAAATAAAATACAATGGCTAAGAAATCACTTATGCTTGAAATTTAGCAAGTTACAAGCTTAGGTGAGGTAAGTTTTGGATCTTTCATTCAATAAAAAAATTCTACTTTGATAATAATGCTAAATTACAAGCATAAATATTTCTTCTGTTTGCCGAATTCTACTTTACACTTGTAACTTGCCAATTATTCATGAAAATAAGTGATTCACTCACCCATTGTAATGCCTTCTCTAGCTAATCTCGCTGAAAGAAAAAATATGACTTGTTATAACTGGGTTTTGAATATTTCTATAAAGCTAAAAATAAATCAACAGTCTGAGGCTCGATAGAACTATTATCTCGTGAAATACTGCTCTGCCAAGATTCCAGCAAGAATATTATAAGAATTACCTTGCAATCGCATATTTTGAGCTTCAGCAAGACGCCTTGCCATTGGACTCACGAAAAGACGAGATCCGGGGGCAGCACCGGGAGGAGGTGGAGGATCTGCAGAAGGAGAGAAATGGGGCGCTGCAGAGGGGGTTGGAGGAGGGGCAGATGTAGCTGAAGTCTCAGCAGCCTTTGGAGAAGCAGCAGCACCTAAAGAAAATTGAAATAATTTAATTGAATATAATTTTTAGGAGTTTTGTTGTATATATGTGATAAAATGCTTTCTTATGACTTGTAACATTTGTAAGAAATCTGCGATTTAAAAAAAAAAAATTCTTCCCATTGGTCCACAATGTCTTAAGTCTTTACAATTGAATGTCGTCATAAAAGCAGCAAGTATGGTTTGCCGTATTAATCAAATGTCATCATAGCAGCGGAATGAAAATAAAATCCTCAGTTCAGTTTTTAATATAATTTAATCAATGATAATAATAATTTACGCAACAAGATCGAGAAACAAAAAATACATGCAAATAATATTTTTTATGTCAATATTTTTGATTTGTTTAATGTTTTAATATTTTTTTTGTAGAATCAGCTAGTTTTTAGTTTGTATCCATTTTTTGTTGTTACCCACCAAACTTTTCGCGAAATGAATCAAATTTCACCTTTGAATACACACCTTAAAAATTAACGTGTCAATTAATTCTTCCAAAACTTATTACTAAGCCTGCACATTTACTTCCAGAATTTACAATTTAATTTTTATTCAATAGATTCTCGAGGCAAATATTTTAACTTTTATAAAATTGAAACATATATGCATTTGAGTGAAAGTAGTTATTTTTTTATTATTGAATCGAGATGTTTGAAATATAGGCAAATTAAAAAAAATAATTAAAGAGCGCGATTTCTCTATTCCAATGTCAGAGTTAAAAACGGTTAAGATAATATACTTAAATAAATTACCGGAGGCCAAATCAAAAGATACAGCTTAGATGTTATCCTCGGGTGATTCTTTCATTAATAATATCATGATAACGTATTATGTCAACATTGCACAGTAAACATTTTTTTTTATATTGCTCTTCACACAAACAAAATTATTCCACTGATTACACTATGTGTATAAAATAATAAGCGTAGACGCATATCACAAGCTTCCTGAAACTCAATGATATTTGATTTATATGATTTTTTGCCTTAACATTAATACTGCCATCTCCAGCTGTTAAACGAAACTGATCCCAGTTTGTATTTATAATAATACTCCATAAAAAAAATACATTTTTACTTCCTAAATCGAAGAGACATAACTTACTGCCGTCATCTGAAAAATCTTTGAATGCGGCGATGCTGGCTTCATCTTCCACAATGACACAAATCAACTGTCCAACGGGAACTCCTTTTGTGCCAGCGGGTGTCAATATTTTAGCAAGATAACCTTCTCCAGGGGTTTCGAATCCCATTGTGGCTTTGTCGGTCTCAATCTCACACAATAGGTCACCTATAATATAACACATATGATACTTATTCATAATATAAATATAAAAATAATACCTTTTGAACATTTTTATTACAAATTATTCAATCCCATGCTTATTGATATTTATAAATTATGAACTATGACAATTAAACACATTTCAATTACATGAAAAAGGTATGCTCTATAACAGGGCTTGGCAACCCAAATACATTGGCGTGCCACATAAAAGGTAATTCAAAGTACTGAACACTCAGCGTGGCACTAAAATAAAACTAGTAAATTTATTTAATACTAAGACAATTTTATTTGAATATATTTAAAAATTTAAATAAATATTTGGCATTACAGCTACTACCGATTTGCCAAATGTTGAAAGATCATACGAGAAAAAACTCAATGAGAATATTAGTAATGTAAGTCACTCGAGATAAACTTGAGGTAAATTGACATCACAAACACCGATGTCTCCAAGTTTAAATTGAAAAATCTAAATTTGACATTGACCTTGCCGGGAATCGAACCCAGACCCACCTGGTCGGTAGAGTAAGCTCTAACCAACCAGACCACAGCGGGCGACATAATAATACTATAATAATACACGCTACAAATTTTTTGGCATAGGTTGACGGGCACTGCTCTATAACATAAATTTTGAATAAAATGTGAAACCACCACAAATCAGAGAATTTGGTACTTTTATAGAAGCGTAAATAGATGATTCAATTTTCTGAAAAATTTATAATTTGACCAACATAAATATATATAAACAATATATAAATGGTTGTACTGTGCGCACAATTAAGAGTCAGGATACGTTTAAAACTACAATCATTGCAAATTTCTCTAATACACATTATATATTTCGTGAAATATATATAAATAATAAAAAATAATGAGAAATTTTTCATTGAAATTTCGCACGTTACTGCTATCAGATGCAGTAGTGTTTTCCATGCTAATTATTTTTATGTTTCAATTAATGAAGAATTGAGTGATACCCAAGACAACAATTTAAAACAAACCATCATTCAGCTTGTCGCCTTCCTTTTTTTCCCAATTTATGATTGTGCCAAGCTCCATTGTTGGTGATAAGGCAGGTAAGAGAACTTTTGTGTGTGTCGGTAAATCTGCATAGTGTCGGAATTGCACAAAATTCCAACCAAATAATTTGTTTTCATTTTGAAGAAAAGACACTTGCCTAAAAAATGAAAAACATGTTTAGAGATAATTCACTCCTAAACAATATCGAGAAAGCCTTTGAATTGAAAGAAAAAAAAGATTATGAAGAGAGATCTGAATATATATTGACATCTCTAACCTTTTGTATTCGAATACAAGACGCAAAGATGCGTGCTATACATGCAACTTTTGGTACAAAATAGGTGAGCTTGTTTATGTGGCAAGGGCAAATAATTATTTATACATTTCGAAGACACATTGAATTAAACATACGTTTAAAATGAATGATAAGCAATACGTTACGTATATGAGCAAAATTTTATGTAAACATTTTATTTTTCTCGTCTAGGACACCACGCAACCTATCAAAATTCGTATAATGAATGACAGTCCAGGGTTATGCAATTTTGCAAGCTGTCTATAACACAATAACATGGTCATCTGTTAAATTTGTGTGACAACCCAAAATCAGAATACCACTTTCATCACTGTTAATTAGTTGCTCTAACACTATTAAGTAAAATATATATACATTTAATGAAATAATTCACACCTGTGAGGATGTCTTCGCTTTGCACATTCAGTATTTATACACCTTACGATATTACCTTTAATTAATCTTTTAAAACTACCCCTCACAGCCTCATTTCGTAATGCAATCGTTCGCAACATTTCTAATTAACTAAAAATAATAATTAAATGATCAACTAGCGACAAGCCACCCCAGCTGTGCCACAATCTGACTTCCCCTACTCGACCTTCTACTCTCTGTAGGTCATTGAGAATAATCGAGAGTATTATTATTTTGAGATATCATAGACAAATAAATATGTTTCAAAATTTGGGGTGGAAAATAGGAAAGAACTATTAAATTATATTATAATAAATACAGATAACTAAGGGTATTTTGTCTGTTTTGGCTGATATTTGAATAGTTATATTTGTTATTGAATGTTTGCTGTACCAGCCCAATAATTTTACCGGTGGATTTTTTTGTTGTCAAAATTGATATGACAATATAGGATGTAGACTTTTAGTAATCTTTATTAAAAGACGGTACCTATTGATATAACAAGTGCAACGCCACACTGGTTATAAAAATATTATATTATACATACTGTATTAATAAAATACATATTATAATGTGTAATAAAACTTCCCTATTATAAATTTTTCTTATGATGTTTAAACGACTTTTATTTGTCATATATGTATATAATACTATATTTAATGTTTTTACAGTAAATTATCATGTGATTTCTAATAACGAATATTTTTTATGTAATTCAGGAGTAGTCAACCTTTTTATACCTCCCGCCCACTTTTGTGTCTCTGTTAGTATTAAAATGTTCTAACCGCACTTCGGTTCCACAGTAATGGTGATTTATAAAGTGTTTTAAAGCTCCTACTGCCCACCATGAAAGCTGGAACGGCCACTAGGGGGCAGTAGGGACCAGGTTGGCTACAACTATTATTGTTTTAGTGTTTCGAATAGCAGTGAAAACTTTTAAGTATAGTACGTCTAATTAATAATAATAAATAAATTGAACCCAGTTAATTCATAACCTTATCAGTCGGAAACATTCAAATTAGTGTCACGCCCAGTGCCTGTATGGACCCAAAATACTATCGGGCGAGTGCGGGGTAAAACATCGAAAGAGTCGACGGCTTCAAGTACTTAAAAAAACACCTAGTCACTTAACACATAGTGCTCCAAAAACAGATGCGGCAAATACCAATGACTTTTGCATCAATTCAAAAATACGTGAGTTAGCTAACCAACCTCCTTTTACGACCAAAATAAGAAAAGTTGCGACGGTGAATCTGGTTCGGATATGTACTACGGTTGCTCCAAAGGAACCAGAATCTTTTTTGTTTTCTTTATCAACTGAGAGGTTCCGTCACCGTGGAAGGCGACAGATGAGCATCCATAATACCATGTATGTACTAGACCAGACGTTTCCAACCATTGGGAAATTCCCCCCTGGAGGAAACTTCAGGGTTCTAAGGAAAAAAATTGTTGGATTGATGCAAAAAATAAACCACTCTGGTATTTGCCGCATCTGTTTTTGAAGCACTATGTATTAAGTGACTAGGTGTTTGTCGAGTACTTTAAGCATCCTTTCATACACATGGGACAAAATGTGTTTAAAAATAGATTAAATACATCGGTGGATTATAAAAAATAAAATATTATTTTTGATAATAATCGTTGACAAGCTTACATTTCATTTTCATAGTATGAATAAAAAAAACCGAAACTATCGTAGTGCGAAAGCAGTTTCAAAGATAAGCGCAAATGATTCCTATACAGCTTAATATGCGTGCCTAGACCATCTACTTATGAACAGATCGGGAAAAAATGCAACTGGCTAGTTAACAGTACTTTTTATTGCAGTTTGTTTATTTTTCGTAAACGCATAGTGGCATTACCACCCCCACCCTAAATATAGGAGGCTATGATAGTGGTTAATAATCATTATACATATTAACAGAAATTGAATAAAGCCTGGCTTAGTTTTTATAAATGCCAACATTTTTTTATTTAATAAATATTTGGCGCTATCGACAAACTAAACGGAATGCGATAATACAATTTTACTGAGTTTAAATGATGCATACAATACGCTTTTACATTTATTATTTATATGTTATAATGTTTAAATGGTTTATTTTTTATTTCATTCGTATGTTTAAGTAACCATTGTGTTTTTTCGTTTAGCTATAAACCAACAAAAAAAAAATACGTCTACTCATCTGTTGTTATCATGTCTATGGTTCTTTTCTCAACGTGAAATAACCGTGAACGTCAGTAAAAATGGTGAGGTTTTGTAATTTACAAAAATCTCGATAATCCGTTACACTTGCAAATGTATCTTGTAATTTCCTAATAAAGTTCTCAATTCCAATGATTCTTCTTGAGTTATTCTTGGGAATTATCCCTCTCTGTGTACTGCTGGATGACAGGAAAAATCTGCCAAAATCGACATGACAATTGGTTTAAAACTTTGTTTTATTTCAGGCAAAACGCACTAAAAAGGTTGGAATCACCGGCAAGTACGGGACCCGTTATGGTGCATCTTTGCGTAAAATGGTGAAGAAGATGGAAATCACACAGCACGCGAAATATACCTGCTCTTTCTGTGGAAAGGTAACATAACCTATGTCTGTCAAAATTATTAGCGCATAGCATGAATTCTGTCAGGCTTTCTGCATTAATCAATTCCAAACAAATATGAGTTCATATTTAATATTATTACTTAATTTATTTGTTGATTAGCATTATTGTTATCTTTGAACAATTTGTATCTGAATTTACAATTATATTGTGACGTCTTTCCATTCATAATGAACTTTTGTGCTTGTCGAGGGTATTCATATTGACAACTGAACTGATTAGGTTTCGAATAGTAGACTTCAATTGTCACATTACATGATTGTAGATTAATAGTTTTTATTGAAATTTAATACATTTTATGGTAATTGTGTGTTGAAGCTGTCGTGGATTATTTCGGCGAAAAACTTCACAAACTAAGCTTTAAACAACGCCACGATTTATGTGTGGTTTTGACGCGATTATCAAGCCCTCAAAAATTAATTTTAAATTATGGCGTTGTTTTTAGCTTAGTTTCTGAAGTTTTTCGCTGAAATAATCCATGACTAGCTATAACACACAATTACCAATTTTATTGAATTGAAGCCAGATTTTTTGTGACTATAATCTTTCCACAATATTTTTTTTTAAATTGAAATTTCAAAAAAATATTTGACATTACAGCTTACGCCAATGCGTCAAATATTTTTAAGTTGTAAGATCATACGAAATATACTCGATGAGAATTTTTGAAAGTCACATGATATTATCTCAAGTAGAATTGACTTCATAAACACCCATGTCTTAGATCTCAAATTAAAATTGAAAAAATCCAATTTGACATTGACCTTACCAGGAATCAAACCCGGACCCACCTGATCGGTAGAGCAAGCTCTTACTAACTAGTCCAAAGCGGTCTATTAGCGGTAAAGCGGTTATTATCACTGACTCAAGCTTGCCAAATTGATTATTTAATGTATTTAACCTTATGTTGGTTATTATATGCTTGCTGTTTTATTGCTTGTATTTTTATCTTTCCATTGTCATTTTGTTTCATGAAAAGCAGTCTCATTTTAAAATTTCATGTTACAAAAAAAGATTTTTTTATTATTGAATACCACTTCTTTAGACCGACATTGAGAGGAATATTATTTTGTTAAAATGCCTAAGATGCATTAGAATTCATTTTTTTTTTTAAATCCTAACAACTGAATTCTTTTTTCAGGAAGCTATGAAGCGTGCGTGTGTTGGTGTGTGGTCTTGCCGAAGGTGCAAACGTGTAGTTGCTGGCGGAGCATGGGTATACGCAACAATTGCTGCCAGTACTGTCCGATCAGCCGTCAGACGTCTGCGAGAGCAATAAACACTTCTATACCTATTTTTAAGTTAAACAAATAAAACCAAATTTATTGGAATTCTTAAACTTTTGATTTTACCTTATTCTTATCCTATCCCACCTTAGTTCTTGAGTTGTTGATTATTTTTTTTGGATTTAGATTAACTCACAAAATCTTATCACTTGAGTTATTTTGAGGGGAAAAGACCATATAACCACATGCCAAAATTTTTTTTATCAAAAATAAAATAAAGTGATTGTTATTCCACTTATTATGAAAAGTTACATGTGTTCCACCTCTTTAACTGTATGGCTGCCATAAGCGCGTTAACACACTGACTTACCCGGAGGGTTGCCCATAGAAAATGAGCGCGTATACGCACTCGGCTATAGTCATACCTACGAGTCGATGATCGATTATTTAAAAAAATCCTATGTTCTCGCAGTGAAATCTCTTAAAATGATATTGAAATACCTATAAGTGACTAATTATAAATATGACTTTATTTACTTGTAAACTTAACGTTAAAAATAAAAAAAAATATTTTTTTTTCGGCATGGAATGCATTATTGTATTTTACATTGTTTTGTATGTGAAAAATTGTGTTTTCGAGTGTGAAAACGAGTGTTTCACGTAACGGGTACGATTCTAGAACGAATTAAACTCTTTATGAGATGTTCCACTGTATATTTCTCATTTCGCTCAGAAACACGACCGACTCATACAATTTGTTTTTGAAAAAAAATGAGACTGCAAATGTGCAGTAATCGTAAAAATGTTTATTATGACTTCTCATAATATCGATCCATAGAAAATCTTTGTGAAACAAAAAGAGGCTGCAAGTGTGCAGGTGCTGTAGAATTGTTATGATTTCTCAATGCTTTCGCTGATCAACTCGCTGAGCTCCTGTGCACATTATTCATTTGTCCCACTGAATTTCAACGCCTAATGCCTTAAGTTTTGCCTCGAATCTCGTGCTGTAAAGTGTTCTAATTCGGATTAAAATGACCCCCCCATAAAACTAGAACTCGCGTAGAAACTCGAAATAATTCTAGACGTTGAAAACAATCAAAGAGGAAAACGTCTAGGACTTGCATCATCCACTCTGAACTCGATTGTTGCTAGGAAGAGTTACATTCTCAAATCAATTGAAAAGTGCGGCAAATCAGCGAAGAAAAGAAAGTCGCTAAGAAGATTACTTTTAATGAACTTGAGATTCTTCACGCGTGGTACCAGCAAGTGCCAGCTGAAAATATACTTAGAGAAAAAGTTTTGTAAATAGGCGAAAAAAAGGTATTTCAGATCTTTCTGCATTGAATTGATGGATCAATAGGTTTAAAGATCAGCATGGTCTTGTATATAAAAAAACTAGCGGGCGAGAGCGCTGCTGTGGACCATGACACGACCGCAGCATCAATAGTGAGATTACATGGGATCGTTGAAGAATATGAACCACGAGATATTTACGGCGGGCCTTTGCTGATTTTTATGACGACTTTTATCGAATCAATTCTTTCGATAGATTTTTTTTCTCAATTTCAATGAGTAAGTACATTTTTTGTTGAGCGAATTCCATCTGTGACTTGTATTCCGGTCATCCACACCTCGGGCTTTCTTAGATTATTTTAATATGATGCAGATATTAGGAGCAGACTGCTATCTGGAGTGGGATGTATTTAATCCGGGCAAACTTAATCATATTCATTAGTGAAACAAAGCTATATCTCATACATATAACTGTTGGCAGTCCTTTTTTTTTAAATAAAAGGTGCCGGAACTCGCTTCTTGTCAATCTTTTTACTAATGATTTGATTGCTGAATTTTATCAAGAATTAGTCATACAGAAAATTTGCAGTCTTAAAGGCAGGTCAGCTATCTGAAAATTTGCATTCTCTTATGTAAAGTATTATCACTTCAAAATCGGCACTTTACAGGAGAATAGTTTAGAGTCAAAAGCATGGTGTAAGTTGAATTTTTAATCTTTTTCACAAAAATTTATTAATAATCGAAAATGAACATGCCAAATTTGATGCAAAAATTCGACCCAAACCAACCTTGTCTCTTTAAACCATTCACCTCTAATGTTTCAATTTTATGATACTTTGATCGGAAAGTATCCATATATTGATTTAGTCACCGCTTCAAAGAAGAAATGATAAGGGAAAATGATTATTGGAATAAAATATGAACTTCAAATATCCAATTATAACACATTTATTGAAACTTTATAAAATATTACATTGTGAGAACCATGAACACATCCTGTCGATTATTGCTGGGAACGTAATAGAGCAGATTCCAGGAATATTGTAGTGCAAAAATATATTTCTGTACACTAAAGCCTTCGAAAGCTACAGACATTTCAATTAACTATTTTATACAATGATTTTAATCGAATTTAATACAAACAAAATTATATGATAATCACGATCGACACTAATTAATTTCATAGTATTGGACAATGAAGAAATAAATTTTAAACTGCAGTGTCTAGATACAATCAATAATATCTTACCTAGTTTAACTTAAATAGCAATGTACTTTTCACAGCAGTTCATTGTGATAATGGAATAATTGGCCTAGCATAATAAATGCATAAGTTGAAATGACAGCTAGATAAGAGAATTGATTAAATCATAAGAAATTTTGTTACTTTAGCAAAGCTTTAAATAAAAAAAACATAATTTTAGTAAAGCAAAAAGATAACACTAGCGAAAAATACTTTTCATACAAAGAATCTAGTAATAACAGAATAAAGAAATTAATTTTAAGGTTACTCATTATTGTAAATCAAAATAAAAAGATTATTGAATGGCATTTAAGTCTATAAACATATTTTTATCTTTTATATTGTTTCCCTGATACATATAGCAAATATATTTTATATTAGATTTTTTTCATTAAACTAAAATAGTATATTTACAATAAAATGATAAATCAAAAAAGTTAATTAGGAATGATTCGTAAGATATCTTATATATGGGGAAAAACTCTGCATACAGTGGATAAAACAGTTTTAACTTGACATAAGTACATGATATGATAGATTAACTTTAAAATTCAACCTCAGGTTGTGGTGATAATTTAGTTAGTTTAAAAAATGAATAAAAATTGAAATGAATTATATTAATTACTGTAAAGAATATCAACAAAAGTTCGAGAATGCATGAATATTATCAGAATAAGGGTCAAAAAACAGAAATTAAGCAAATTTGACAGGAAGAAATAAGTAATACTGTTAATATTGTATAATGTAAACTCATTAATAAAAAAATGAACGGAAACAGTCTTATTCTAGATACATAGTACTAACTAATTATTAGAATATATTTTTTCTAAAGATTGCACCGAAATTTATGATATGCATTTCATTGAATTTACAATATTCATTTTGTAATCTAATGAAAAGAGATAATGTGAAAAACAATCAATGCGTGTAGCACATAATGAGAGCATTTCACGATCATAAGAAGGTTATGTACAGACAATTGGATAAAATTCTTACATTAAGTAATTACATTTATTATAGAATCAATAATAGGCAAAATCAAGTGTCAGGAGGAAATCAATAGTAAATAAATATGTGTTATGTTTACAGTGGGTAAATCTTAAATAAAAATAGGGCAGTCCTATCCCCATTGCAGCTTTCTTTCACCTTTGTTCATTCAATACGATTCACACAAATCAAATCAGTCAAACTTCCCTGTAGTGGTCTGATCATAATTATTCTTCAATAAATTCTTTTTGCTAAAGTTTCCCACTTCTCCGTAGAATTAGATCTATTTCTTTTATTATCTATTCAAATCCATTTAAACTTTCTACTTAATCCTATGATTTATACGATTCTGATTCAGAAGCTGTATCAACTACCTGATCTTGTATATGATTTTTTACAATAACAAATCATTGATTGTTAGGATTGCCATGACAACTATAGAAACAATGTCAACTAAAAGATAACATATGTTTAAACAAAGAGTTGTAATACAATAAAAAATTCAGTAAAAGTATTTAAAAAAATAAATCATTGTAATAATTTTACCAATAAAATCACAAAATGCAGAGAATTTTTTTCTTGTAGTTGAACCAATACAAATATGAAGCATGTTTCCTATGAAAAATGATCAATTCTTCACTAACATCACTGAATATGAAATACTTCTCTAGTTTTGGAATATTAAAAAAAGTTACAAAAATATATACGGTGGTAAAGTGCAAGAGTAATCTTCAAATACATATCTAGTGCGAATTAAATTGTATGCAATCTGTAAATTTTATCAAATGACTTAGAACTGTAATGATCAATATCATTACGAATGTCATGTAGAATATTTTTAATGCATAATATATCAAGTCAAAAAAAGTAGAAAAAACATTTTTCTCATATTGCTTGGCACATTGAATACATACGAGGGTAATGCTATTGCGTGATAAAGCTATATCGTGATAAAATGATAAGTGAATTTCACAATAAAAAAAATTACAAAAGAAAATAATGTTGGAGTGGTGTTTTGTGGACCAAATCAGGTTTTAAACAAGTGAATCAATGTTCTTATACAGTTTCATCAATAAATAATGTCAGAACCATTCTCTACCATTTTTTCTTTGATAATTACACCATATATTTTTTTTTTAATTGGGGAGACAAATAAATCCAATGATCGCTTCACACCTTAATTATTACTTATATTATAAGTCAAAAAACGAGTTTTTTATTTACAGTCTTATAGTATTAAAAAATAGCATCAAAAATCGATAAATGCGATAATTATTAGATTTACTGTTTTAGGAGAGGTATATTCCATTTTGAAATTCTGCCATTGGAATGTTGTATAGGAAAACATAATAAAATTACTCGGAGTGTGTAACATTAACAAAGGAAAATATTCTAGACGATTAATTTGAAAGTAAAGAGATGAATAGTTATGACTTATGACTATGTCGATTGATTGTATATATAATTCAGATAAAAATTCAAAAAAGAGGAATGGCACTGCCTCGCCACACAAAGAATTCTCTTTATCATTTAAAATACTCGAGAAAAACTGACTTATATCATTGATGGTTTTATTATAGATTTGATTGATATGGAAGCCAATATATTTTATACAGAAGACATTGTATGAATAAAAATTACATTAATGTGTAATATACTAACCTAAAAATATTAAATTTAAGTTTATTAAAGATAGATTAGACAGTTAGGACTTTCTTCTCATACATTGGATCATTTAAAATTTGATTTGTTAATGATTTTTACAGATTTACGAAGAATAAGTACAAACCCATTGATAAAAATATGAGCAACATTATCATGAAATTGGTAAGTATCACTTATTACAATATTATCCAAAGCTAGTTTAATTTACCATACAAGACACTTGAATTTTACTGATAATCAATAATCAGCAACTGACATCTTAGTTTACATTCATAATCAAGAATGATGTATTTAAAACTAATACATTTAAAAATAACAGCAACGGAAGACTTTCATAGTTGAATTCACGACCACTGAAAATAAAAAAATAACTGTTAAAATCGGGATTCATACACATCAGGGATGGCAAGTGCATCGATCGTGGACATATTTCTTGTTCAAATGGGTCAAAGCTACTCAATGTAATAGGTCTTAAAATCCGCTAGTTCTTATCTCTTCCCTTACTTTATCGCACCGTTGCAACTGTTTTTTCTTACTTTCCTCGTTGCTCACTTTACGCATTAGGCATTAAGCATTAGGATCTCTCTGTGAGTGCCTAATTCGCGAAAATAAATATTGTCATCATTGGAAAGTTGCGGCATATTGAAACATGCTTTTTTGGTTTTACATATACAGTCCCCTACCAGAATAAGCTTTCAAGCTCTTTTACAAGACACTTATATTTTTTCTTTAAAATAGGATAGTGTAAAAAATTATAAGCCATGTAATTAGTGATTTTGCCATTCAAAGGAAACCCTCACCAGGTAGTAAAATAAGTATCGATTTTTTTAAAATCTGATTTTATAAAAGGGTAGCCGGTAGGGGTTGAGATAACGAAATGAGTCAGTTTTTGCCTGACTTTTGAATTGCCAACAAAGTTTTAGCAGTTTTTTAGAGAAATTGTCAGGTAAGTAGTACTTTATTATTATTCATGGCTTAATCTTAATTAATTAAATTAATAATACATTTTTTTCCCGCAATGGCACCAATAGTCAATCTCACGAGCAAGAAAAAAATGCAATTATTGCATTATTAAAACTTTCCCTAGTGCTAAAAATACTTCCGATATGTTGCTGGCCCTTTAAGTGAAAAACAAGTTTTTTTAAAATATACTTCCTGGGTTTTTACTGTCCATCAAAAGGCGGTTAAGTGTTAAAACTTGTTTTTCCACTTAGTTCTTTAACCTTTTAGCTGCCGTAGAAAAAGTATGTAATTACCTATCACGCCAGCTATAATTTGTAATTATTAATTTAATTTATTATTGACGAGTGAATGTAACCAAAAAGGAAGCATCGCTCAAGGCTTACTAATAATAATTTGACTGCGTATTTACGATTAGCAGTAACATCATATTAATTATAATATGACAAAATTCATCCGTGATATCACCGTCAAGCAAAATTTGTGAAAGTAAATTGAAGTCTCTTACACAAAAATTGGCTATACACATTGTCTGACATATTACTAGCTCCCGTGGCCATTATGTTGTTTAGGTGCACTGTCCCCATCAGCTTGCCACTTAAATTTAGTGTCCATAAGCCACTGTTGGCCTACGTCACCTGTGCAGGATCTCAGAAGTGGAGTCTGAGAGTCGGAAGGATCAGCTCTTTGAAGGCAAGCTCCCGTGTTACTGTGTTTTATCGTCTTGCTCTATAAAATAAAAAAATGATTTCTAATTGATTATTATAAAAAAATATATTTTACACCACTGGTTACCAAACTTTATCTCAATATGCACTGTATGTGAAAAAAAAGATTGTCACCCTCCTTTTTTAAAAAATAATATACAAATTTTTAAATGGCAAAATATGTTTTAACACGTTCAGTGCTGAAAGCGCGCCTGGCATGGTTTCATTGTTTATCCAATTGTTTTTGCCGTAACCGTCGTTAAACAGAACCGCCCATGCCAATTTGAGTGATTCCTTTATTGTTTTTACTTCGGCTACATATCAGTAAACACCTCAAATTGGAATATACTATATGAGTTCATCGAATAATATTATTTACTATTCATTTTACTCTAATAATTTCGTAAATAAACATATGAAGGTACAAATGAAAGATAAGATTAATAACTGGCGTAAATTGTTTATTTTGCAGATTCATCTTCAAATATATCGAAGATGTTACCAGACCACAAACTACCCGCTTTTCATACAATTAAAAACATAGGGAAACTTTTATTCAGTAAAGATAAGTTAGAATCATTTTCTCAGAGCGGCATATATCGCCTAACCCAGGGGTTACCAAACCCGTGCCCGCCAACTAATTTGGGCAAATCGTTAAATTCCCGGCTTTTCAGATTTAAAAATTCTTGGAAATGCTAAAAAAAAAAGTCACGCTGGTATTTTGGGCAAATCGGTAAATTCTCGCAATTTTCGATCCGAAAGTCTTGGAAGAGACAAAAAAAAACGAGTCACGCTGATCGTTTGAGCAAATCGAACAAATGTCCTGGTTTGACTTGCAAGAAATCTGTGGTGCCCGCCGCCCTTCCAATATTTTAGAGTGCGCTCTAGGGTCCAAAAGGGTTGGTAACCCCTGGCCTAACCTGTCAAGTCTCTTAAGCTGCTTGTTGGAGAGACTGGTAGAAACTTTAATGTAAAGAACACGTAAGATGACTAAAAAACAAAACAAAAAAATCAAAGTTTGCGAATCATTTGATAGAAAATGATGACAATTTTGATAAAAATGTTAACTGAGTAACAGTTCTCGTAGAAAAACACTCTTGAGATACCTCCATTGGGAGACCATATGCTCCACATTGGGAGCAGACATGGATTAACTAAAATCCTATTTTGAAAATATTTGAAAAACTAAGTTAAAACTAACTTTGGGTTATCCGCGTTGACCTTGCGCATTATTAGCCTGGATAACCAGGAGTTTACTGTATTGCAAAATATGAAAACACAAATAATACATACATGATTGTCGTAAGTCCAAGCCTGGTTTCCAGCCATTCCGTGACATCTTACCAGCCTAACAGGACCTTTCGGATGAGCTGCGTCCAGGCAGTTATCATCAGACATAATTTGCTGTCGTTTAGTGTATGCAAACACTTGATTGCCACCAAGTTCATGGCAATATGACATGCCAAGATTTTCCCCGGACTTGTGGCCCATTGTATCTAAGCAGTTTTGGGTTTGTACATTCCTTATCTAAAAAAAAAGTATTAATTTAGAAGATAAATCTATAAGATGCATTAGACCAGCGGTCGGCAACATACTACTGACTACAACATTTTAAGTTACCCTTCAAAAAATGTGAAGTCAACTACATATTTGCCAAATATTAAATAATATAAAACCAAGAAAACCAGTAATAAAATATTATATGTGCGGTTTTAAAAAATAGTAAAAAAATGTTTTGAACTACCCACTAACCAAATATTTTTTTCAAAACATTAACTATTTACCTAGTCTCTCGAAAGGTTGCCGACCACTGTATTAGACTGTAGATGATTCTCAGAGGGACTAAGCAAGTGTCACAATTAGTAAGTAACACTATCGGTGGAATGAAAACGTTATCAAATTTAATTTTATAATAAAAATGAATTTTCACAAAGTTACCGCTGACATTTTCAAAATATTGTTATATGTTATATACTTACAAAGATTTTGCCGATATAAAATTGTATCAAAAAATACATTTTTTTTTTCGAATCCATATACCACCAATAAAAATACTGTGTCCATGGCTATTATTGTCCATTTAAAAATAAATGGCTAAATAGTAAAATTCATCTACAATGAAATTTTAAAACTTACGTCTCCTAAATAATAATAGTCGAGAGGCATTTGACTTTCAGGGTAGACATTTTCCAAATACCATCGAAAACTTTTGCATTTCAGATTATTTCGAAGTTCTTTTCTTTCAGTTATATTTCCAACGGGGACCATTCGAGCACCTAAACAAATTAAAGATGTCAAATAACATTCAAATAAGGGTAGTATTATTTCATTTCAATTAAGGAAACAATTGAATAAGATGCCGGCAGAAAAAAATAATAATGTTAATTTGATGTTTAGTGACTGCTCTATGCTTTATTACTACAATTCTAAAATAAGCCCAAAATGTTAATATTTATGACAATGATTGAATGTTTTAGCCAAATAATGGTGGAAATTTTAGTAAAATAACAACATGTTTATGGATTCAAAATGATGATAATGCGAATGGTTAAACTATTCTGAAAAAAATGATAAAACACTATCATAACAAACAAGTTTGTGAAATAGGTGAATTTTTATTAGGATCTTCAGAATAATTGAACTTTGAATTAGTGACTTAATACACAAATATAAATGTTAGGGATTACTATGACAATTTAAGTAACCATGTGTATTTTGATTGATTTGCTGAACATATTGAGGACATTGTTTATAATGAAAATGGATTTAAAAGAAATGTCAAGCAAAAATATTTTTTTTTCCAAAGCGCTGTCCATTATAAAACAGGGTGCTTTTCAAATTAAGTCAGATATAGAAAAAGAAGTTGTTTTGTTATAAGTATTAATTAATGCGAGGGTTCATTTTTAAATATCTCCAATAAATCAAACAAAATACACTTAATGTTAAAACAAATCTAAGTATTAGTAAAAAACCTGGGTTTATGCTGTAGTAGAAATTCTTCCACGAGTCTAGCCACACTTCGGCAAGACGTGCATTATTATGATTGACAATGCGGCTAGTCCCACCAGGAAATGAGTACGGTGTTGATTTTCTAAAAACGTGGCCCACGTGCGAGCACGGCGATATCTCCAAGGTGCCCCCACACATCCACACCTGCACCCGGGGCAAGCATGCCACACCGTTAGCAATTGTATTGAATGTAAATTAAAAATATAATATGTAACCCAAATCACATATAGGTAAAGAATAATTTATTACCTACAAAATATTTGTGTCAGCGAGGTAAATTATTTAAGAATAACGATTTGATTAAGTATACGCATTCTTTGCATATTGTAGACTGAGTGATCAAAAATTATATTTTATAAATTGACATTACACTCTCAAAACTTGTCAACGAAACACGATCTGTAGATTTTGATATAATATTTGAAAAAGATAATCGAGTTGCCCTTTAGAGAACCATTGTTTGATTACTATTTAACTAAGTATTTTGTTAATGATATAAAAATATTCTTTGAATGGAAGACTGTCTGTAAGGAAACGATGTGAGTACTCTTTTAAATAAATTATTTATTTTAAGACATAAAAAGACCAGTCTTTTGAGGCAACATAAACTTCGACGGATGTTGCCCCCTGTTAGAATATAAAATAAAACATAAAAAACCCATTTGGTTAAAAATACACAGTTAAATGAACATAATAAGATATTATTGTCAGTTGGGTTAAAATGATACTTGTTAGATTACTTACTATGTGGAATGATATGATGTAATATATTAATGAGCTGTATTGCATTATCAATAAATACGAAGCAATAAAATAAATGGATTATTGTTATTTCTATTATGCCATGAATACCCACTAGCTACATTTAAAAGTACAAAATTGTTTCATCTTCTGTCATATGTCATATAATATGTAAAGTATACTTTAGTACATATTAAATTGTACCAAAGACTTAATGTGCTACAACAAGCCAACATAAAACTGATAAGAAAAAATGATTAACGGAAGATTAGAACATATTTTAGCACAAAAATAAGAATGTTTTGAAAAGTATGCTTCGATTCCTCAATTTATAATAGCTGAATATTTTTTTAATATGAAGAATATTTTTTCCAAGAATAAGGAGGAAATTAGGTGTTTACAATTTTTTGACTAGGTGGATGACAATTTTGCATATTTTATTTCCAGTCTTCACAATTTTTATTAAGTCAAAAAAATAATCTGCTGTATATAATTGAAATATTTAAACAGTTTTTGTTTCTGACTTAACAAAAAATCAAAATGAATTGTATTTCATGATAAAAAATATTTGAAATATTCAAGTGTTTCTTTATTGCGTTAGTAGGAATAAAAAATGTATGAAAAGTAAGTGTAAAGAAACAATTGACTGATTGCAAATATTAAAAAAAGTACAAAATACACATAAGATATACTCCTTACCTTTACTGGCTCAGTTTATAAAGTTGAAAAAGATATGTTAAAATTAAATTAAACTAGCAAACAAAAACAATGAAGAATCTTGATGAGATGAAAATTATAAGATGATGCGATGAAATGTCACAAATAATCATAATTGAGATATAGAAAAGCAAAAGAAACGCAAAAAAAAAATCAAGCTGGTCATTGGTACAATAAAATTCTGACTGAAGTAAAAACTATGTAACATGAATTTATCAAATAAATAAGATTATTCCGCAGGTGAAATGTTCAACACAAGATTAAAAAAAGCTTAAAAGAAATTGCTAAGGTCGAGGAATAATATTGAAGTATTAAAGATTCGATAAGTCACGTAAAACGTGAATATTTTTTTGTATGAAATTTTGTGGGCGTAAAAATATTACTACCATAATTGGATTGTTCAATTTAAGTAAATGATGGTTTTTTATCTACAATTATGAGAAAGAGATACAGCTTTCACTATTCACTCGGGTGGGGAAATGAATTACACTACAGCCCACACTAGCCAGTGTCTATAGCCAACCTGGGTTCATGGCGTAATAGAAATCCCTCCATTCGTCCATCCAAACTTCGGCAACGCGTGCAGCATTGTGCAAGACAATTCGGCTTACACCCCCAGGGAAAGTGTATGGTGATTTATCTCTGAACACGTGTCCAACATGCGAGCAAGGTATTATTTCAAGAATACCTCCACACTGCCACACCTATGTTATGATTCAAGTGAATAAATACAACAAAATAACATAAATTCTGACACAAGTTACGAGGTCAATATATTATATAAAATAAATTATTACAATTTATTATCAAATATTTCTTTTAGCAATCATAAGTAGCTCCTTTATCAGTGTGATGAGGGAAGATAAACGCAATTAAGAAATATTGAAATAAACTATATTATACTCAGGCAAAATCCTCAATTGATGACCAGCTTTAATGAAACCTTAGTAAGTATTATTTCATTTGCAAATATTTAGTAGAATGTAATATCATATTTTTTAGTAACTTAGAGACTTGTTGAATGTCGCGAAGAACTTGGATAGGAGAACAAGAGCAAATACAACAATAGTTTATTTTAATTTTGTTATAGAGAAAGTTGCAAGGATAGTTGCATATTGCTTACTTGTTTATTAGTCGAATTGAGTTCAATTGACTTAAGAGTCTATTTCAAAAAAGTTCTCTCTTTCTTAATCCCGGTAAAAATTATATTAATATAATCAAGCATAAAAACCTTTTTACTTATCTCTTCTTTCAATAATTAATAAATTTCTTTATGGTTGAACCTATTTTCAATCCATACATATCTGTGTGAAAAAAAGAAGCTATGCAAGAATGAATGAATTAATGATGTTATCAGCATCATATCAGAGTTTATAGAATCTGTAATACTTTCCTTCTTCATATGCGATATTGGAAATCATACCCCATATCCTTTCACACAAATATATAATTATTATCTCATTTTATGTGTTCAAAATATAAGAGCATTTGTGTTTATTTGTCATTATTGATAATGCAGGATGTAAAGCAGCAAACAAAAATTAATTGCGAGTAATTTTCGGCAGAATAGTTCCAGTTTTAAAAATTCCGAAAAAATACAGTATCTAATAATCTATGATCTTTTTTTAAGTACTTGTTTGTTACATGGTATATATTGTGGTGCTAAATTTATCAACATACTGTGTACACATACGCATGGGTGGGATACAAAAGAATGTATCTAAAAAAATGGACGGATTCAATACTTTACAGCCACTCTCGAGTGCTTTAACAAAGACCACTTACTTTAAGGATAGAAAAGAGTTCTTTTGATATAAAAATTGAATTTATTACTAGTTTTTGGTTACTCTTATTGCAGCAGAATATAGATTAGACCAGGGTTTCCCCAACATTTTCTGGAATGGAACACTTTGCAAGTCCGGAAAATGTAACGGATCACTTAGCTGAATTTTTAAGATTTTTTTTAAACTGTGTTGCAGCATATAAAACCATTCCAATTTTTTTCGGAACATAGTTTGGGAAACCCTGGATTAGACAAACACTAACGATGGATAAGAGCCTCCTTAATTGTAAGTTTTTTTTTTTATTCAGTCAAAACTGTGTCGAATTTCTCTTTAAGTAACAATTTTGTACATTCCAGCCATGATTTATGATTCTATCGCACGAAAAATGCTGCACATTAAAGTATAATGTACATTATTTTACATTGCATTTTTCTTTGTGAAAAATAGCACTGTAACGCGAGTGCCTTGATTATTAAAGAAAATTAATGTTAGTTTCAGTTTCTCATGACTGACTAATTTGGAGAGTAAAATAATTTTCTCATGTTTTGACAAGAGGTATGGTTTTTTTTGGAATAGTTTAAAATGTTAATTGGAATAAATTATTTTACCCGGAAGCTCATCTCGAGGTTCTCTCCACCCCATATATCCATGCCTTCATCATAGGAGCCAACTTTATAAAAGTACTCTCGATCGATTGCGAATAATCCTCCGGCCATCGTGGGTGATCGTAGCGGAGCCGTACGATCGCCATCTCTTCTCTTCATTTCTCTATCTGGCACTCGGTACCTAAACAATTATAGCATTAGATTACGGTATAAGGTATGCAATATCATTATAATTTTGTGTCAATTTTAAAATATATTTATTTTACTTTAAACATAGTACGATTTTGAGTCGTAATTATTTCAGTTAGTTATAGCAATAAAATATGTTATCACATACATTTTATAAATATAGCGTTAACTAGCCCATAACTAACAGCAATTACGTTAAAACTAGAGCAACATTGAAAGGATATTAATTCCAACAGCTATAGCGGTAATATTGAAAATAAACAAAGGATACATGTTGACTTTGAGTAGCACATAATTTGAAAAATTAGTTTTGGCGATAGTGTTATCTGAATAAGCGCAGCGGTAAATTTACATTATTGTGTTATTACTTAAGAACAGAAGACTGTACATTTTATGTGAAGATATTTATCCGCTCAATTGGCCAAAATGACATTTAATACATGGGAAACAATTTTGTTGCAAATACAGTGGTAACCCGATGTATAGTTTTCTCACAATAATCGTTATTTTTATTGTAATCCCAAAAATAAGAAAAAATTAAAATAGTCAGGCAATCATCTTTTCTGTTTCAGAAGCCTTTAAAGAACGATAGATTGGGGTTCCACTGTACATGTCTGTACAAACAATGTGGAAAGTAAAAGAAAATTTTATGATTAGCGTCTAAATAAAAGAAATCTGGTGAAGGATAAGAATATTGTACACTAACATTAACTGATGTGATATGAATAAGAGTATTGCGTTAGTCAAAAAAAATCTTACCATCTAAAGTTAAGTTTCCAGTTAAATCCACCCCAAGTCATGTCGGAGGCAGTAACGTATTCAAATGTATCATCTGATATGACATCTATAATTGGACAGACAACTGTTGTGCGGTCCTCTACTATTCGAGCCAAAAGGGGCTCAAGCCAGCCTTCTACAAGTTGAAAAAACGAATGTTACTATCCATGTTCTATTACATAATCTATTCATCAAAAGATGTCTGTTAATTTCAACGCGCTAATGATTCCATGCCTGTGGATCATGTTAACAAGTAATGGAAGAAGGATTGCAAAGATTTTTTTATCCATGTCCGCTCTTAATGTGGAGCATATGGCCTCCTAATGGAGGTATCTCAACAGAAGTTTTTTCTACGAAAACTGTTTGTTACTCAGTCGCTAAACTTAACTTTTTTCAAAGTGAGTTACTTGAGGAGCGAATGATAAGGCTAGAACAGGACTAGTGGTTGACTAATCGCTATTGCTACAGAATCAGATCAGAAGGATGGGAGAGAAGGAAATAATGTGAATTGACATCACAAACACCCAGTTTTCGATCACAACTTTGAATTGAATAATTCTCAAATTCACTGTGATCTGACCCAAGAATCGAGCCCAGACATGCGTGATCGGTAAGCTCTAACCAACTGTGCCACAGCAGGCGACAGTTAAAGTTGCAAAGTTAGGTAGAAGCTTTCCTTCCACCCAAGTTTTTGGCTCTTTGTTTTGTGGAAAGTTTTCATACTGGGATTCAAGTCAGAGACCCCGCAACCGAGAGGATGAAAGCCCAGTTTCTTTAACCACTCAGCTGCAGGGCTGAAATATCAACATAAATGTGGTGGGTGGGCATTTAAATAAAATATAATATTAGTTTGCTTAGCTTGTTCTCAGCAAAATAATATATTTTCAAATACATAAAAAACTGCATTTCCATGGCTAAATCTTTGTAGATTATGTATTTTTTAACAAACGTCATAAGGTTACGTTGAATACTTTTATTTTTTATAATTGATTCAGTTTTAAATATTATAAAACTTATAACATTAATGGAGGGTTTCTTGTTAATATCAATAAATAAATGCTAGCACTATCAACATTGACAAATCACCAAAAGTGAGGAAATAACAAAATAAATTATCAAAATTCTAGCCCATTCATTCTCAAAATTAGTAAACAAACAAAAATTTACAATATTTAGCAATGAAAAAAATATGAAGATAAATTTAAATGTATAAATGAATCAGCAATTTAAAATACTATTTAGTGCAACGTTTTGAAATTCATTCAACTTCACCATTCATAAAATTTTATGTTACTCAACAAAAAAAATCATTTCATAAGCAATTCCCAACACCGTCAATGAGTAATCAATGCTGAATAGATGCAAATGTTGAATTATGCATTATTGAGTGCATACATACCTGTGCATTCACAATGGGCGTCAAGGAATGTAATAACATCGCCCGTAACATGCTTAGCTCCTAACAATCTTGCTCTAATAAGACCAGATCTAGTTTCAGTTCTATAAACATATGTGGGAACTGGGAAGGTGTGTACATAATCCTCAAGCTGTCTACCTAAATGATCTGTAAGAAAACGGATAAAATTCAAATGACTCTTTCAAAAGTGTTAATTTATAGACATTTTTTAGCAAATATGTCTCCTATTTTCAATATATAAGCAATATACACAATATTGACTGCTAAATCTTCAAAGTAATTTACTCCAATGTTACTTTTATTTGTAAGTAAAATGGTAAAAAATATTATTTTTAGAATCGTTCAATTCCGCTTGATGGTTAAATTATGAAGTTTTTTCTGGTCTGAAAAAAATTCTCCCAAAATTGAGTTCGGCAGTTTACAGACTCACCGATCGATATTCATTTATCACTTTAAGGGTGTCCACTGTCAATATTTGGTGGAAAGGCATTTTATTAAAATATATATATATATATATATATACATTTGTACTAATTCCACTTTTATTAAAAAAAGATCAGGACCGGTTTCGCTCATGATATTCATTTGTGACGACCACAGTCGGGTGCGAGGCTGTCAATGGATACGATTCATAATACTTAACCTTTTGGCTCCCATAGAAAAAAGTACGTTTGTACCTAGCACCTAGGCTATAATTGCAATTATTAATTTAATTAATTATTGACGGAGTAATTAGTCTCCGGCTTGAGCACGAAAAATTTGAAGAGATATCTCGTCTGTGGCAGCTATCCAGTTAATCAGATTCAAGTGTGCGGTAGCGGTCTGTGTAATATAACCAATATGAATTGAAAAGGTAGCTTAATTTGAACAGTGGATATTTTTACGAGTGTTGTTTAGTAGATCTAACATTGAAATACAATAATTTAGAATAAGATTTAGTTTGTACAATAACGATAAGCTCGCAAAAAAAAACATAATCCAAATTAATCTCACGATTCAATAATTATTTAGGGATATGTTCATTATTTCTTTCCGTGGAAAAATAATTGATTTCAAAAGTAATAAATAGCAAATGACATTTATTAACCTTTTTCACTAGCGTCGTCTACTAAAATTATTTCTTTTAGTAATGGCCGCGGTGAACGGTTAATAACACTCCACACCGTCCTTAATAATGTTGTCCATGCTTCATTGTGAAAAACGATAACAATACTTGTTGTCGGCAGCAACTGTGGATAATGTTTATTTTTACACCTGTGAAAGATTAAAACAAACCTTCAATAAGCTATAGATGTTTATAATATATTAAATAATATAATAGGATTTTAATGATTTTTTAACATATGTCAGAATGAAAAAAAGGATTCAGAGATATATCAGTGATATCAGCTATGCATCGAACTAGATTTTATATGAATGAATATTTTTACATAGGAATACTTTAGCAGATGTTTAAATTAAATATGAAAAATGAATTACAGCAAAACAGGTCAGACATTCTATTGCAACACACATGCAGTATGCAACAGTTCCTTTGCACACATCAGAATGAGTAAGTAGACAATTTCATAGAATAAAATATTACGAATAGTATACACCGTGGCTTATATTTGTTATTCACCCTACAAATAATTGAATATATCATTAACACATTTCTGGCATTTCCTATGTGAGTATTTGAAAAAATTTAGATTTTGATAAAAACAATAAATAAAATGTATTTGATTGATATCTCGATTTCACTTGCATTAGTCGATTGGATCACAAATTAAGAATACGTAGCAAATGATGTACCTCTCATCTGAGAACTACTAATTGGAAAGGTTCTGATTGTGAAACATTTTTAGAGGAACTTCTACATTTTATAATACCACAAGAAACATTAATTTGAAAATAAATTGGTGTATATATAAGTATTGGGAAATAATTGTTTGATAGTATTTCGTGATACTTGATTTTAATTATACTGTAATGTATTACGGCCTCGATTGATTTGGTTTTAATGTTTATTGTGTTCATCTCAAGAGATTTATAAATATCCTGCTCATTGGCAAATGTATTGCAATGTCAAAATATTTTTTCGGATTGCAAATACAATTTGTATAATAGTGGAATTATAATGCATTTATAATTTATACCAAATATTTAATATTATGACCACAGATCAGATTTATTTAATATTTTTCTGCTAATTTTGATTATTTCAAGAGCAAACAATGTTTGACCCTGTTTTTTTAATCTGTACATAAGTGTTTGAATTTGCTCAGCTGATAAATTCAATATCAGGCGCTTACATTAGCTTGTTGAAAACAAGTCATTCATAACTTTTATTAAAATATAACTTACCCTTCCATTCTTACATCGGTAAGGGACCTGTTCAGTGAAATCAAATCACTAGCCATTAAGTTGAATTGGTTCTCTTTAAATTTTTCTTTCATTAACGCTTCTTTTTCTGGCGGAATGATAACCGCACGACCTAAGAGAAACATTTTAAATGTCAATCGTGAATTATCAATAAGAATAATAAATATAGCGATTAAATATTTCTCCTGATTGATTAAAAAAAAGATTTGATAAATAAAAAATCATGCAACAAAAATCAAATATATATATATATATAATAATTTGTACCTATATTTATATATATATACATATATAAATATATATATATATATATAAATATAGGTACAAATTATTGACAAACACATAAATAATAACAGTTTACATTTAACACCTGATAGTTGATGTATTTACAGTACGTTTGAGCAAACATACAATGCTAATATTTAAGTAGATGTGTTTTAACAACTGGGTATTTAACCTCATAGGTACATTTTAATGGAAATTAAAATAATTGATCGCCGTTAAAATTAATTTAAAAACAGAATAAATCTACTGGAGAATCAGGTTTATATTTGGTGATAAATACTTTCTCAGGACTGTACAAATATAATTCAGTCATTTTCTTGGATTTTAGTTGGAAATTGTTGACTGTTAGATAAATTTATTAGACTTTGTCAGATAACATTGTGAAACTGTATACTGACCCATTTCTCCTGGAGAGCCAAAATGTTCTGTAATAACAGGAGCGGGCTTCCATTTTTTCAGGCGTGAAGATGGATAAGGTCCCAATGATTGTATATTTAAATCATCTTCTATTTGATATCTTCGACCCGCCTCAATCGAATCCCTTTTTTTATTGGCGCGGATAAAAGTATCCTTACCATTTTCGGATTTGAGATAGCTAGCATGTACCTAAAAAAAGAAAAGGTGTATGTAGTCAATATTCAATATCAACCTTAGTGAAGATTATGATGATAGATTGAGCTTCCTGTATATCAAGCATGTCAATGACACTCGAGCAATATAATTTTAAATGAGATTTTTTAAAATTTCTATGCATTTGTCGGTATCTTTGTGGATATTCATTATTAATTTATATTTAAATTTGATAACTATGTTATTCCACTAATAGTGTTACAAATTGTCAATTAGTCTAAATATCGTCGTTGGGCTTTCAAAATCCAGTGTTTTTTTTCAAAACATGCTAAAAAAAAGTATGAATAACAATGTCTGACCACGACAACATCGACATATTTGAAAAACAATTCTAGAATACCTTTTCCAATCAGTGTTTTTTCTTTGCGGATGCGGTGAATTATTATAAAATTTTTGATGCAAAAATTCGATTTCGTCAAAATATGGACATATTGGATTTTGAAAACACAATGATATACTTTTTAAAGAGGCAAAAGATGTATAACAATTTGTAACATAATTAGTGGAATAACAAAGTTATCAAATTAAGTTTTAAATTGACAACATTTTGAAATAATTTTGTACTAAAAATAAAACGACCAAAAATTAAATTTTACTCAATACATTTATGTATGTGACCATTTTGTCAGTTCTCACATACCTAAATTAAAAAATAATAAGTTGTTAAAAAAAAAGTATTTTGATATTGTACATTATGTCCAAAATAGGTTAGGTATGCATTGTAACAGGTCCATATTGCATTTTAAATGCCTGTTCTGTTAATATTTAACATTGATTAAAAAATATATTATATTTTTACATAACACATCATTGCAGTGATCTTTGCAACACAGATAATTGAACATTAAAAAATGTATTTATATTCCATATTAAAACAATTTTACAATCAATAAGTTGTTAAGATAATAAAGTATTTTAATATCGTAGATTATAGTTATAGGGTTAGATGAAGAAGTTAGTATATATTTATTATAATAATTTTATAGATACATATATTAATCAGATATATGTATTTTAGTCAAGATTTAGTATTAAAAAGTCAATTAATAGAAGAATTTTTTCGCCGTAATAATCCATGACGAGCTATGCTCTACAATTACCCTGATTCTATTTTGCATAGTTTTGAAATAGCAACCAAAGAAATATTTTTTTAATTGATTTTTAAACATTAAAATGTAAAAACAAAGATAAATATCATACGTATATATTGGCTGAGCCAATACTGAATAAATAATTAACCTTTATCACTTAATTTGAAGTGATTTTTATGGGAAATTGTAAACACAGTATTTTGAATTTATAAAAACATCATAAATGTTATCAAAATAAATGTGAAAAATAATTCAGGGTTCAGCAGGTGGGTTTAAGTACAAAGGCAATACAAGAGACACTCGTATTAAAAATTAACCATCTAAAGGGGTTCCTATGAAAAAATCACGGCATTCAGACAGCGTTTGAAACAAATATTACACCATATATAGTTTAAAAAGAGTATAGCTTACTTGAACATCATATTCATCTGGCTTCTTTCCACAATCCCAATTACCGAGACAATCGGCGTAAAACATTAGAAGAACTGCATCTACTAAAAGCCACACGAGTGAAGTTAATAATATAATGCGACACGTGTGTATTCTTATTTTACTTCGAAACATTTTCAAAAACTATAAAGTTTAGCACATTCACAATGATACTTGGCACAATGTAACATAAACCCTGATCAATTGACGCGAAGAAAAATCAGCATATAGCAATTTGTCTTTAACTTATATGTCTGGTATCATTTTAATCTGTCACAACCTAGTTAATGTTTCACGCGAGGCTACCTGAAAAAAAGAAACCGGTAAATTACGTTAATATGTCACAATACAAGTACTTCATGATGGCATGACCATTTCACTGTCAAATCTAAAGATAACACATCACAAAACAGCGAGCACTGAATTAAATCGACAAAGCAGTCACATACGTTAATTAAAAATAAACAAAGAATAATGCACGAATTCAAATTTTAAAATAACATGACGTATAAATAAAAATTACTTGACAAGTAGAAAAAAATATTGATGTTGCTTTCGTGTCATAAAACGTCACATGCCCGTGAGCTTGCGAAGCAAAGAAAATTGCAACTATTTCAAAGATTTAATAGTTGACTGAAGTTAGTAATATCCACCTGCATAAATCTTTCACACGTCGCACAATTACACCTAATTCCAAGTCGGCCATCAAAGCAAATTCATACGTCAAACGGGTTATGTTGAAGAACTTTCTCATTTTTTGACATGTTGCGGTCTCTTTTTTTCACATCGGTTCGGTATAAAGCGTATTCGTTCTTTGGCTAAAGTTGTGAAGGCCGACGGTAAATAAATTACGTGCTGCCATAATAAAATAATAAATTTCCATTAGGTCTACAGGTAGAGGATTTATTTTCAGATTAAAAAAAAATATTGTGATCACTGGAGAAACCAATATATTGTTCAAATTCTAAACTAAAACACATCTAATGATGCGAGACGGGAAAATGCCCGGGTTTTTGGCTGGCTTAAACGGGGAAAATTGGGTGGGAATAAACTATTTGAGAAAATTAGGAAAAGTGAAAAATATTACTGTATTAAGTATTAGGTACATATACCAAACCGATAATTAATATGATTTGTAGCATCCAGTAACACTTATTTAAAAAGCGCGGCATGTACGCAGGGCTATGGACTCCGAAGTGTGGAGTCGTGTAAAAAGAAAACAACTCTGACTCCAACTTTAAAATATAAAACGATTCCAAATTCGGCTCCAAATGCTTTTTTCAATATATTTATTTTTACTTATATATATATGTAAACTATCAGATCATCTTAAGTCAGCTTAGCATACAGTGACAAACCTATGAACTATTGTGGTTTGAATACACATCATTAAATATTTTTAAAAAAATCGGTACCTATGAGTCGAAAGATTTTTAACTCCAACTCCAGACAATCCCCTGATTCCTCGACTCCCAACTCTGACTCCAACACCATAGCCCTGCATTTATAACTGATGATCAATCTTTATACTGAGGCACAATCGTCCACGATTAAGTAAAAAGTGTTCCTTGTTAACATTAGGCATATCTAAATAACATAAGTTTTGCTATTTTTGGCTTTGCATAATATTAATATTGTTTTACTTTGCTATTAATGTTTCAAATGAGTGTAATTTTTTGTATTCTCAAGTTATGATTTGGTTTATTATGACACTTATTCTGTTGATATTGAATTTCTTTCTTTACTTTGTATTTCGGCTTAAAATATTGTGTGTTCTTTAAAGTTTTATCTTCAGGTTTGACAATAATTTAAGTACTCTTCGTTTACAAATAAAAAAAGATGTATTGAAAGTTAAATATTGTATTATTTTTAATGTCTGTTTCTGTGAGATATAACTTTAGGGACATTATGATACTGTCATAAATAAATTCGAAAATCCGTTTCATTGTTACTTTTCACAAAGCTGGGATTTTTGTCATAGCTGTATATGAGTAAAAAAAATAGCGGTCTCGGCAGTAAAATTTGCAATTATGCTTGTTTACAACTGTTTATTTGTTTCCGCCCAACTAAGAACACCTTGGAAATATATGAATATTCACACTGCATATATTAAAGATAAATATTTTTATATAAGCGAATAAATTTAGTCCTATGTGAAATTTGAAGCAAGGTAAAACAAACGATGGCTAATATTAAATTTAAAAACGACTTTATTTCTTTCAAAGCAATAGAAAGTCTACTTTTGTAATGTGTAGACAGTTGTCGTATAACTATTTCAGACCTGGTGGAAATAACCAACGATTAATCGCGTGCGAAATCGCCTGTGTGTATAACCCGCTATTTTATATTATAGACTAATTTCTTTCCAAGGACGCCTACGGTTTACCATAGACTAATCTACTATATGCCGTATTCACAGGTGTCACTAAATGTCAATAATTCAAAATAAATTATTTCGTCAAGTAAGATTAAAAATAATTAAGTCGAGTAAAAAATAAATATATGCATGCGTAGAGTATAAATAAGTAGCTAAGTTTTTGTTATGACGTGTTTGTGCATTTAAGTTTTTCCGAGTTGTAATATTGAACGTGCGTTATCAATGTATTTTTAATGTGACGTTTGCTATGTTATTTTTAACAAAAAATGATTACAGAGCTACGTAGCTATTGATGTTGATTGCAGTGATCACTCTGAACAATATTCATGCTATTTAGTGTACGACTGAACTCGCTAAGAGAAGTGTTAAAATATGCATAGATCGAATGTATCAACGGCTACGATGATGGCACACACTGTTCATAAACCGGGAGGAACTGATGCAGTAGATAGTGATACGGATCAATTGTTAATAAATGGAGAGAAAAATAGTGAGGTAGAGAGTTCTGGGGAAAATCTTTGGGTTGTTGCTGTGCAAATGTTCATACCGTTTCTTTTGGCCGGCTTCGGTATGGTGGCTGCTAGTTTACTTCTAGATGTTGTGCAACATTGGCCGGTGTTTGTTCAAGTATCAGAGGTGTACATACTTGTTCCAGCTCTTCTTGGCTTAAAGGGAAATTTAGAAATGACTCTAGCGTCTCGTCTTTCTACTCATGCACACATGGGCCACATGGACACCAGTATGTCCCCGTTAGTAATAGGAAATTTATGTTTAATCCAATGTCAAGCCGTACTTGTGGGGTTTTTGGCTGCTTTAGCTGCTGTGGTGATGGGTTGGGTGCCTGATGGGGTATTTGATGTCCACCACGCAATGTTGTTATGTGCCTCCAGTGTACTCACAGCTTCCGTTGCAAGTTTCTTCCTCGGGTGTATAATGATACTAGTGATAATCATATCGAAAAAATTGAATATAAATCCTGACAATGTCGCAACACCGATCGCTGCCAGCTTGGGAGATCTCACAACGTTAGCTCTGTTATCTTGGATTGCATCATTGCTGTATCGCTCGATTGGAAATAATGTGTGGTTACCTGGTTTGATTATTATGGCTGGTGCAATAATTGTACCTTTGTGTGGATATTCTGCTTCAAAAAATAACTTTACTAAGCAAGTGTTGGATGAAGGATGGTCTCCAGTAATATCTGCTATGGTAATTAGCAGTATTGGTGGATTAATTTTAGACTATACTGTAACAAGTTACAAAGGTATTGCAGTATTTCAACTAGTAATAAATGGAGTTGGAGGCAACATGGCTGCTGTTCACGCTTCGAGATTATCCACATGCCTACACACCGGCGGTGTGGTTGGTCCAGTATTTGGTATAACAACAAAATTATTACTTCTTATGGTTGTACCTGGCCACTTAATATTTACATATACTATAAGTTATCTACAGGCCGGGCACACATCACTTACGGCTATTTTTTTAATGGTGTACATGTGTGCGGCTATTACGCAGGTTCTGTTGTTATTGACAATCAGCCATTATCTAATACTTTGGATGTGGAAATTAGGTGTCGATCCTGACAATTCTGCTATTCCTTATTTGACTGCCTTAGGTGATTTCTTAGGAACTGCCTTATTAGGTCTAGCATTCCAATTCCTTTATGTTATCGGGGATAAAGATAGTGATCTGGGAGATTGAGCGCAAAAAATTCACATCCTAAAATAAAATAAACAAGTTGTAATATTGAGATGATTAAATTTTGGGAAATAAAGTAAATTTCAAATTAATCTTATCAGTTGAAAGCCAAAAAAAAAAATGTTACTAGTCGAAGAAAATTAATCATAAACTAAAACTATTTCAGAAAGTGTGGAAATAGTATTTCATGTGATTTTGCTAACAATGTATACATTGTCTGATGTGCCTAAAATGCTAAACATTATTCAAATAATGTTTATAGATATTATATTAGTTAGTAGGTGACTACTTAAAAATATTTATTTTAATACTTGTTTTATTATCATCGAGAGTATTCGATAAACTTTCCTATGCTGTACACATATAATGTTTTGTATTCATTCACATACATTTTTCATCAAAATTGAGACTTTAAACATGGTTATTAGTTTAATTTAAATGCTGACTCCAGTTTACCAAATATGAATGTAATCAATGAAATCAAAAATACTTGTGGCCAAAAATCATCAGGGTATTGCAATTTGGATTATAATTATAGTATATGTAAATCACATGAGTTTTAATTGTATCTTATAATAATCGAATATTAGCATCGTTTGAAATGCGTATCAAAGATTGTTGTGTAAAAAACTGGGTTCCCAAGAGATGGGTTGTGATTCCCAATGGGGTCATAGACTGTTTTCTGGGGGGTTGCCAATTGCTAAAGAGTGAACTGGTAGTCATGCAAATTTTAATCACAAATGTCTGATAATTTTAATAGATTTGATTATTAAAAAATATGAAATAATAATGATTTGCACTCTCAACACAATTGAATATTGCAAAACTGGTATCAAAAAATAAATAATGGACTTAAAGCTATGTTTTTAAAACCGCAGATTTAGAGAACAATAGTGAACTTAATGTGAAATTAATTTTGCCAGTATTTCCTATGTAGCCTTTATTCCGTTGGAGTAAAATGATACCTATGCATTGAATTTATTTTATTTAAAATGGCTAATATAGTCACTTAGCGGTCATATTTAATTCTTACCATCCTCGCCTCTTGAATTTAGTTTCAATTGCTGCCATATTTCTCTGAGAGATAGCACTTAAAATAAATTTAAGTTGTTCCTACAGGAGGGTTTGAATATTGGATACTATGTACTTAAAATTGGCTATGACCAATACTTATTCGCATATATGATGTATGTATTGGAGTAGAGTTTTATTCTGAAACCCTCTTTGCCATCTTATTGAAAATGCCTCTTAGCGGATGTGGAGCAGGCGGTCGCAGTTTACTTGGCTATTATAGAAAAGGGTTGTTGCTTGAAAATAGTTGAGAACTCGTATTAAAAACTTTTTTTTAAAACCTTCAGCAATCAAAATATATGACGATGGTGTGTAAATATTACAAAACGTATATTCATTACATTTTTTGAAAATAATATACTCTAATTTGATCTATTTTATAATAATTTCTTTTTCCCAAAAAAAATTGCGTTGTATTTTTCGATGAATCCTCGAAGTGTTTCTATTATTCTATTATACCATAGTTTAATCAGTGTCATTTGGTCTAGCCGTAGAGAAATGATAATTTTTATTTGAAATGTTTGGTAACAATTCTTCTAACCATCTCATAACATGCAAATCCAAAAAATTACATTTCACAAAAATACCTTAGCTGGTAACATGAAACTCAATAACAGTACTTACTCATTGAAATAACTAATCTCTGGGGTTTTTTTGAAGGACTCTGACAATGTAAGTTTATAGCACAGTATAAAACAATATCTAAAAGATATCTACAATATTCAATGTAATAATTATATTTGTGACTGGTTTCAAAGTTAATTCATTGCTAATTTACAATCTAATTTTATATTTATTAACTACTGATGGTTCCTTTTTATATGATACATTGTAAATAACATTAAAAAACTAACACAACACTTACAGTTTTGTAAGAGCCAAAAATGTTAAGAAACTCTACATTTGAGATATGTTCAGTAAAAAATGATTTTAAGTAGTTTTTTTTGAAAATCATGTAATTTTCCCATTCAGCGATAAGCAATGTAATTAGGCAATGCATATAATGATTGCATTCTTAAACATATCTTCAATAAAACTATATATTATAAAGTGCCAGATATTAAAAAAAAATGATGTCACTTAAAAAAAAGGTTAATCAGCTTTTCATAGAAAATTTATGTCAAACGTCTGATCAACCAATTTTTAATGCATCATTATATCTCTTGTATAAAAACAATTATATCATGGAAAGTGGTATTGCCACAGCTAAAATACTGCATTGTTTGTTGCAGGTGCCAATATGTATTCAAAATTGAAGGCTTCAAATAGTTGTACTATCAAATTGTTTGCATAAAATTAGTCATGTAAATTGATTGCGGACAATTTTATTGCGTGAGAAAATGAAATGTCATCTCAAAAAAATCCAACGATATTAAAATAATCTCTGCCCAAATAGGTCAGTTAATCTTAATCTTTGGTTTAGGTATGTCGTTTGGGAATAGGCATCTGAGTAAGATTAACAAAGGCACAGCGTGTAAGTTTAACTCACGCGGCTCGGAGGCTAGAAAAATACTTCTCGGCCGATGGGGGTCTTTTAGGGACCCCAGTGGTTTCCTCATTATTGGCCTTATTCTTATGAATTTCAAAAAAATAAATAGTCTAAGGGCTTTAAAATTCATTCCTCATACATTTTTTTATACAAATCTGTGGTTTTTTAATAAATAATCATATTTTAAGTTGAGCGTAAAATATACGTCGTTTCAGTGCAAATATCAATGTGCTACTAGCGCGCTTTGCTTAGTGGCGTTCAGGCTAGTTATCTTACGAACGATCGCTGATCAGCGGGCGCTTATCTCTTATTTTATCGTATTTATATAAACTACAAAAGGTCCAAAAAACTATGATATAAGAATACCTTAATTATAAACATTGTATCACCCATATTAAAATAGATATTTAAGAAAATGTGGGTATTGGGGTCGCATTTCTTGAGCTTAGAACCGGAAAAGTTAATGGACAAACAAAAGCAGAAAAGTATGCAAAAAAGTTAATAAAATTGTAGTTTAATTAACGGATAGGATTGAAAGATGAAGCACGGGCCGTCAACATACAAATCAAATAAGTTCTCGCAAAATATTGTCCTGTGATCAGCTTTTTACAAACACTTTTCTGTGAATTGAAGTTTTGGTATGTATTACTTACTCTAAATTATGTATACATGATGGTATTCATTTTTTACGATGATTAGTACTTACAGACAATTATGCCTATTTTAAATAAACTATTGCGTAGATGGAAATTTATGGCAAGTGTGTTTTATTATTGATCATGTACGACATTACAAATAGGTTTGTATACTTAATAATATATATATATCTACCTAAACAACAATAGTTATTGTTATGTATCATTTATTTTTGTTAAATGTGCTTAATTTTTAAAGTAGATATGAATTTTGTTGTCATAAATGAATGGGTGTTGAATTTGGAAGGGATAATAATTCTTGTAAAAGCAATAACTTCATGTTAATCATTATGACATTGCTTTAATTAAAATAATCCAAAATTTAGTTCATTTCTATAACTGACTATTTTAAGTACTTATAAACAACTAATAATAAAACAAATTAATTCATCATATGGTTTCATTCATCAATGTCACCCAAAAACATTTTTTTCTTTGTAAATAAAATAAATAACATGATTTATTAAATCTGTTTAGCAAAAACTTGGTGCTTTCCAAACTCTGGACTTAATATCTGAATAATATAAATAATTTTCATTTGTTTGCTTTGGTATTGATTTTTAAAATAAATAATTTCACTACTAATTCAAAATGAAACTACCATTTTTTTTTTAATTTAAATTTTTAACATGCTGAATATTACTGGTGTGAATGCTGGAAATCCACATTAACTATACACATTAAGCAGTGTGCAAGTATTTTCGCCTACACTAACAAGATTTAATGTTATCAACTGTGCAAAGATCGAGTTTGTCTTGCTACTCTTTCTCAATACTGTAAAAAGATAGTTTCCAAATGCATGAATTAAAGGTGTGTAGGTTTTATTTCCTCTGTTCACTTTGATTACTGTATTCAATCTATTCCAAACAAAACATGTTGTGTTTTGGACTAAGTTGTCATTATCTTCTACTGAGTACTAATATTGCTTTCTTAAAAATTCAACATTATCATAAAATATCTCAAAGCTTGTTAGTTGTTGATAATTCATTATAAGTTACGTTGACTAGTCATAATTGATATGAAAGTTGATAACTAATATTTTTATTATATGCAAAACTATGTACGGATAATATTGTTTTCTCTGCTTATCTAATGAGATTATGTGATTCTCTTTAAACATGGCATAGATTGTTATTAAATTTTATATCAATCCAAACCTTCGGATAAACTTATAGTTTGATGATTTTATAATTTAAAATATTCTTGCAAAAATATTTCATAATGTGTGATGACATGCCTCGCTTACAATGAATGAGTAATAATTATTTGTTTATGAATTAATCACACTGTCATTTATATCTATGTTGCAGTTATTTGTGAGAAATTTACTATCATACAAATTGAAATTTTAGTTTTCGTCATTTCTTAAGTCTGATGGAGGCTTAAATTTGTGATGCTATTTGTACATATTTATTTAATCTGGTTGGTAGTTGCTAAAATTTAAATTTATATTTCATTCCTTGTTTGCATAAAAGCAATAAATATTGTTTCATTAAGACGGCGGAGTGTAGCTTTCCTTTGGACAAATGTGAGACAGTACATAATGTAAACCTTGTTGACTATTTTTAAGATACTTACAAATGAATTTTTCATTTATTCAAAAAATATATGGTGCTATATTTTATGTTTAAATTTGGCAAAAAATACATTAAGTTAGTATTAGTGAATAACAGAAACAAAACAATAAATTGTTTTTATAGAGGATAAAGAGGAATGTTGAAAGGTAAATAAATATATTTACAAAATTATTGTTTATTTGTTTTATTTTATGAACACTGATTTTTGAACATTTATTCTATCCATGGTGATACAGATATATCAAAGATGGTATTTTAAACCGGTTTAATTATGTGAGCAATATATCGTGTCTAAAGTGAGTTTCACCTAAAATTGAATCTGACAAGACGAAATTGAGGTGACTTAAAATAATGAAAATATTCTATAAATACAAAAAAAAGTTGAAATAGCCTTCTCACATAACTGGACCAGAATAATTATAGGTAATGTAATGTAATATACACTATCAATAATTCACAATGAACAAGGCAGTCTTTTCATAAATCATTAAGCATATAAAAATAATCAGCTGTGGAATATTTTATAATTTTAATACTAACACACATAATATATTATTATGCATATTCTCTCAATCACATCTTTTTATTATACGCAATAATCTAATTTATTACTAATAAAATAATCTTACACCCCTTCGATATAAATAATTATTGAAAACTAGAGAATTTTTTTTAATGTAATTTTCAAGATTTTTTTTATGTACATACTTTTTCTTGGTGATGAAATAAGATATACACACTATCAAGTTGCTTTACCTTCAGATGACATTTAAAAATATGAAACAATTTAATATATTGATCAGAAAGATTGCATATAATTTTATAATAAAAAATAAAAATGCCTTCTTTTATAGGCGAAATTATTAACCAAAAATAAATGGCACAAAAAATACTATTTTTTAATCACAATTATTTATTATGATAAAGAAATTTTAACATAAAAAATAAGTGATTTTTTAATCGATTGTTTTAGTATGAGGATTTTATTTTCTGAATTAAAGTGTACTTAATTTAAAAAATCGATTTTTATAAGGGAACTAAACTAGTATATATGCTATATGTGGAGTAATATTTAAATTAATTGATCAGTTTTATGTCAATTAAAAACTGAAGTTGCGTTTGATTCCGAGTGTAAATATATTTTTTCATTATTGTATGGTAAACTTATTGGTAAGATAATTAAACTATTAATGTTCAAATATTGAACCACAGATCGAATGATACTGAATGAGTTTAGGAGGATTGTTAATTGACTCGTGCCAAAGACTCTAGATTTGTTTTTAGTTTAAAGAATTAGTCTGCCACAAGTTGTGTCTGCATACAATAACCCTCTTATCTCTAAATTAAAACAAGAGTTCAGTTATATGCATTGAGAATATAGATTGTGACACTATGACAGGGTTCGACAATTGCTATAAAAATTGGCACAGTTTTTGATCTTAAATATAATAATTAATTCAATTTGATATTAAAAAATTAAGACATATCACAAAGAAATGACTTAAGTAAAAAATGCACAAGTGCTCATTCAGAAAACCATTCATTGCGTATTCACACGACTATCTTAAATATATTATTTTACAATGGTATGCAAACAGTGATATTTATTTATACAATTTGAACATGATTTAATTTCAGGTATAGTGCTGAACTACTGATTGAAATTGATTAAATATAACTAATTTTATTTTCAAAAACTTTGATAATCAGTAGCTGTGAATTTATTTGTATATCGAATAATAAAAATTCAAGAGCAATAGAGATAACGAATAAGCTCATCAAATAATACATAGCACTCTGAGCAAATTTATTCTGACATCAAATAATTCCGCTGTGCTTTTTGAAAGAACATATAAGACATTCTCCACCTTGTATCATTTATGATTTAGATGTTAACAATTTTACAAGAACATATATGAACACAAACACTATTCCATTTTTCTAGTCTTTTCAGGAAGACGCACTTGTGACGAAGGCAGGGACAAAAGATCCACTCTTCATCACCATACGAATTGGATATTTAAGGGAGCCACATTTTCACGGCTAACGTTTCATTCGTGCGGCGAGTCTTCCGGTATCAGGACCCAATCGTCGTCCATTTGAAGGGGGCTGGATCCCATTAATTCCAGTTGCTTTTTAAGGCTCCAGTACAGCTTTTCTAATGAATCCTTGGATAAAAATCAAAATCACAGTTATATAATGGATTAATTTTATAAAATACACAACTCATAGCTCTAAAATAAAATAAATATTTACCTTCTCATCTTCAAGCTGCATTGCTTCTCGTTTTTGCCGTAAAACTTCTTCGTCTCTATGCTGATCTAGTAGCTCTGTTCTGAATCTGGATAAATAAGCGAGTTCCGTTTGCACCTACAATAGAAATATTATAATCATATAGTAAATTATTAATTAACTAATCGTTTTCAATACTAGTAATTAGTAATGAACGAGATGTAAGAATATCCATTTGTTTCTTTAATCTAAAGTAGAATTACACATCCATTGGTTTCATTAAACAAAACCATGTAAAAACTTAAAAGCAAGGTTTTTTTATACAAAATTTGCGATTATTCAGATTTTTATGATAGATCTTTATTATAAAAACTAATCTCCAATGAATAAATTGTGGAAGGCAATGTCAGCGTTTATGTTTGATTGAGGAAATTTGATTAGTCCTCATTTAATAATGAAGTTTTTTTAAAAACTTCAATGTCTGTTTATACAATATATATATATATGTATATAGGGATTCAAACATATGACAGCGCAACCAGATCTCTGATTGATAATTGGAGCTAAGAAGTAAAATAGCTTTAACACTTGATATTTTCACAAAACTCACAATTTAATGGAAATAGTCAGTTTATGGAAAGACCTGAAACTATGTTTCGGCAAAACACATTTGAATCGAAAGTTATTTTTACAAATTTCATTTCATATATTCATATTCAATTTTAAAAAATCTGATGATAAATTTCTTAAAAGCATTAATTTTATTATTTCCTGTATACGATAGCTTAATTTTAAGATGCACAATAAATTTAATTTTCTTTACAACAAACCTTGAGATATTCTTGTGCAAGTTGTTTGTGTTCCTCAAAAATTTTCACAGAAGCTTCACTGGTTAGGTCCGGAGTGACCGGTCGCAGATGAGGGTCCAACATCATGTGCATGGAGTCGAGAGCGGGGTCAGGCGGCGTACTTTGTCGGCCCGGTGAGGGAGGATGCTCTCCGGCTCCTGTCTGATCTCCAGCCGATCCTAAGTTTGCGCCTGCTGCGCTAGACTGCGTAGTGCTATTACCTGTAATTTTAAAAGAATGCGCAAGATTAGAGGGAGCATAATGTGAATACATTTTTAAAAATCGATATAAAAATGTAATTATTCGTTATGTAAAGTAAATATCAGAGTAGAAAAAAACATGTAATATAAAAAAGCCAGCTTGAAAAATGTAATATTGTCCTATTTACTATAATTGAAATTGAGCATTAGCAGATATTTACAGTAATAAACTCAAAATGAAAGAAAGATGCTGGGACATGTTTGTTTTAATGTTATTAATGATAATTACTTTGTTTAGAAGGTACACATCAGTTACTTGTTAATTTAATTTCAATTTCATTACAAATAACAATGAAATTAAATATATTGAAAATGACAGCTAAATTTTTATGATCAATGCGTTCATCCTTAGTTTTAATTGCTTACACTCCACAATCAACTCCTTGAGGATTAGATTAGAAAGTATGATGCAATCGTGATTTTTGTTTAAGCTTGGCGGAAAAGTATAACGAGCCTAAAAGAGAGAAATTCAGTGTAACATTATGAAATTAGATTGGGACTTAACAATCGCACTATACCAGTGTTTCTTAACCTTTTAAGGGAGCCGCACCCCTTTGAATCTGAAAATAGGTCTCCGCACCCCCATTTAAAAATGTGTTTCGATTTTTTTGCTAGAGGCTAGAGAATTTATATTGTTAGAGGCTTCTCCCGCACCCCAGGTTAAGAACCACTGCACTATACTAACAGCATTTAAGAATATTTTTAAATCGCCGTGAAATTTACGCCCGTGTGCTTGAATTGAGTAGCCAGGTTCACGGTAAGGCAGGTAGGTACTGCATTTATTGAGATTGTTATATACGGTATATAAGTATATGTCTGGCATGGTCGACTATTCGAAAGGTGTAAAATGAACGAGCCGTAAGCGAAGTGTTACAAAAACGAAAACACGATCAAAACAATAAGTACGTGTCAACGGGACGAGGTGATCTTTCTATTATTTATTATAATCCTACGTCATTCGATGTTAGTAGAGAAAATATATATGATATTTAAGACAATTAATGCCATTATAAAATGCAGACAACCATTGAAATCTCGGTTTCCGACATCAATTAAAAAAGCTTTAAACCATAACATGGTAAAATGGCCGTTTTTATTTTAAGAGCAAAATAAATTAACGGAACGACACATTAAAATTCTTGAATGAAATTTAGATATCGAAAAAATGATGTAAAAAACGGTTCGCAAATGAATTTAAAAAATATATACTTAAGAATAATATGTTACATCTCATGTAAACAATTTTAAATTCATTTTAATCGTCGTCGAAAAATGAAAGACATCGATAAGATGAAGCTTTCGTTGAAATGTATCAATATTTGAAATTAAAATCGTTACAATAAAAATGAGGTGATTAACTTAACTTGTATATAATAATATCTTCGACTATTTTTGTATATCCCCCCATAAGTATTGCTTAACAATAATGTTATCATTATCTTGCATCAACAGCAACACAATGTAAAATAATGATGCTTACTTCTTACCAAGTTGAATAGTGCTGCGAAGTGTCGCGGTGTATTGTTATTGATAATGTTATATACAGAGTGTTCTAATACGAATTGAAGCCGGGCATTGTGAAATATTCAATAACAGCAATTATTTACCTTGATAAAACATTACATTAAAGATTTAAAAAAAAATATGAGCCAATTCGATAATGCCACTATACCTGCCAGGACTATCTTGAACATCGTATGCTTCATGTTGCCGAAATCGTTTATAATAATTATTTTGAAACGATTTAATACATAATCTCTTTATTCAATAATTTTCCCGCCTGAAAAATCCCCCCCACTTGGCAATTTGATTTTCGTTTTATAAACTTATTTTAAAGCACGTATAAGAGATGTAAATCTATTACAGATTTTTAGGAACTTTTAATTGTTTATAAGTTTCGAAAATTCGCTCGATTTCATATTGACTGTAAAAGATATTACAGGTCGTTGTCTATTCTGAGTCTTCTCGGAATTATTTATAAAACTAGCGAATTCTTTCAGTTAAAGCTAACATCTTTGTTATTGTTGTCATCACTTATAGCCCACGATGGCGTGTGATTTGTGAAGTCTTACGGATTTGATAATATTATAATAATTAACGTAAACAAACGCTAAACGAATAAAATATAAACAACAAGATAAAGGCAGAGGAGCTTTCGTAAACCTTGTATTTGATTCCGTCTCACAATATTTGAATGATCTCAAACGAAGAGATGACGAAAATAAAGCCATTACTCAATGAATTATTTTGTTAAAACACTGATTGAGATACTATTTTTCCAACACATGCACATATAATATGCGCAAGTCTTTCGTTAAAACCAAATATGGATCGACTCGAATATTGTAGATTTATAAGCATCCTTACTGTGAAACACTTTCTGTTAGTTCGTTAAAATTATTTAATTGCGCATTGCGTTGAATTTTCTGATACTTTAGATCGGAGAAAAGTTGAAAGTCAAATCGGTTTAGGGAGAAATGATGACAATCGTAAAATATTTTATATTACACGTTGGTGGCTCGATACGAAAAATAAAGGGTATGAAAAATCAAGAAATTTGATGGTCTAGCTTTCCAAATACATGTGTGACGTATTATCAGTGGTAGGAGGATAATTGCGAGTCTCAACTGCTAGATCTAAGAGCATACATAGCCATTGTTGATGTTAAGATAATGAAGCGTCTCTGTCAAAACATTGCAACAATATATTATATTATATTGTGGTTTGATTACGTAGCCTTTCCGGGAATATTTTAGAATCTACGCAATAAATGAGAAATTGCGCATATCATTGGACTGTTGACCGTTAACATTTGCTTTCATCGGCATCGACCCGACGGTGGAGCCAGGAACAATATCGAAAAACCGTCCGCCGGCTGACACAAAACGAAAATAATTTTACACCCGCGGTGGCGCCTCGCCGACGCCGTTGAAACTTTTGCGAGCCGCGAAAATCAGCGCATCGCGAGGAGAAAAGTTCGGCAACCCCAGAACGCGCGCTCTCCGGACGTCCGGTACGCGGTCCGTGGGACGACGCTTCGAAGCCTGCCCGTCCGTCGAGGGTCGGAGGGTTCAGGGTGAATAGCACTCACTGTAAAATATCCAGCTGCAGCTGACTGTGTCTCTGACGGTAGTGACGATCCCGGCGGCGGGGACGTCGCACATTTTCACAGACTATCGCGTACCCCCGCCGGCGTTGACGGGTGCCGAAGATCGCATCAAAGCGGAAGACAGCAGGCCGCGGGCGGGACTCGTCGCGCGGGAGTCGGTCGGTCGGCGCGAGCGGAAACCGCGGACTGAGTCGGGCGCGACGCGGCGGAGGGCGGAAGGGCGGAGGGACGGAGGCGGCGGGGGCGGGCGCGACGCACTTGCACTTCTGCATCCGCGCCTGCCGCCTGCACTCCGTCTGCCGGGCGGCGTCGCCCGTTCCCCTGTGACACTGTGTGCTTAACAGTCTTGACACCCCGTTATGATGTAAACTTTTTTTTTATTTATAAGAAAAGTTTAATTTTAAAATATTTATGAGAGTCCGAATTCACACCTGTTTTTTTAAATTGTTAATACGCGAGATTTGAAACTCAGTCGCTAGTCAATTAATGCACGGGAACTGAAAAAAATACAGGAACAAACGAGTCAACACAATTTTAATTTACCGTCACAAACAAAACATTGTCTGATGAGCGGCTGCAAATTTTCAAAAGACATCTTTATAACAGTCTCAAGGAGAGTCCGATCGGCAGGTTGCAAATAATTTAAATATTAAAATAGAATTGTCATACTCGCTATAAAGTAGGTTCCGAAGGCGGATGTGATTGCCCCTAAGTTGGCCGGCCGATCGGGAGAGCAAGAGAATAGAATAGCAGCAGAGTAGCGAGCTTTCGGGAACGAGAAGGGAAAGCTGGTTGAACGCGGTGCAACAAACAAACGCGAGCCTATTCTGGGCGCGCTGACTCACGCTGCTCGTGTTGGACTATAACGGGACTCGGCGTGCAGACACATACGCTCGGAAAACTGTACACAAAATTATGTTCGCACACATACACGGCGCGGCGCGTGCGACTGTCTTCAGAGCTTTTAGCGATATAGAGCTTTCTACGGGAACTTTGTTTATGATTCGATCGGGTTCAAATTCAATGAACCCTAGAAAAAAATAACGTTTTCACGAATATATCCTCGCAATGAGAACTGCAATAATTTACAACGTGCGTTCTCATAATCTTCTACAATAAAGTAGATAATTAAGGACGGTGACAAACGTGTAAACGATGGGTTGGCATCGCCGCAGTAGACATACAAAAAAAACCTCGGATGATGGACGGCGCTAGCAGATGTGTGTAAGCCGCGGGAGGTTGATGAAATAATATAATTTCCTTGCGGGAGAGAAAGTCATGGTATTTCATACGAGAAGAATTTTACGTTTCAGAGTACACCATGCAACTAAATGAGCATATCTTTGACAGATTAATAAATATTTTGGTTCGCCATAAATGGCAGTCATTAATAATTTATATTTCTCTTAAACATTTATTTTTAAAATAGCATTGGCGTTATATAAGAAGTCTTGTGAAAATTAATAATATGTAGCATAGTTAATTTATGTACTATAATTGTGCCATCACATGTTGTATTATATGTATCTAAAGCAAGACTTGTCTTGTGCGTTTGGATAAAGTGACAGCTCACAGTTGCCTTCTTGGCGTTGTATAAGGAGTCTTGTGAAAATTAACAATATGTAGCATAGTGAATTTATGTACTGTATTCTGTCCACATATGTTGTATTATATGTATCTTCAGCAAGACATGTCTAGCGCGTTTGGATAAAGTGACCGCTTACAGTTGCTTTCTTGTCGTTATTTGCGTTTATCGTTTTTATACACCCCTCAAGCGATTGCACTAAAAAAAAAAAAAAACATGTAGTTTGAATTTTCTCAATCCGGCTCCGAATAATCGCATTGAATTCGGGCTAAAACGGTATATAAACTTGGATTTGAAAATGTTGTAACAGAATCTGATTACATTCATTAACGGAGAAAAAAACATATGCTACACAACAACGCTAAATTCAACGGAATTGTTAAATTTAAATAATAGTTAACATTTTTCTTGATTTTGTTTGTATTATAAACAATATAAAAAACACCTGTTCTGATCTAAATGTGTGTGTTTAGATTACTAACTTTTATTAAGGATGGTTTTATAAATAAACAAATTATAGTAATTGGAAAGTAGAATATACGGTTGTTTATTAGGATTAAGTAAGTCTATGTAATGTCCAAAAATCTTCTGTTCGCGACTTAGTTTATGAAATATCTATTAGGTAATAATGTTGGGTTAATCATCGTTAGTCACAATAATAACGTTTATTTTAGCTAAGAGTGGGGCCGAGTGAGCTGAACGAGTGCGTTTGCTTTTTTGTCGCGAAACACCTGGCAGCTGGGAGGAAATACGGTCGCGGATCGTTGGAAAAGTCAATCGGACGCGGGGGCGAAGAGGAGAGGGCTTAGAAGCTCCCACGCCAATAAAGTAGATAATAATAGATGGAGGATGAAAAATCGGCGAAGGGAAATCGCGAGGAATGTAGTCCTCGAGATAATCGGCAAACTGCTCAGAAACACCTGTGTGAAAATCGCGCACTTGACAAGAAAATGCCGCATTTTTCAAATTTAAATCTGGTTCTTTTCGAAACGAAAAATATTCTTTATGGTTTCGTTAGTTGTAGATAAATATGTTAAGCCAGAATAGAAACACGCTACACTTTTGTTGCGAATAAAACACATTTGTTTTTATCCGCATTTTTATCAATTGAAAGTGCTCACGACGGTCGAATCGGTCCTGTTCATTGTATAAAAATCATACCTTTCGACCGAGATTCAGAGTTAACAAACACCTTAAAACACGTCCCACGTTAAAATCCTGATAAATATGATTTAAAAAGTTTAGATATAATACATTTAAAAGACGATTGTTTTTTGTATAAGCTGTTTTGCACCGCCATAATTTTAGCTTGTAAATCGCAAAGAAATATTATTATTAGATCATTTTTAGCTTGTTAATTGACAATTCTTGGTGGAATAGTATTGTATTTTTAAAAAACCGCCTGTGTGGTAGACTGGTTAACGTCGTTGGCTTCGGCTACGGAGGTCGCGAGTTCGAGTCCCAGTACGGACAGTTTTATAAATTGATTTTTCAATCGATTTATGAATTTCTGTTCGAAGGCATGGATGTCTTGAATTCCCCTCTCCCACCCATCCTATCTTATGAACGGGGCGTATCGAAAGCGATTACCTAACCACTAGTCCTGTCCTAGTCCCATCCATTTTATTCCTAATCTCTTCGGAAAACGAGAGATTGAGCAACTGATTAACAAGCAGTTCTCGTAGAAACACTTTAGTTGAGATAGACTCTATTAAAAATCCATATGCTCCACATTGGGAGCGGATATGAGAAAAAAAATGTACAAGATTTTTTTTTTAAATTATCAGAACCCGTTCCCCAATTCATTATCAAGTGATCATTTAGTAATGCTCGCGAAAAAAATGTTCTATTTTGACTTTTGTAAATAAAAAAAGGTATTTTAGTTAAAATATGTCATATTTGAATTTGAATATTTGAATTTTTTAAATTAAAAAAAAAATAATTGACATTACAGCTTACGCCAATGCGTCAAATATTTTTAAAGTTGAAAGATCATACGAGATATACTCGATGAGAATTTTTGAAAGTCACATGAGATTAACTCAAGGAAAATTGACTTCACAAACACCCATGTCTTAGATCTCAAATTAAAATTGAAAAAATCCAATTTGACATTGACCTTACCGGGAATCGAACCCGGACCCACCTGATCGGTAGAGCAAGCTCTTACCAACTAGACCAAAGCGGGCGTCATAGCATCTTTAAGACGAATTTGAAGAATTTACTGTTGATCCTACGTCACAATTAAAGTGTGAACAATATATACCAAACGACACAACGATTGTATATTCTACATTTTATCCTTTAACATAATTCAGATTTTTTGATAGAAAATCATTTTGGTTTACAATTCACGGACACGTTTATTCACGACATTTGGGAGCGGAACGATTCAGACAAAAAAAAATGGAATTATCATAAGTGATTGAATAAATTTTTTCCAATTTGCCACCACTGTTGAAACGATATTAAAGTGGAGTTATCTAAACATGTCATAAATAATTGCGCTACATTTTGGCATTCATTAAAATGATTTTTGATTTCACAGAAGACAATATAGAATTATTAATTATAAATGAAGGGTTAACGCCGTCAATACTTCTTTATTGGAAACGCATTATATTCAGAACAGATCAGTCGATAATGCTGGTCGTGAGCGAAACCGGCCCTGCTTATTGAAAATAAAAGTGGAATTGGTGCAAATGAGTATTTAATTTTTATTGAATCTATGAAATGGTCAATTAAAAAAGGAAGCAAGATTAGTTATTAATCTATATATTTTACAGGAGTGGGCGGTGTAGGTAGTGTCGGTGATACACACCCTAACTACTTTTGAATATAGATTTTTGTCTTTTGGTTGAAGATAAGACGGAATACGAATGACAAATTGAACTGTTGTCGTGAGTTTTATTTGTTCTGACTGTGACAATGGCAACGTGATGGTCCGGTCCAGATCATCGTATATTTACAAAACAAAACATCAGCAAAAATAACGACAATCGCAAAGAATGTTCCCGCCTATTCCAAATTTCCTTCGGCAGTTCGCTCTTTCGTCCGGCTCGTGAGTCACGCGAAGAAAAACCGCCATCATTGTCTGTGTCGTAATGATTGGGCCCGAATCCAAGTGAAATACAAAAGCTGCGAGGGGCCGAGCGCCCGTTGCGCGGGGAGGGTGAGCGGTCGGAGGGAAGGCGGAGGGGGAAAAGCTCTGAAGCGATAGCGGTGTGTCACATGCGCGTCCCACTCGTTCATTTTTATATGTTCGGGATTTCTCGGATACGCATCATCTCGCCAATAAAAAAAAGTCGTGGCGTATATTATAAACGTACGCGGACGCCGATTGCCAACTATAAGTTAGGAGCTTATTGGCTTTTGAATAACGGTCTTTATTTACGTAAACATTGTTTAAAAATAATATTCGTTGACAAGATTATCGCTTACCTGAAATAAATTGCCATTATAACATGTCGTCACCTAGTTTTATCTTGTCGCATTTGTTATTTCCTTGTTTTAAAAAGAAGCGTTAGAAAGTTGTATGTTAACCCTTAAATGCATAGATGACTAAGAAAAGTACAAACTTTTGTACATAAATCGATTTTACCTTTTATTCTTATACCGAAAATACATATTTACTCTTCAAATTTTTTTAATAGATGCCTTGTCTTCGCGTGCTAAACCATTATAATCTTCATTCGAACAGAGCAAGCTGGAGTTTTGGCGACCATTGATTTTCGAACGTTTTTTAATACAATTTTCACAATAAAAAAAACATGGTTCATCATAATAGCATTAAGTAGTTTAATTGTGTATTCTAAGTGTTGCCTTTTTATAAACTGGATACAAAATCACGTTTTATGTCTCTAATACATAGGTGCTTTTTAAGAGTACAAGTGTTTTTGGATAAAAATATGCTAACAAAAACTACCGAAAAATGTTAAAATTATTTTTCCTGCAATCACAGCCACCCGGTATATATGAAAATATTTATTTTATATTATTTAAAAGTAGAAAATCATGAATTTAAGGGTTAAAAAATTGTTAGGAAAAATACCAACATATGTAAGACAATATATATATAGAAACAAAATATAGATCCAGTAGATAGTTTCCCTAAGTATAACATATCCGCAGAGCTCCAGGTTTCTGCCAATGTAATTCATAAAACAAAACATACATTCTAATGCAATTCTGTATTATAAGAATACTTTTCAATCGAGCTCATAATCCCGTTAAGTTGACTATTTAATTTGAAATATAAATATCTGCTTTTCTACTAAGCATATACGTTATATTCATAACTAGTAAAAATTGTCAGAGTTCCAAAATTTTATATCCACGTGAAAAGAGTTAAGCGATTAAAAATAATATATTAGGTGCTGCCGTAATTTATTAATAATTATGATTTTAATATATGACAACATAACGAACGGAGCCGAAAGGGAATAAAACGATACCTTTGTATATATACTAGGAATGTATAATAGGAAACGATTATAGAAATAATACATACATAAAAACTATTAATTTATAATCGCCCACAACGCCATCAAACAATAACTGTAAATAATAAGGGGACGAGTGTTTCGGATAGGAGTTTTCACAAGATATGGTAAATTTTCTCACTGGGTAAAATGTCTGCTTCTGTGATCGAGTAGTAAGAACTTTACCCTAGACGGGCCTGAGCTCGACATAAAGAAAGGATTTTTTTAACATGATATTTGAGATCATGGGCATGGTTGCCTGTGATGTCTTTTCTTCTCGAGTGGGTTTTGAGTGACATTGAAAATTCTTATTGAGATTACCTTGCGTCTATTTGCACCTTGACTATTATGTGACATAATTTAAAATATGTTTTTACTTTTCTTCAATTATAACTTTGTGTAAATACGATATTATCGTTATTTATAAAAGTCTAACGGCAAACTAACGGCGCCGAAGGATTAAAGCAACGCGGCAGGGTTTGTTTTTCGAATAAAAAACATTTATTTTTGGTGACATCCTATTTTATAGTTGACAGCTGATTTATGCTCAGTTTGGTTTGCCATTTCAAGAATTGAAGCCGTTTGACAATCGTGTGCGTTGTACGTTCGGTGAATGGGCCAAAAGCAAGATTTTATCCTCATTTTCACCACAAAATTTTATTCGGCGATGAGGCTGGAAGAAAAAAATATAACGGTATATAACGGTGATGTAAGTAAATTCTCCTCACCGTTAAGTTTTGCTATTCTTCAATGAACTCCAGTGTTATCGTGCAGATTTTTTTTACCATCTTATTTATCGTATTTTCATAACACACTAAGTCTTGCTACTGAAATGAGGGTTGGTTTTGGTTGACTCTATTAAAAACCTGCTGAGCATTGCAAAAAAAATGTGAATCCGATACAACTAGCAAATGAATTACTTAGTGGAAGAAACTGTTAAAATTGTAATCTTGAAATCTCCAAGATATTCGAAAGCCAAAGCAAATTTAAAGGAAATTTAATATATATGTATTTAAATAATTTTTAGGAAAAGTTATGCGATATTAATTTATATATAAAAAAAAACACATTGAGATGTCATTCAGCAGCCGGGGTAGTCTGCCATGATACTTTTTAGCTACACTGAGAGTATGAGCGATTTGTATTACAATTGCAAGGCGTTATCAAAAATTTGGAAGAATAGGCAAAGTTTTATAAATCATCAAGATCCCGGGTGTGTCAGGAATCAAAACAAAATTGCCTTGAAGAACATTAATTAGTACAGGATAAATATATCAATATTATATTGGGTTTTAATTTACGCAAGAAAAATTAGAAATTACAGTCCACAACGTGGAGAAGTTGCACGTAGAATCAAAGATTCCACACATCCTTTACAAATGCTAAAATATTTATGACAAAGCAGAATTTTTGTTGGTACCTTTTAATTTACTGTTATTAAATTTTATCATATTATTTTAAACGATAAATTCTGAGTATAATATGGTTTAAACTTTAAACAAACATGGGTAGAAATACGATGTAATATTCTTCGCATAGCTAAGTAAGCTACCTACTAACGTTTGAATAAAGGATTACAAAACAAAGGGCGCTAGAATCCGTCGCTAAGTCCGATTAAGTCCCAATTATTTCATACGATGGATGCACCAACAGACGTCGTCATCATCATCAGGCCAGAGTACATACCAGCCTCGCGCTAATCGGTCTGAGTCATTCGCTAAAACAGATCGCTGAAACGCGATGTGATGCCAATAGGAGCCGGCCGAGTGGAGTAGTGGGCAATGTAGCACGCCTCGGACAACGAGAAACGAGGCTATTTTCAAAAAAATAATATGAATAACACGTGATTAAGTAATTGCGACTGAAACTAAAAAAAAACTAAATTGGATTATGATCCAATAAAACAGTCCGTTCAAATTATCCACTCGGTGTTTTCGCAAAAGAAAAACAAGATTTGAAGTGCCTCATTTTGCGAATTTTCGTTTATCGTTAACTAGTCAAAGATTTAAAGCAAAGCGCACTATATCAATAGTATTTACTTTTATCAAGACAAACAATCAACAATACTGTTCTAAAACTAATGTTTAACTACCCATCACAATTATTTCAAAAATAAATTGTACCCTTAGTGTGTTTGAATATCATGTGTGTTACTGATGAAATTATAACAATTTATTGTTTATGACAGAATAAGATGCGCAGAAAGTGAAATATATTATAGTAACATTGTTTTAAAATTAAAGCCGAATACAAACAGTATAGAATTTTAGATCGTTGTGCTGGCTTGTCAGAGGTGTTAATATTCTTAAAATTATTAAATAACTATATAGATAGGTAGATGACAATGTTCAGACATGAAATTAAATATTTTTTGTAACCATGTACACTTCCGATGCGAGTTATCGTAACAAAAGTTGTCGTACGAGAATTACTTGTTATTCAGTCACTCGGCCTTTCTTTTTCGGAGACGAAAGGACATGCAATCAGTTGGAAATGCTCTTGATAAGCGAAACCGGTCTTGATCTTGAATAAACAAATGTGTAATTGGAACAATTGTTTTATTTTTTGATATAATGTCTTTTCACCAAGTATTGAAAGTGGACACCTTAAAAGGATAAAAGACTAAGACAGAGCTAGTGGTAAACTAATCGTTATCGCTACAGCGCGTTTTTAAGTTCGGGTTTATTGTATTTAATTTTGATAACGCACACAACTATTGATCATTTGAAATAATAATTTATGAAACTTTCCGTATTGTGATTCGGGCCCGCGAGGACCGCAACTAAATGCAGCGACGTCGGCCAGTCAGCTATGGGCCATATTGTAATTCTTAGAAAGCGATATTATACGGCATAAAGAAATGTGCCAAAATAATATATTATTTGAACGTGCTTGCATTTGTTCGCAATTGGGTATTCTTGCCATGTCAATAAATTGTGCGCCGCCCACAGACTGATAAGCGAATGCAGTCACCAGATCGTCACCTGTTGACATCTATACAAATTGCAGCGGGTGTAGAAACGAAGATATTCAAAAAATTCGCCAGGCCATGCCAGATTGATCTAACAATCCGTTGACTGATGTAGGATATCAAAACACATTATTAAATAGTATTTCACGCATTTAAGGTTGTCAAAATAAGTCGACGAGAAATAATTATTTCCACATCGATTTGTAATAGCGCGGGGGTTTACTTTTAACTTTTGCGACATTTTGAGTCTCTTATCAGAAGTTAAGTCGTCGGTATGAAAGTGAGTCAAGTGCACCCTTTACAGTGCGTTGATTTGAAATCAAAGCTTGCTTACGTTTCGGTAAAATGGGCACTGAATTAACGAAATGAGCGGGGCGATAAATATTTTCTGAAGAAAAGTTTAGCATTATTCATAAGGAGAGAATGATATATTTAAACAGCAAATATCAAGCAAACAAGGTTCTGAATAGGGCCTCCAATCCCAGGATCGAGAATCCCGAAAAATTTTGCGATTCCATAATCCCGGGATTTAAGGATTCACTAAAAAAAAGCTCAACAGTGCTGCAGTCACTGGCAGACGTAACTTTTTAAAAGAATGGAGTTAAAAAAAATTGATTGACAAATTATGATTCCCAAAATCCCGGGATCGCAAAAAGGGTCCGGGATTGGATGCCCTAGTTCTAACACCACGTTGGAAGAGTCATGCTGACGGAATGGCAGGGCATGTTATGTCTAGAAACTGAGTAGAGTGTAGGAGAGGCATGATATGATGTAGCTGACTAGACCAAGTTTTATAACCGTTTTATGTGCTTGGTGTTCCCATCAAGCTGGGTAGTCCTGTGTGGAAGAAGTTTTTATGGAAGATAAGATCAACTACGAGTTGAACATTGATTTTCCATTCTATATGTTTTGCAATATTCATCGAATAAATATTGACCTATCAATCACGAATCTTTGAAAAGTCATTTGATAAGATAAGTGTTCAGTCAAGTCCGAGACAGAAGAGATGGACTGATAAATTAAGAACAGGGCAACCAACTAAATATCCCCGAAAAACGTGGAAAAAGCTTAGAGAGGCCTTAAGTCAGATTTGATCTGAGAACGGGTGTATAAAGTTATACTAATGTTGGTGTACACATTCATTACAGTCAGAGTGGAAGACACTGAGAACAAGTGAATAAAGTTTACAAATAACTGATTTTTGAGGTACAATAATATTTAAGAGGTATCTGAAAGTGAAGGCTGTTTTTACAAAACGGAATATGGAATATTTATTTATGTAGAATCATTTAACAATTTTCATTTCGATTGAATCTAAAATATTTGTATAAAATACGAATTCATTTAATTAATATTTTCGATGGATTCGTAGGCAACTTAGTGGAAATTCATTTTTAATACTAAAATAGTTTAAATCGACTAAAATATTTTTTTTCATTGCGATAATTGGTGTTAAAATTCATAGCATTATTTATTATAATTGAATAAATTTTTATTTTACTCCAACTCGATAATTTAACATATTTTTAAATCTGGCACCAGAAATAGCACCAACACATTCTGAGAATATCTACGTTTAAATTGAACTGATCATTGTGTTATTTTGTCGACAAGAGCTTTACGAAAAATAAAAACAAAATGACAAGCTCTCCCAGAAGATAAAATAATTAAATGTGTGCCAGTTGACAGGAGGTAGATGTTGTTTACGAAAAACATTCTGGTCTATCTGATTGTATAGCAGTGCGTTTAATTAATGTGAATGCGCATTGCAAGCTCAGTGAATTGCATTCGAGTGAGAGAAAGCTCAGATGCGTGAGTCAACGCGAAGAGATCCGTCTTCTGGGAAATCTAAAAGCGCGACATTCACCTTTACGATTTTTATTTGTTCGCCTTGTTTTTCTTTAAACGATATGTGACCAGAGTCCGCAATATGCAACGAAATTTTGTCACATTATATTTACTGGTGCGACGCAAAAAAACATAACTTTAGATTTTACCATCGATATCCCGAGTTTCGGCTTCAAGTCTTCTGATATTAAAATGCATATACCAGCAGTCGGCAAACTTTTTGGGCTCACGGACCACTAAATTCACATTTTTAATCCAGCGGACCATTAACTGGAATTTTGTGTTAAATATTACATATTTAAATAAAAGTTATCAAATGCGTCTAAAAATACACCTAGTTCAAAAAATAAAACTATTAATTATAATTAAATTATAAAGCTTTGTATTTTTTTTATGTGATGGATGTTCCTGAATATTTGAAATGATAAAATTTATATTTGGCTACAATGATGTAACTGCAAGACGGAGAACTATATGTATTTCAAGCCGAGATCGATACCGTATTTTGATTGCTGTGACAGATGAAAAGGCCTTTTCGCATAAATACGTCGTGGAGAATTGAATTAGAATTTTTATCACCTCTTAAGCAACTAAGCAAAGGGTATTCACTTTTTATAGAAAGCCGAAACTGATGTCTTGATAAGGATGAATGAAATTAAACTTTGAAAGTATCGTCGGACGAAGGATCGATGATTAAAATAATGTCAGATTCCTCTGCGGACCACACTATGCCGACCGCTGGCATATACCATATGCTTCACTTACAAAATACGTAGTGATGCAACACGCGCTTGATTTGATTAGGTTTAAATTATACAATATAATAACTAAAATATATTGACTTTCATTTAAGTAGCAAAGGTTATCACTAAAAATGAATTTAAATATATTTGGATGCGAGTTTAAGTTCTCATTTGTCATTTCAAAATGATTTGACTCTAGAATTTAATATAATAACAGATTAAATGTCAGCTTTATTTGAACATTGCATACAATTTGCAAAGCAACAATCGAACGACCCATAGTTTGGCGACCACTACAAAAAAACATATTTGCAACATTTAACACGTAGGTGATTTTATTATCATTATACAGAAATAATAGAACAAATATTTATTAACGGTAAGTGTATGTTTTGATGCATATGTTCGAAACTAGTATAATAACAAATGAATACAATGAAACGTATAGAAATATACAACATTTAAACGACTCACGTTTAAATGAATACGAGTTACCCTAAAAATTATAGTAATTCAAAACAGAGCCAAACGTTAATATCATGATAAAATAATGATTTTCTTCTGATTTTCTTTTGCCAGTTGACAATGCTCACAATGAGCGAAACCGGTCCTGATCCAATAAATTTTATGTGGAAAAAGTACTAAAAATGTTTTATTATTTTTATTATAATGCCATTCCACCAAGTATTGACAGTAAACACCTTAAAAGTGGTTAATATCATGGATAAGTAAAATGGATTTTTGGTTTACTTCACAAAAAATGCATGTGTGTGAAATATGTTTACTACACAAAAACCCTAAAACATAAGATTACAAATTACGTCAGGTAACTATATTACGTTTCAATAAAACAAATTAAGATATTTCTCACTCCACATTTATATTACTTGATACTAACGATCATTTATTTGTTAAGTATTGGTTGATAACAGGCAATTTCACCGCATTGATTTGAAAAACAATTGTGAAAGCGAAGGCTTTTTACCGGCAATCGATGTATTTTAAAGAAAACATTAAATTTCACCTGCTGTTTAGAGGAAAATAAATTTCCAATTTTGGCAACTCTGAGATACACAGGAAAAAATAATAAAACACCCTTTTGTACTAAATTCACAATTATTTATAAGGATCAGGAACGGTTTCGCTCGAGAGCACTTTAAAACTCATATCAGTTGAAAATGCTCGTTATGAACGAAACCAGTCCTGATCAAAATACATATTGGTGGATTAATTACAAAAAAACGGTTGTTTTAAACATCATGCCTTTCCACCAAGTGTTGAACACCTTGAATGTGATCTAAGATATATCATGATCAATCATTATTTTTAGTTTATATTTATTTCGACAGTAAATTTGATAAGAAAAAATGCAACTCACAAATTATCGTAATCATTTTGAAACTTATATTATGAATATTTCGTGCGAAAGAAAGCGGTTAAAATTACAGGAAAGAAATAATACTAAACTAATGCCCATTAATTTGGTATAATATATCAAAGGAGATTTTAATGAAACCAATAAATATTGTGGTTGAAAGGTCGTTCGCAAATTCGTTAGAAGAAAAAAAAACGAGGGAGTATTCAGCAATAAAACACAGGATTATAATGTTGAACTTCTCAAATAATTGAGTGAATAAAAGAAGATGTAATACCAGCGATAAACTTTTCTGTCTTATTAAAGATTTATGCAAAAGTTTGTTGGCATGTGTTGTGTTTGGCGAACAAAGAAAATTGGAACGATCCACGGCACAGCTTTGCAGGAACATATAACCAATGCTGATAAACTTGTACAATAAAAAAAATCTTGAAAATGCAAAATTGATGACGAAAAAGTGATAAATTAATAATTTTATGGTGGAGCTGAATAAGCTGAAAAAATATGTGAAAGAATATTCGATGTTACTTAAGTATAATTAATATATTAAAAAGTTGATGATGTGGGTTTAAAGCGATTTTCATACGATAATTGGAAAACAGTTTACTTTGTTTTAATATTACATATACATACAATATACAAAGGTTTAACAAATGTAATCAGTGAAATGAATCGAAACCATTTCCTTCTCACAAATAAGACAACACAATAAGAGCAGGAAAGATTCATTTCTATTATAGTCTGATATTTTTTAACACTAAAATATCTCCTATTCGGTGGAATCTGAGGTTATTTTGTACAAATACATTTTTAATATAGAATTGAAATTGGTATATTAAAAAAAAAAATAACAATATTGCAATTTTTAGTAAACGTTATGAATATTTTTTATTATGCGAAAACTACATGCAGTTATAATAAAAAATAAATGTTTATTTACAACTACTGACTCCAAGAAAATGGAAAATTAATAATAATTATTAAGCAAATAATTCAAACGAAAGAAAATACATTTCTGGCGTTGGTTTTTATTGGAAGCGCCATTTATTTTATAGGGGTTCAGCCAGAAAAAAACGTTTAATAGAAAAATCTGTGCCAGTCGTTTAAAATTATATTTTTTATTTCCTCAGTTTTTTGACCACATGACGTTTAAAATTGAAGTTTTGAAGGGGTATAGACGTTTTCGTCAAGGGGAGGGTTAATTACATCATCATCAGCTCGCACGCGTTGACGAAGAATGCCAGCCGTAGTAAGCGGAGCAGATACCATTAATTTAGGAATTGGATGACTCCGATGAGTCATGAGATTAGCGAGAGCACGGCTCAGTATTAGTCGCTGTGATCGATGGGACCGACCTCCACACACTTTTTCTATACATCTATTTACCTTGCAACACGCGCGCCTGCGATTCAAACACATAAATATACATAACAAAATAATCAACACAAGGATTTTTATTTTCCGTCGCAGTTTTTAACGAAAATATCAAATCAGCGATCGATATTTTTGACAAATTCGTTACAAGGCCGATTGAAATTTCGATGTTTTAAAGAATTCGTGTTTTTTTTATATAAAAAAAGTTCCTTGCTAGATTATGAGTTATTAAAAAAATGATTGATTAAATCGATTTTTTATAATGTTATGAATAATTTACAAATGTTTAATATCGTCTTTATAAATAAAATTTCGATGTTTCCACTTATTTCAACGCGCTTTTCCACACTTTTTCGTTTCTTTAGAATGCACGTACCTGTAATGTGATTTTCGATTAAAAATATTAAATTTTTGATATGCACGGAGAGAAAGATATTATCATACATTATCCATGGCAACAAGAATCAAAAGTGGGAAACCATCAGTTTTTTTTAAACGACATCTACAAATGCTTTATTGAAGAAGTCCGTTGACAATGCTGATGACTATTACTTAACCAGAAAATGTATAAATAAATTTCCAAGTAACACATAAAAAAGGAAAAATGTGCTCGTGTATTCCGTTCAATATTCAGAAAGGTTGAACAGTATTATTTGAGACGCGTGTTTTGGTTTTTTTCAGGGAAAAGTTCTAATTTTTAATATGATATATTAGGAACTTACAACTAGGGTATCCAATCCCGGACCCTCTTTTTGATAAATTATTTTGGGATGTGGGCTTTCGGGATCCCGGGATTGATCACTGGCGAAAAATGTAACGAATTGAGAAAATCAAAAACAATTGTCTACTCGAAGATATTTTTTTTAGCTCCGATTGATCCGAATTGACAGATTGTACAATTATTGAGAAGTGAAAAACCTGTATTATTAGTACTAAGACGATCCCGGAATTACGGGATCGCAAAATTGGTCGTGATCCCGGGATGTGATACCCTTCTTGCAACAACGAATGCAATACAATGTTTGGGAATTTTATCAAATTCGATAAGGCTGCTAAACTACAAAATCAAAACAAAAACAGGAATCTTTTTAAAATGATTCACAACGAACCAATTTTTGATTACATTCCGACCAGGGATTATTTTATGCTGCTATATAACCGCTAATATTCCTTACACGAGGGCCACAAACAATCATGTTTAAAGCGAATTCGTTAGGAGCTGCCAACTATCATACAAAGTCTGTACAGTGTGTACAGTGTTTACAGTGCTTAACGAATAACGTTTCGTGACCCCTGGGTTATACATTTTTGGCGATAATTTTATATGCTTCCTAAAAACATGTTATTTACATCATTTTTTTTTTTAATGTTGATTATCTTTACAAGTTTCTCAAATAATAATCGCTTTTATTTAATATCTATCTATTAATTTAAGGCTATCTGTACATGTTTTTTTTGTTAATGCATTGTCGTGGCCGTGGTGCAGTGGCCAACCTCGTTGGCTGCCGAGACGGATCTCATGGATCCAAGCCCCAGTACAAGCAGGATTTTTTCACGATTTATTGATTCCTGTTCTGTTCGACGGCATGGTGTGATGCCTAAAAATTCTCTCGCACCCTTTCAATACTTAAAACGTAAAACCACTAGTCCTGTTTTAACACTTTCATTTCTATCCATATTCTCTTCGAAAAAAAAGAGATTGAGCAACACAATTATTGTAAAAAAAACTACTGTTAAGATGCCTCTATAAGAGACCATATGCTCTATAGTGCGAGACATGTATTAAAAAAATAGAGTTGCTAAAACGTACATAGAAAATTCGGACTGCGCCCCAATTAATGAATAAATTTTTGTAAAAACTGATAGGACACAATCTTTAGTCACAGTCATGCTGCGCCGAAGAAGACAATTTTATTGCATTTATACCGTGCTTTTCAAAATACATTAAAGACACACACATTGGTAAATTTTATGATATTTTCATACACGCGTTGTTACGTATTTACGAAAAACGTGCGTAAGATTCTTTTAATGTGTAGTTATTAATACATATTTCACGCAAATTAGATTTTTTTTCTCTACACATTTACTAAATGATTATGTTATTTTATATAGATAACGTAAATATCTGAGACTGTATGAAGTATTTATTTTCAAACGACGACAGTCATGTGCTTGTTTAAAACTCTCTGTGAAAACAGTCGATTGAAAATGATATTGATGTAGGCAATAGGCATTAAAGAAGTACATATTAGAGAACCATATTTGGTTTAAGATACAAATTAATCTATGAGAAATAAAGAAACTCATCTTAGATTTACAGAAAGAAAATGAGTGTTTGAGATTTCATATAAAAATGTTAAGAAGGATGAATTGTGGTTTAAAAAACAACTCAGGTGCATAGCCCGAAACTTCAGTTCATCAATCAGTTAATAGCATCACATATCACTAACGCTGCGTTATGATTAAAACACAGATTAAGAATCACGTCACTTTTAACTTATAAACATGTATATTAACCATAATTATTATTTTTTCAAACAGCAGATAAATTTAAAATTTTCAATACCGACAGATTTAAGCTGACTAAGATAAACAAATTATAAAAACGGTAAATAATAGATTACTTTCGAATCCGCTATTTATTTGTTTGATAGAATATAATATTCTACGGCTGGCAAAATATCATATTATCAATGTAGAATCCTACAGAATAAATAAATATCAATTTACCTCTCTCACTGATTAACTGGCATAAGATATTCTTGGGTTTTCAATGCTGTTTTTTTTTTGTAAAATTCGGCATGCGAGCCGTATGTTGGCGGGAAGTCGTATAAAATTTTCCAACAGAAATAAGCGAAAGTAGCAAACAAGAAAATTTGAGTCATGATTATTTTGATAAAAAAAACCAGGATTTATAGTACCTATTTATTTTATTTTGTGGAAGAGAAAACTGAATATAGTTGCGGGTGGTATCAACTTCCATTAGTGTTAGTTATTTATGCTTTTATTTTTTAACATAAATTTTCATGAGAGTAGATAGAAGTCAAACGGTTTTTGTTTTGTAAGAAACAATTGAAAAAGTGTGACGCAGATAATATAAAGTTTTATTTTAAATAAGTGACCATAGAGCTTTGGTCAGTCATTGTCTCCATGCAGTCTGAAGAACATTGCTACAAATAAGCAACAGGATGTAGCGATGCACTTTTCTTGCAACGGGAAGGGCATGAAGAAGGTCGAAGGGTGCGGCGGCGCCGACGTCCGCAGAAATAGACGCGCCTCTGATGACTCACAAAAGGCGCTTCCCGGAAAGCGCGTAAAAAGACTATGCATGTTAGTATAATAATAGACGGACGCGGCAGTGCGAAGGGTGCTACTATCCGATGGGAAGGGCATTTGAAATCATGTTCTTATTTACCGGCACTCTGCATTGTTTTTTTTTTAAACAACACGTCGATTTATACTTTGTTTTCATTATATGGAAGATTGATTTTTCAAAATTATTTATCGAGAATTTCGAGGTTCTACAATATATTATAGTACGATCAATTTTATTTTAAATTGATTCAGCAGTTACTTTGTGGAAACTCATCAATACATTAGTACTTTGACCTTTTTTATTATTTTATAATCCTTTTGTATATTTCTAGCAAACTATGTGTAGTTTGAATTGTTCATGATACATATTCAATTAATAAATTTCAAGAGGAATCAATGAAATATTGAAATTAACAACGAAACTGAGTCGTATAAATATCACAAAAATTTGCAACCTATATGATAGCAATTCATTTTTTTTTATTTATACCTACGCTTGTTGCAACATAAAAGAATGTCTATGACAGGGGTTTCCAACCGGTGGGGAATCGTTGGATTGCTAGATACTTGTTTTTAAACTAAAACTTGATCGAAAATTCTTCATGCTTCAATAAGTACTTTTGGTAAAAAATCATCTCAAGATATATTATGTACGTACATACCTTCACATAAAAAGTAAATATTTTTCAACACCACGTAACTCGGATAGGGGGGGGGGATTATATTCTGAAAAATAGTGAAAGGGAGGAATGGAGCAAATAAGGTTGGGAGCCCCTGGTCTATGACGTTTTTTTTAGACTTTAAATTTACCATCGAATTCATTTATGTAACGATTTTAGGTTGTAATATTCGTCATGAACGCATGTCACGTCCGCATTGGTGCTGAGCCGTTGGAAATATAATTTAACGGTGTATTATCATTTTAATGAAAATATATCAAAATGAGAGGAAGAGGAAAAAAACACACACATAACAACACGTGTATTAGGAAGCCGTATTATATCATTAGGAAGGAGATTACGTCAGACCCAAATACATGTATCAATCTCTTGCTAAGCAAGCTTGATAATTTTTCTGTTGGGGGATTAAAAATATAAGACATAAAAAAATCATTTAGATGAAATATTGAAGATTTTGTTTCTGTCATAGATTTTTAACCAAAAAGACACGTAAAAGGTTCGGAATTCGAATGTCTTAAAAACGACATCAGTACTTAAATTAATTATTTAAAAATCGTTTTAACTACTTGAATAAGTCAACTATTTTTTGCAAAAAAGCGACACCTAGTAAATAGTTGTGAGTAAAAATCAATGATTCCACTCGTGAGGTCTACTGATATTCATTAATTTGTTTTAACCGCATAGTAACATACTGTTCAATGTTTATTGTAACTTACACGAAGTATGTTATTCAGAAATGCCAAAAACAAGTCATCTTCTTCGTTCTTTCGCCCAACTTCTAATCTTAAACATTATTTTTCCAACATATGAGATAAAAGTGTGATTGAAACACCTTACATTTTTTCAAAATAAGAATTTTGGCATGTTAGGTTAATAGCAATATGGAGGTGGACGGCAGAACAATATAAACAGTTTCTTGCTATGCGTTTATAACGAATGTACGTACATCACTACACCAAACGCAAATACAGACCTCACGCTGAAGTAGCACCCAATCAAATATATTTACGAAAAATGGCTCCATTAAAAATAACAAGTGTGAAATATTGTTTTCTTGATTACAAGAAATAAAATTCGGTATCAAAATGGTGAGGCATATTAATTGCAAATGCTGCACGTTTTGTACCTTGTGTATAAAAAAAGTGTTACATATGTCAATGCAATGCAGACATGACTAAGTTTTCCTGTTATTCCAATACAAAGTGAACTGAGTCTGTCTTTAGTATTCCTAGAAACCATGGCATGATGCATCCAATCCAATTTTACTACACATAGGGATAACAAAAGCAACACGATACGACTCGAGAGCTCACATTCTGCAGTGGAGATAATTTTGTTTAGGAAATGGACGACATTTTTTATCGGAACTAATTCTAGGTAATGGATGATAAAAATAAGACAGTAATGAGTTCATCGCTATTGCAATGGCATTTAAGAGGGGTCTCATATGGTTTGTTGATGGGGAGCAAAAGATCAGTAAAATTAAAAAAACAATACATTTTAACAAACAGTAAAAAGCGTTAAAAACTCACTTCAAGTTCTTACATAGACGGTTTTACAAATGTCACGTAATTTTAACAGCAAAGTACCTACAAGATTGTGAGCAAATGGATGGGGGGAGGGTGGTCAAAAACACCTGACGGCAATAATGTATTGCCTTTTATAACAATTTGCCACACGTCTATTTACTTTTTTGAATAATTAATACGACCCTTTAGAGGTTGTTTGAAAAATATGAAAAATTTAGCGATGAGATAGTGGGAATTAAATCCTTGACGAGGTTGCCATTTTTATAGCAAATGTGCAGAAGCAAATCATATTTTACATAAGGAAAATCATAAAATAAAATATTTTCCTGTTAGGAGAAGGTAACTGACTCCGGCTTTCTGTTTGAACCATTTCATAACCGGTCCGGGACGTTACGCAGCAAGGTAATTTCGGTTTGGCCGATCAGTAGATAAAACAAATTGTTAATGAGGAAATAGAGCACAACATACGATCACCCCCTTCGGGGGTGTCTGGAAGTTCAAGGAAGAAAAAAATCACATGTCGTTTTCCCCACCAATTGAAACTGTGGTCCTTGTCGGATTGATTGCTTCGATACAAACATTACAAGACTCTTAGAAGCGATTTCATAAAAAAACACTTTTTCTTTCAGCACTATATTGCGTGAAAACAAGCTTTGACGGAGCATTCTGCTATTCGTGACTGTTGAAGTACGATTTGATGTTATTGTTGTGTAGAGTGGCAAACATTGGTTTAACAATCATTTTTAAAAGTTGATTTAGTGTTTATTTTCAGTTGGCTTAAAAATATGGGAAAGAAACCAATAATATACAATAATAATGTGAAATATAATTGAGATCAGGTGAATATTTATGCTGCATCATCACATTGTGTGATTGATGCAGTCGATTTGTCATATAAGCTTGGCCGAACAAACAAATCGTTTTCACAATGAAATGAAAGATTAAGTGCTGACCGGGTACGCTCACTTTGAATTAATTTAAATCGATATGAAAAACTCGCCCGGAACCGTTAGTGTCACATTATAAATAAAAAATGAAGATGTAAAAGCAATACAACATGATACATGATTGTCGAATCCCGCCACCGGGGGCTTCTCTTACAACATATTTTGACATAACTTAACACATGGTTCTCGGAGACTGATGGGATTTAAATTGGTGCAGTGAAAATATTATATTTTTAAGAAAATGTTTCATTTTTGTTGGCATCGCCCATTCTCGAATTAGAGAGAATCGGTTGTTTTCATAACAGTCCGGAGATTAATATAACTCGTCTACATTGGAAATGATAATCCATACCAGTTTGAAATTGATATGCATATTTTGTTGTTCTGCGTTGTAGGTAATTTTGAATCACGTAAATTGTGTCAAGAAAATGAGTCATTTATTTTAGATCTGAGAAAAAGCGTACCATTCTATTACTGGCAAATAAAAAAAATACTAATATACTTAACGTAGTATTTAACCTATTTTTTTATAGTTTAAAACGCCGGTGTCAATTGTACAAATGAAAAACATGGCAGTCTCTGGTTACTTTCGTGTGATTTTATGCGACGTAAACTATCAACAAGAATCCAAAATAGAAGACATAAATACTATTTTAAAAAAATCTTAACATTGGATAATTTCGTGGGCATCTCACGAATATTGTCAACCTCATAAAATAAGATTTTAAATATAATACGGTCGTACTTATTAAAAAGTGGTCGCTTTCTATTTACATCTTTAATTTTTTTTTAATGAAGTATTTTGTATACGATCATAAATAAGCACATTCGTATTGCAGAAAAAAAACATTAACACAATAAATCAGAATATTCATTTTGAGTTTAGGGCATTCACTGATCTTTTTATGTGTGTTTTTAATGTGATAAGACTCCACTAAAGTTACTACATATAGGTATTAAAAATCATTATTTTGAAGATGTAGAGAAAAATTAAATTGCATAGTCAAAATGACCGAGAAGGCCGCAGCTTTTCCACATTTAGGCCAAAAACATATTCTTCATTATATTTTACATATACATATATGCCAACCAAAAAACAAAAAAAGTATTTTTTAAACATATGCATTAATTAATTTTATATAATCGGAATAGATTATAAGAGGGCTCTCGTTCACCTAATAAAGCTTCTGTGAGCTCATTTAGCACCTAGATTGTTTGGCCTGTTATCTTCTCGTATCACTAAAATCAGAGAACACGTGTGATGTGACGTGCTATTTAAAGAGGTAGCATAGGCGGGAGTGTTTATGATATATTAACTCTTTTAGTTTCGGGAATGGCAGACAAATGTATCTATGAAAGCTTTTTAAAAATCATGAAACGATGATTTACTATATGAGAGACAGTTTATCGCTGGCACGGATAAGCAATAAATAACAGTGCGAAAATTTTGAGGTTTGCGAACAAATTATTTTTCACTCGACAGTGAAGTTAAAACTGCATGTAAAAGATTATTGAGTCGACTAATACAGATTTAAATAATATAAATGTAATCAATGATTTATTGAATCAATAAAAAGCTCATATAAAAAAGGGATGGACAATATAAAATTGAAACATTAAAATGGCTATTATATCACACAATTTATTTTAGATCAGGACCGGTTTTGCTAAATAAACTGATGAAAAGATGCAGGGTTATTTATAAAAAAATGAATACGACCAATGACAAGGTGACACAAAAATTGATAAATTAAATATGAAATAGATTAAAAATATGATGTATTTTTTTAAATTATATAATATAAATTCTTTTTATATTTCATCAGTTGATAATGCTGGCCATGAGCAAAACCGGTCCAGATCTAAAACAAATTATGTTATATAATATAACCATTTTAATGTTTAAATTTTATATTGTTCACAGTTTTTTTTCGTTTCGGTGACACAAAAATTGGTAAAATAATTATGAAATTGTCTAAAAAATATGATAAATTTAAATTATAAATTTTTCAATATTTCATCAGTTGATATTGCTGGCCATGAGCAAAACTGGTTCTGATCTAAAATAAATTATGCCGGGTTAGAACTAAAGTTTTTTATTATTTAAGATAATGCCTTTCCACCAAGAGTTGACAGTGAATACTTTAAGGTGTTCTATGAAGTGATAGTTTATAGCGCCACAGGCAGTTTAGTGAACGTTTGTACCTAATTACGGAGATAATTGTACTTAATTTATAATAGGAGAGGTATTTATTATACTATACATATTGCTGTGAGCAACAAAATGGTGCATGTTTAATCAAATTGTACGGATATCTACCACTATTAAAAGTACAATTTAAAAAAAAATTAAGCAAGTCCACGAATATCGTTTTGTATGTCTTTCTAGACAACACATAATTAAAGTGTTAACTGAGAATTTATAAGGTTCAAGATAGATAATAATATTTAGATATTTAATATATTAAATAATATTTGTATTTATAGAGCAAGTCGTGTCCGTGATAATTGTGATGTTTTCGTTTTAAAAGATGAATAATTATCGGTACACTGCGGGGTTTACTGGGATATGATAAGTGGACAAGAGAATGTCCATTAAATAACTTGAACAGTAATTACGAACTCAAAGTCAATTATTACAGTCACAGACATGATTCAAAGAAAAGGGCGGTTAAATAATAGACAATCAAAATACATTTATTATTGGTTCTTGGTAAAAATAGTTTTGTAGTATCAGATCATCAGCAATTTAATATTATTTGTTTGATAATCAAGACACAAAGAAAATAATGACATGTTTTAGGACTTGTTAGAATTAAGGTAATATAATATAATATGTATGTGAAATAAATAACAACGACAGTATTGTTGTTATGTCAAGATTGAATGAAAAATACTGTATTAACTTCATAATGGATATGAATATATCGACCCATAATCGGCAAAAGACCTTAAGTTTTGACTTGGTATCGTTTGTTCCACGTGGACTATGATTGAGAAACGCTGATCTGGAGAACTGAACGTATTCAGTATAATATCAGGACAGGCATTGACCGCACTATTTACTAACCGCATTTAAGGGATTCATCTATCGAACTTAGTAAGAGAGTTATTTAAAAAAACCTTCTAATGTAAAATTTATAAATTGTCGGGTACGATTTTCTGCCTATTATAGGCGATGTACACGGAAAGATGTAGAAACACACTGTATAAAATTGACTAAAATGCATTTCGGATTTGTTTTTAATATTAGCCGTAAAATATGTCATATTACGTGATAGGCAGCGATAAGAATCGCAAGAAATTGTATAAAATCCTTACATATAATGTATACCTAAGAACAACAACAAAATCAGAGTGCGAAGAAAATCGATATGACTATTTCATTGGCAGGGTTGCATAGAAACTTCTGAAATATAAATAATGCATTCATTGAATGTTTTATAGTCAAGACATGCAAAATCATGCATACGTCACAATAAATCTATAGTTAGTAAAAAATTTAAGCGTCGTTAAAAAGTACGTATATATTGAAAGAGAAGAAACGATAACATGGCGTGGTTTAGAAGATCAAAAGACCTCGTGCATGGTTTGCATTACATTACTTTATGGCATGAAGTAATTTTTGAAAGAGTGGAAAAACAAATTAAAAACGCAGACACTAACTGGGAGAGTTCGAGACACGAACGAAAGTCATAAATTGGTACAGGAAAGATAGCCTATGTAATGGCCAATTTAAATGCGGATAAACACGAGCATTATTTCAAAATTTCGGAAGAAAAATAAATCAAAGAATATTCTGAGAATATAGTTATTTCAAATTCTGGTTATTTCTGCTGTTCAAAAAAAAAAAAGTATTTGGCCAAAGGTATATGAGAGTAATTAATGTATTCTTTGAATAAAAGAAAACTACTGTCCAAGAAAATGTATTTGATAGTTATGAATTTCAGGAAAATGTTAGTCAACAATGTGAGAGATTTTATTTGTGTATCAGACCAGTTCTGGTTGGAAATTATTAAACAGCAAAATTTTTGGCCGTAATTGTATCGATAACTCAGAAGCCATAAGATATGGAGAGATGAGGGTAATAAATTTGAAGTCGTTGTGGATTTCAATAAGGGATAATGATGTTAAGTGTAAACTGTATATAATATATAAACTCACTTACTCATACTGATGCCATCGTTGTGAAAAGATATGTTTACGATGTAATTGTCCGGCAGGTGGTCGAATAATAACTTTATACAAATATGCATAAATCCAATTACGTAAAATTCGCGATAAATTAATCATTCATGTTGCCAAACACAAATCCAAACAGATTATATTCAGCGTTATTTGATATTAAACGATACACTCATAAAAACATTGCGTTGCTTTTGAGTCGGCAAAAAAAATATGTTGATAAAAGCGTGGTGAAGTTATTACTTTTCTGACGTGATTTTGATTGTCTTTAGGTGGTGTGTCAGGGTATACTAACTGCCGCGCCGTGCACTGCTGCACCAGACTGCTCGGCAGCAGCATCCAATCAACACCTACTTACTTCACGAAAACAGTGAAGGGCAACAATACAATTCCACCGACAGTCGACCGTAGTCGCAGTAAAAAATCATTCATATTTTAATGATTCTAATGTCTATAACGATTTAATACATTCACAATATAAATAATAAACAGAGCCGGCGTGAAGCGTATTCTCCATGTTTCCGAAACTTGATTTAGACTGTTGAGACGATTACAAAGATTGAAAAGCTCATCATAAATAAATACTATTTTTAATATAGAAATAACACAAATAATGCAATAAGTTATTCGAGAATGCCGTTATTATATGTCATCAGTTACAAGTAGGGTATCCAATCCCGGAGCCTTTTTCCAATCCCAGGATTCCAGGATTAGGATTAACTCACCGAGGAATTTGAAATCCTCAATTCCCTATATTTTTTCCACAGATTATCTCCAAACCCTTTTTTTTTTTTTTAACTCGCCGAAGAATTTGAAATCCCCGATTTGGTATACTTTTTCCCCAGATTGTCACAGAGGTTCGTTTTTTTTTTAGCACACCGAGGAATTTGAAATCAACAATTTTAAAGATCGCGACCATGTCAATCCCGGGATTTCGGGATCAGAAAATTGAACGGGATACCGACTCCCAGGATTGGATGCCCTAGTTACAAGCTATCATATTTTTCAACATCGGAATTTACACATATAATAAAATTTTCCATGCAATATAAAAAGTACATTGGAATTTTGACGCGAATTGTGAATGCAAAATTTCGTTTTGTAAATTGACAGTGAACATCAATGGTTTTCGTGATTAAAACTGGTAAAACAAATTATATTTTATAAAAAGCAAGTTTTGATGTAGTTTGATGTTTCCTATTAGTTATACTTTATACTTACATATACTTCAGACGAGCTCATAAAAAGCTTATAGATATATTGCACTATGGATACGTATACGATGGCTCAGGTACAATTAAAAATTCCGACGATCTTTTAAAAATCAATGTTTAGTATAGTATATCATGTCTTGTTAAAACTATCAATCCGGTTTATTTTTCAAAAGTTTGGTCCGCAATAACTGTATTAAATTTATGTTTATCTAGACACAATAAATCTAGCATTAAAAAGTTATTCCCCTGTCAGATATCTTCGTGGAAGATACCAGATCGCATTATTTATCTCCAATTATTCTTTCTGTCACACGAGGCGCGTATATCGAGAGAATTGCGATTTCTCAATTCGCTCTCAATAAACATATGGGAATTTTTAGTGACCAATCTAATTTTAAATATTACCCTTTTCACATGATTCTCTATCAAACCTGTCTTTTTTCGATTATGTATATAAAAAATGTGTTGTTTCTTTTTCAATTATCATATTTTTAAGTGTACATATAAATATATTTCCTTCGCAATTTTCTTTGCTGATATAATTTTTCTAGATAGTACATAAATGAAAAAATAAAATTAGCTCAGAATTGTGCGGGAACTATGTTAGATTAAATGAGCATCGGTTAATCAATTATGAAATTTAGCAGAAGCTGTTAAATTAAGGAATTATTTTAGATTATAGTAATCAAATTACTTATAAATAAATGTGTCTCATCACTGAACTGGATGCATATATAGATCGTATTGTCATCGTATGGACGCGAGCTTAAGTTTATTGTGGCGAAGAGTTGATTGAATCGAGATCGTTGCTAACTCACAGTCACTGTGTCACTGCAATGTTAAATCACAGTAAAAAAGGTTTGTAACATGCACACACATATTCTAAAAAAAAAACAAATAATAGTAAAAACGGCAAGAATATCTTTTGTATTTTGTTGAGATAATTCAGAATAGCTCGGGAAATACGGTAATAGCTCTTACTAGATCATTGGCTATTTTTTTGAAGTTAGTTTTTTTTTGTTTTTGGCAAAGTTACGTGACAAAAATAATGCATGCATCACGAGTCGCCTTGGCATGTTTATGCAATTTTTATTAAATGGACTTGATTATTGAATAGGGGGTTTATTAAATTGAACATCACACGATACAAGTATTTCCCATAAAGTTTTAAGCTGTACACTTTTAGAGAGAATGGGCATTTTCCTTTAATTATTACCGAACGGGTTTGATTTGAAGTTGGTGACGATAGATTATTAAAGAAAAAACAAAAACTTTTCATGTCACCGATCAATTGTAGTCTATAATATTATATAAATACGCTGAATTTCGGTTAGACGTATAATTAATTCAATAAAATAGGGTACTGAATTACATATTATAATCCAATCGACTCAGCTGGAGCCAACACAGGATTATAGAAATTATGCCTATCTAAAGAAGAGTTAAAGTTACAAAACTTTGAATTCAATTATTTAAGTTTAAAAGCTTTAACGGTCTTTATTAATAAGGTTATAACGATTCACAAGACACCGTGTTAAGGTTTTTTAAAAGACGAAACTGATGCAGGTTTAATTATTAATAGATAGATGTAACCAAACAAAAAAATAAACGTAAAGTTGCATCGTTATGTGATTTTCTATTACTGGATTTGACGATATCATTACTCAGTTTTATATTTAGCGAAAAGTGTGAGAAAAATAAAGATCTGAGAAACAAGCTTTAAATATCCAAGTGTGCATTCTCACCACGAGAAATTTCTACGATTATAAAGATATGACGCTTGTACGAGTCGACCAAATCGCGTAGGTATGATTAGGAGAAAAAAATGTATATAAAAATAAATTGACGATTTACTTTACAAGCGAGTGGTGAGTAACGGCCGTAGAAATGCTTTGTGAAAAACTTGCCGTGAAAAACTAAATGGAAATACATGTACATGATTTTTTTTACTTAAAATTGTTATGACAGGAACATGGGACGACCATCACTACAATACGCCGTCCTAATATCGTGACACTTTCGAAGAGAATAAGTATTTATTTGCTGATGCTGTTAAAGAGTTATAAAGTAAGAACCTATTATTAAAATTGAACAAGTATAATATATTTTAAAACCCGACGAACATTTTTTCCTTCAAAAATCCCAATGGTAAAATTCAGCATTAATTAAAGTACCTGTCTTTGTTTGTATTTTTTTTTTGAATATTTGGCATCACAGACAATGTCACCAGATATGTTGTAACTTGTAAACCATGCGAGATAATATCGACAAGTCACTCGAGATGATCTCGAAGAGAAGAAACCAAACTATACACAACAAGTGGAATAACAAGGTTATCATAGAAAATTAATTTTATATTAATAATTAACTTCTATAAAGATATCGCCGAATTCACGGAAGATAAACAAAACTATGTTTAAGATCTCAAATTTAAATATAAAAAATCTAAAGTTGATATTGTCACTACTATGACTTAAACACATACCGGCCTGATCTCTAGGGCAAAACCCTTATAAAACTAAACCTCAATGGGCTACTGCAGTGGGTCTCGTCGGCAATGAAATTTTAGATCATGCATCTAATATTTCGGTGGCTACTCGGTGGAGACTTTTTAAAGTAATAAAACAATATATTTTGGAGTAAAAAAGGGAAATCCATACTAGTGATTATATGTGATTATCTATCTATAAGCAATATCAACTTCAATATTGATAATTTTGTTTTACAAGTGAATTGTTAAACTTTAAACTATATGTTGTAATACCTTTATAATATTAATGAAATGTTCATTTTAATATAAGTGCAATAAGAAGAATGACGTCATTGTATTTTTTAATATTAATAATTTGGCTCCAGGATTAAGAACAGTGTCCGCGTCTGATGATTGAAAATACAATGTGCATTTGATTGAATCTCATTTTTACAACAGAATGGTCATTGTCGATGACGTCGATTAAGGTGCTCACGGGTTCGAATCCCGATACAGTTTCAGAAATTGATTTTTCAGTCGAATTGGGGATTTCTGTTCGAATTCTTATATGTCTGTGATGTATATAAATCTATTCATAAAAACGGGACGTAAGCATGAGCAATTTGCTAACCATTAGTCATATCCTAAGATTCTATCCCTATTCTCTTTGAAAATAAAAGTTTGCAGTATGAAATCACTGCTAAAGATTATGTAGAGTGTAGAGGTGAATTATAAACCGTTTCTCGACCGGGGGCCAGATGGCCAAAAATAATTTGAGGAGAGCCACAGTACAGTTTTGGGGGGCCACGGGCATATCCATAAACTCCCAGGTTTTTAAAATCGGGCAGCGACAAAAAATTGTTTAACCTCCGCGTGAGAGTTAAAAAAAGGTTCCACATTTTTGGCAATTCCGGGTTTTTAAAATTGGAATTCTCGAAGAGCTAAAAAAAAGGTCTCGCGTCTTTTTATTTTGGGAATTCCGTAAATTCCTGGTTTTTCGAAATTGGTCAGTGACAACATATTTTCGAATTCCGGGAAGAGCTAAAAATAGGTCTCGTGTCCTTTTATTTTGGGAAATCCGCAAATTCTTGGGTAAAATTTTGAAATTTGTCAGCGAGCAAAATTTTCAAAGACTTGAAAATTATTTTGGAAGCTTTCAATTTCTCACTTTATTCCTAGTCATCAATCCCGAAATAATTGTGTCGCCGAGTTTCGAAAAACTCACATGGTTATATAAAAAAAAAACTATGGGTAAGAGTATGGGGGCTACGGACAAATATGAGAATCAAAAGAGGCCACGGGCTCAAAAAGGTTGAGAAACTATGAATAAGACTGTTGCAGGGGTTCTCTATGCTTTTTGGTGTAAGGGACGCACTGAGTGTTAAACCTTAAGAGCTAGTACACCTTAGCAACATAAAGTTAATTTCAGAAAACAAAAGGCACTGTGTTAAGTGGTATTTTAAGGTGAAATTAATTCAGGAATTGGGACTTACCCATATATAATATTTCAAATCAATGAGATATTGCATATTCAACACGTGATTGATATGAAAAAATATTCTCCATTAGCTCGGGGAGAAAGACGTTACCGCATTGAGAGTCTTTTAGTTTATTGATTATATAGATTGGTGAAATGTGCTAGAAGTTATTCAAGTGACTTAAATGATCAGATGCTATACAGATACGTAAGTTTAACGAAAATGATTGAAAAACTCAATTCGGATTCGGCTTTTATTTTAAAGTCGGAATCGTTTTCTGTTTAACTGACTCCACAGCCCTGTTTAATATCATTTTAGAAACACTCTCGATCATGGTGTAGGGATAGACAACATTTATGCCCATGGTAACCCTGACAGTTAGTTGCACCGCCGGGCGTCGCGACGCTATTCGCTTGCAGCGGCGCCAGCGACGGCGTCACTGCGCAATGCGCGCGCATCACTCGCCACTTCGACTCTTCGGTTTGCGTCATCGCTGTCATTGAACGATACGCAAGTCAGTGGCGGGACGCGACACCGATCACAGCAATTAATTAATTATCTCAGAGGTGAACAAATTACCAAAGCAGATTAATATTCCGGGCCGAAATTGTTCAGATACCGAATCTACGTCGTTAATCTAGGTGTGTCTAATTGTATTCCTTCGTAGTATAATAAAATAAAACAACACACTATGATTAAACTAGAATAGGCAAGAGCCAAAACATATCTGACTGTGATTTAGATTCGTCACTAACTTTACCTTTTGTTATTGGCCGATATTTTACAGAAACTGTTCCGTAGATTTTTTTTTTTTTTTACTGGGCAATCAAATGTCGTATAGTATAGATAATGACGTATAAGTTGAAACGTTACACATTTTAATCAATGGAAATGTAAAAAATAAATATTACGATACACCAAATTTTCATATTTCAAAATCCACATTTAAAAAAAGGGATATATAATGACAGACAAGTTGGAATTGATTAGAATCGTGAATCTCAACCGCTAATAAGGAATATTTCTTAAGAGAAAAAAAAATTCTCAGTCCCGTTCGCTTTATGCACAAGCATCGTAGAATCAAGGTTCTTAAAATGTTCGAGTCATCACACCGATACTCTTATTTAAATTGCTATATACATCAATCATATTTGCTAAAGACCTACGGAGAGCGTTGAAAAAAATATACACAAAAAATGTGCCACAGTCAAATCATTTTTCTGTCATATTTATTTTATTAAAGTAGATTATTCAACTGTTCTACAATAATATCGCCTTTCGAGAAGTTTTACAGTACACTCGGGGGTTTGGGAAACAATGACGGAGTTTTCATACTTCTAAAATGTTGGCGAATCAACTAAAACGTTTTTTTTATAGATAAAACGTCTGAAAAAAGTAATGGTAAATATTTTTATTAGCATTTAACATAATTTACATTGTTTAATGAAATCCTTTTAATAACTTCCGTGTTTACTTTAAGAGTCCTCCACTTATGCCACAATAAAATTTTATTGAAGGTTTATAAAATAAACTTTGGTTTGTTACAATTATATTACTCGTCATAATTATTAAATCAATTTGAGCGTGAAGTTGTTTGTTGTAAAATCCATTGGCGACCTCGGAATAAAAAAAAGTTCAACCAGCTAATAGTGAACATCATCTAATATTGACAATCTCGGTAATGGTTCATATAAATAGATAACAATAGGTAATTGATACAATCGAGAAACATTTTTAGGTTCGTCCGACGATATAGAAAATTCTGCAGGTGCTTATTGGTGCACAGGTTCAGCGCGATTTCACGGCCGAATGCGTGAAAATAATTATACATTCTGTCGGGATTAAATATTGCCGTGAAAAAGCGAGGTGTGGTGGATGAGCCGCCGTCTCCGGAAGGGCGTCTGTCACATCTCGCGACGTTTGCGTAGAACGGCATTCGAGAGAATATTATGTTTTTTTTTATTATTATTTTTGTTTACGAGCGAAGCTGGGCGTTATTTCTGTTGCCGCAGCCGTCATAGCGATATCATAAGTTAGCCAATGTATCATCGGAACATAACTAATCGCCGATTCGTATGTGATGTGAATTGTATTTATGGCAGTTATTACAAGCGAATCGAACGAGATGTCACCAATAAGCAACAATGTTAGAAAATATACGGCATTATAACAAATTTATACGCGACGACCGGTTACAGAATGTATTTGGTACTTGTGTATAAAATATAATACGCAATTTAATTACTACTAAACAAAATCAGCAAGCATTAATTCAGTGTATTATTTGAAAACACGACTCGTTCCAATATGGTTAAAAGATTAAACTTGAATTTCATTTTAAATAATACATTATAAAGTATTTTTGGTTCAACAATACTTTGTAATGATATTTTGTATGTTATCAAGCCATGTTTTAGACTGATTTCCAACAATAAATACTTTCAAAATTTATTTTTATTTACTAATTTACATTCACGGTTCATGTTTCAACAACTTTGAAACGAGCCGTGTTTGAAATTAAGAGTTGAAAGTCTTCGTCGTTCTTTAAAAATGGGACATGTAATTAATATTTATAGGAAAATTTAACAAAAAGTTCATGAAGAGTAATTCTGAAATGCGAAATCGTGTCATGGAATGTAGCGCTGAGAAGTGCAATTCAACAGAAAAAAGAGCCGAGTTTTCAATTATGTAAAAATTAAAATCAACGTCGATAGAAATAATCTCAAGAATAGTGCGAGTAAACATCCGGACTCATAGCCGAGAGTCAACGTTATTGTCACCGGTTTCGGTGTTCACGGGTACGAATCCCAGTACGGTTAGTCTTAAATCGATTTGTATGGAAGTGCATAGATGTGTGTGCACCATCCTTTTATCATTACTCTTTCCGAAACAAGAGAGATTGATCGACCGGCAGGTCTTGAAAAACAACTCTCCTCTCGAGATAATCAGCATTAGGATTCCATGTGCTCCTCATTGGGAAAACAATACATGAGATAATTCAATATCGAAACCTAATGACAGAGTTTAGCTGCTCACCTTAGTCAACATCGTTACGTATAAGCACTGCACGGCGTGGGTCTATTTAGTTATTAGATTTGCGAGTGAAAAACGATTTCAATGCAGTTAGTAAGATACGAGTGTGTAGGTATTGAGGAACGAATATAGTTTTTGAATTCCCTCTGATCTGATAGTTGTTGACGTGAACAAATGACGACAAGGCATGCCGGCCCGCATTCAAATGCATTTCCGCGAATCGCCGTTTCGACAGAATCGCAACTCGGGTAAAATTATTTTATAAATCAAAATAACCTGAATGCGTATTTAGGTACAATATTATACATTCCGCTCAATGCGGCGAATGACATATCATTCCCAAATTTGTGGTTTATATTTGATAAAAAAACCGCATTATAAACTTAATGCATACATTATATCCATCTAATGTGTAATAGGAAATTCAGTTTTCCAACATATTTATATCGAATAAAATGTTATAATTTAATTATAAAAGTTTTCCGTTTCGGATCTGCTAAAAAACGCCAACACGGCTTTATTAGTTTTTGATAACAAGAATATTCTTATAAATGCATTCAGTATGAACAAGGGAAACGCGGATTAGTTATAAGGAGGTAGTCCAATTTGATAACAAACGGTTGTAGCAAATGTCACTATTGGAGTAAGTAAACAGTGCGATTCGTGAATGACACGTCGTCGTTAAAAGCGGAATGCCTAAATACGATAATTATTATTTGGCATTACAGTTAATGCCAATGCGCCAAATATTCTAAAGTTGAAAAACTCGATGAGAATTTACTGTAAGTCACTCGACATCAACGCGAGATTAATTGACATAAAAAACACCCAAGACTTCGGTCTCAAATTTAAATTGAAAAATCTAAATTTGACATTGGCTTTACCGAAAATCGAACCCAGATCAGCCTGGTCAGCCGAGCAAGTTCTCACCAACTAGACCACGGTTTCTCAACCGGGGGCCAGGTGGACCACCTGGGAGTCAAAGTATGCTCCAAGGGGGCCACAGAGAAAAATAATTTTCTGTAAATTGCTAGAAAAAAAATTGAAATCTGCCAGTGAGCAAAATTTTCAAATGCAAATGAATCCTCGAGTCTCTAAAAACTTATTTGTACAGGTATGGGGGCCACGGAAAAATATGGAGACTCAAATAGGGCCATGGGTCCAAAAAGGTATAGAAACTATGAACTAGACCACAGGCGGCAACATATTATTTGAGGCAATATACCATCAACTATTTTGATCACATTTCATTACACTAAACGAGAACTTTGATGGAGTCAAGTGTTGAAAAAATACGCAATCACGTGAAGTCATTTATGGGGGCTCTTATTGAAATAAATATAATATTTAATATAATAAGTCAACAGGCAAAATAATATATAATTTGAGCAATATTAATTGTGTAATCCCTAGTACTTGTACTATATCAAACAAGGGCTCTGGAAACAACGCCAGGCTCAATCTTTGTCAAAAATAAGTTAGATATGTCATCGTGGAGAGGTGGTAATTCCGCATATGGTAATAAGTAAAATTTTCAAAAAATAATGCTCCAGCATGTATACTTTTGAAGAGCTAAAATCGAGATTGTAACAAAAGCGGCAGTTTACATAGTCTTCTATAGCAAATGCTGCAATAAAATAGCAGATTTCAGAAAATAGTGTTAATTATATTTCAAAAATAATACTAATAAAATGTTTAAATTTACTATTTTTTGAAGCTTTATCTATAAAAAAATAAAACGTTTTTATTTATAATTATTTTAGGATTATGAAAACTGCCGCCATTATTTCATGAGCCCTCAAATACAGTGGGTTATATCACACCGTCATGAGATGCTTTGTATTGAAGCATTTAAAAAAAATATATAGTATATTTAAATCCGTTTTTAGGGACTTCGCCTACAAAACCATCCGTTTTTAGAGATGCAGATGCCAAACCTCAAGTTCTGTTTTCAAACAAATTACCAAGGCTGTGGAGTCGGAGTTGGACTGTCTTATTTCTTAACGACTCCAGTTAGTACGACGTAATGTCGCCGGTCCCTTGACCGCCATTCTATCCGAAATCTATTGCAGAGAATTGTGCATTCAAGTATTTCTATTATTGAGTATCATATAAAATAATACAAAGTGACCAGAATTTTATGAAACCTATTTTCATTAATATGCAACCCGTGTAAAATTTGCCGAGATAAGGTTCATTACATATTGGAATGTGATAGCGTACATCACACATGTTCAAAGTCAAATGTCGTGATAAGTCTGAAAGCCATTAACATATTACTTACATTTGATAAAATCAAATCAATGCCGATGATTTGGCATAATTCAGAACACAAAATGTAAATGAAATAACAACTGCATATGTATTATTTAATGTTAGTTTGTATTAATTTTGAGTAGATGTAACAATGTATTAATTTTTTGTAAATAAATTTTACGTGCTAAAATTTTATCATATAAAAATGACACAATTTTTACAAATATATTTATGATTAGTTGCATGTTGAAAATGGTTATCTCTTAACCCTTCCGAACGTATACTTGAAATGGATTTTAAATGTTTGCAGGTGAATGAATAAATTACATTTTTTTTTTAAAACATTTCTGCGGGCTGGTTCTTGAATTTATTAGACACAAATTGACGAGGGGTTTCAAATACTCAACATGATTTTTGTATTAAGTTTTTATAGCTGGTGTAACATAAATTCAATAATTGCAGCTTTGTAATAGGCCATAGTTTCTCAACCTTTTTGGGACCTGTTTTGAAGTTTATCGGAAAACATTTTGTTATTGGCCAATTTCAAATACCCAAGATTTCCCAAAACAAAGATGCGAGACCTTTTTTTGAGTTCTTCCCGGAGACAAGTTTCCAATTTATAAAACCCAGGAATTTACGGACTTCCCAAAATTTCAAAATATTTTATCGCTGCCTGATTTTCAAAATCTGGGAGTTTATGGATATTTCCCAGTGGCTCCCCAAAACTGTCTTGTAGCTCCCCTAAAGTTATTTTTTCTCTGATTAATAAAATTGTGTTCAATTCTTAAGTTTTTCATATCTAATTAATCATGTCCATTTACTACTGTACATATTATAAGAGTGATCGCAATGAGACAAATATGCTTCACAATATTCTAACTTGACGAGCCTGCTCTAATTTCGACAGTTTCATGTTGATTATTAGAGACATAATAAGAGTTATAAGTGGCTAGATCCTAATAAATTTGTGATTTCAAAAGCTTTAATTATGTTTTTAAATGTAGTAAATTTTTTGACCATGACACTTGAAAATATAGCCTCATAAAAACAATTCTCAGTGGCATTAGAATGTGACAAATTTGAAAACACTACATCTATTCAAATAAAGTATTGAAACAAAATAACAATAAAACATATTTATTTATAACCAAAACTTAAATTTAATCTTTATGGGAAATCAAGTTATTTGAATGAAATTTGAGAACTTTTGCTATTATAAATGGACGTCAAAGCAGAGAATTGTTTTCGCATACAGTGCACATCATACAAGCTTGAAGGTTTAATTCAGGGCTGTGGAGTCGTGGAAAAAAAAGACGACTCCAACTACAGCTTTAAAATAAAAATAAAAACGACTCCAACTCTGACTCTGAAGAAATTTTTCGATCATTTCATTTTAACTTATATATATTTATGTATTCCATCTTTAGTCAACCAAACATGCTATGTCAACACTATGGACTATTGTGGTTTGAATACACATCATTCATTTTTTTTTGGTTTGTGTTGCTCATTTTTCACGACTCTGACTCTGGTCAAAACACTGTGACTCCACGACTCCGACTCCACATATTTCACACATTTTTATTTGCAGATTAATGCATACAAGCGTGTAGAGTAAATTCTTTGTTTTAATTGAAATATAATTATCAACGAATAGTAGACATAATGATTGTTTTTCCATACACAGCTTGAATTTTCCGGTTCAGTGAAATTTATACATATCCATTGTACCATTTCATTTAGAAATTTGTGTTGCTCAATACGGGTGTAGAAATGTGTATGCAGCTATTTGCTATTCATAAAGATAATGGATATAGAATAGCGATAATGTGAGTAAAAATAAAAACTTACCTCGTAATGGAGGACGAACAATTTTGTCAAAACCGGCCATGTTTCGTAGCTCTAAGCATTCACTCAGTTCTTCCTCATCGCCTGAATTTAAGTCCCAAGCGTTCTAATGAAAGAGATAAACATGTTTAAATTAGTGGCAAGAAAATAACATGAATAGTCAAAGTTTTTCTTTTTATTATTGTATTGTGTATTTCTTTTGAGGGAAATGATATAAATATTGATTAAGTGTAGATATTGAGATTATCTGTATAATGTTGAGCATTAAAAATATTTCTGACCATATTTCAATGATATTCATAGATAAGTTGTGAAGCGAGTTAATTTGGTAACCCTTCCTTTGAAGATAACCAATGTGTTGTAAAATATCAAAATATATGAGTGATAAAGTGAATATGTTATATATTTTATAAGTACATGGCATAGTCCAAAATTCATGTAACCACCAGGCCCAGGTGTATCGAATTGTCTCATAAACAAATTCAACTATTTAATTATTAATTCCTTAATCTACAACCACGAGTGACACCCACAGTTGCATTTACTACTTGTTTAATATGTTTTTATATGCATTTTAATTAAATAATATAAGAATGCTTTCTTATTGAATAATACATTTGTAATACAGGGGGTTAAAATTTTACTGCGATTTACTCATCGAGTTTTGAATAAATTTGTAAAAATATTTTTTTTTATGTCAGGCCACTTACAGAACATATTAGACCTTTTAAAATGAGAAATGGTTGTAAATCAGTCATTCAATCATCAATGTATTTAATCATTGTTTTCATTCTGGGTTTTGAGCCTGTGACCGTGTTACCGAGTGGATGAACCTCAGACCACTATGTATAAAACCAATCACACATTTTTAATGATTTAAATAATTTGATTAAAAAAAAATAAAAAAATAATAGCGACTGTTGCATAATACTGGTTAAATAAAATCTGGGATATGTACTATGTATAGATTTGTTTATATTATACTTTTGTTATGATTTGTGTATTCAATATTAAATGTGCAAAATATGGCAAATGTATAAAAAGGAATTGAAATCTGAAACCAATTGGTTTTAAATTAATATAATTACATATTATTATAAACAATGTACTATATTTAACATGTGTCTTTTGAAATTTTTGATAAGAAAAAAGATGTAGATACAATGTAGAATATGTACAAAATAATTTATTTAATTTGCATACATTGTCAGACGCATCATACGATAAAAATGACATTCATAATGATAAAATCAACAGTGCAGATATATGCAAGATAGGAAAAATATCAAACAGAAGTATTCAGTATTCATAAAAGGTTGAAGATTTATCTTTTAGTTATTTATGTATAATAAGAATTAATAACAAAATATTGTAATTTTTATAGTAATGAAAATTGTTCCCATGGTCACTGCAAAAGATTAATTGCCAGATAATATGCTGAGGTCTTAAATTATAATTATTGTGTAAGAGATAAGTAAGGCATCACCGGCCAGTTTTACTGTGATTGCCATCTCACGAAATGTCTTGTGAGTCACAAGAATGACTTCATATACTTGGCAGTCTTCTCTCTAACTAGTTTCAAATCTGATAGAGAATGATTCCCGCATTAGAGGTAATGAATGTGGTGATGAAATTAAATGAGTGAAATAAAACACTTGACAGCATTATGGGTAATATTGTAAAACTGTCAAATTAATAATGAATATTGTTTCTTTTAGAAATGTTAAGTTATTTCCATAGTAACCAAAAAATAAAATGTGTTGTCATAATATGATTGTATTTTTAAATCTGTTTTTTGTAATAGGTGATAAAATGAACCTTGATACCAAACAAATAAAAAAAATATTTTTAGGTAGAGACAGTGGGTTCAACAGAATGTATTTTTTAGCAGCTATGAAGATAAAATGAATCAAGTGTATAACAGATTTTAGATATATTGTCTTTAAATAAATGTAATAATTGTAACATTGTATGAGTACCATTAGCAGTAGTGAAATGGTAAAAATGAGTTCATTTTATTTAATGTTATGTCAAGCTGTTTTGTTTAGTATTCGTTAATTTTAAGAAATGGGTACCAGTAGGTCAGTTTGTATAACTAGAGGAGTTGTGTAAAGATAAACCTTAAGCTATAATGAGATTGTATTTGAAAGTTAATGTTTTGAAGTCTTCGACCACTCAACTTGCGGTATAAGTTTATGGATGTATTTGTGTATTTACACAGCAAAAACTTACAGGTTCTACGTGTATTTGTAATGGTTTTTGTAGTCGAGGATCCGGCACCGCAAGAAAGCCTCCTCGGGTCGGTTCTCGGCTATTTCCATTGAAGAAAGCTTGATTATAAACACCCCCCTCATTGGACGATGCCACATTACTCCAATAACCTTCGTTGGTCTGCTCCCCCGGGCTATTGTTCCAGTTGTCTTGATTCTGAGGATTAAAGTATGCATTGGGATTAGGAGAAAGCGTATTTCTCATGGGCGATCTGTTACTGTTTTCCCTGTCTCGATTCCAACACCCTTCGATATCGACATGTCTAGGATTCATATTTCCGATGTTATAATTCATCATAGGAGATCGCCTCGGCGAATTCGTCTCATTGAAGTAGACGGGACTTCTGCTAAGATATCGGGGATCCTGCTGAGGAAGGTTCTGCGGAGTGCTGCCACCGGAGCGATTCTGATTCGACGGTGATCTATTGGCAGATCCGAGACCTGACGGGAGTTGCGCATTTTGTTGGTTCGCAGACGGACTCTGATGTCTTATAATTCCAGAATTGTCAGGCGGATAAGCGGGAGAGGGTCGATTGGAATTTCCTTGCGACTGGGGAGAGTTAATTGATCTATTGGGGCTTTTATTTGCATTTTTACGACTGGCAGGCGGAGTGCTGGATTGCGGCGATGCAGGATTGTTCTTGAACTGCGCCGGAATTTGCAACTGTCCGGCTCGATTATTATTGGTGATTGCGCAGGGGGATTTGGTGTGAGGCATGACGGCTATACTTAACGGTCGGGTGTGCGCGGAAGGAGTCAAATTAGTTTGCAGTCTATTTACTTGAGTTCCCACAAAACTGTGAGGTCTAACTTGAGAACGTACATTTGTCCTTCTCATAACGGGCAAGGTTTGAATTGGTTCCGATTGAGTTGAAAGTTGTGTGGACGTTGCGGTGTCCTGATGTTGAGGACTTCTCGTCTCACTGTAACTGTATTGATAGTCCAATGTATCGTCTCCCAAATCACTTTCACCACTTAAAATATCTTCCGAATAGCTGCCTTCATAGACGATCGGTGTGTCGGCTCCGGGAAAATATTCACAGAGCAAGGTCATGGTTTCTACCACCTGCAAATACATAAAACAAAAACTCTGTAGAATACAAATAATGAAAAAATACATGCATCTTAGGCCATCTCCATGCTCCCTAGGGGCCGGGCCATTCAAACATTAAAAAAAGAATAGCAATTAAATCACAGTTAAATAATTTAGAGTTTTTCATTAAGCGTATCAAAAATTAATTAAATTTTTTGAAATTTTTATTTGGATAGGATGAAAATATCACAGGCATTCATGACTTTGGTTACAGATTATAATCATGAATCGGGTAGGACAAAAGCCACCTAAATTTGATGTTTCGAACATTTGTAAGTTATGTTTTATAAGTTTCGTTAACTTTTGACATCCTTGAATAATAATAAGATAATAAGATGATTGTTACGAACGCCTGAAGATGCTGAAAGGCGAAACCCGGGTCGTTAGTGACAAAATCTGTGGGAGTGTACATAATTTGAACGATTCAAATTTAATGATTGTATTTTCTCAGAAAAAATGTTTTTGAGGAATAATAGCAGGGGTTGATTGAAGGGGGTTCGCGTGAGCTCCATGTTAAATTTTGGTTAGGCCTGCGAGCCCCTTGTTAAATTATGAACATCATTATTCTCAGACCAAATCAGTACCTAACTACAATTTTATTTCTGTAGATTGTATTATGAAACTATTTATTTCAAGTGCATAATAAAAAAGACCTAACCTTTTTTGTCTATTGCCTAACAATGCTTAAAAACGACGATGTTTGATATTATATTGCTTCAAGATGTTCTAAGATGTTCAACGTAACATTTTCACGAACCTTCATTCGTGTATACTTAACACGTGCATATTTTTTTAATTTTACGACCTTTACCGTAATTATTCTACACAGTTTTGAGAAGGTGAGGTTCCTAATTTTTTCTTTTGGATTTATTATAGCCTTCTTCTTGAAACTTATATATTAAAAGAAAATATATTACCACCGTGCATAGAAGGCGTAAGAATTTAAAGTAGAAGTTCACGATTTGAGGAATGCTGAATATTATCAGAGCCACAAACCGAAAAAGCCGAAAAAAATAAATATTGTGCAGAAGCTGAACGATGGTTGTGAATAATATAATTACGAGTAAAAAAAGCAAACTTTCAATCGAGCATGTGCCACGTTTACTGATTAAAATCATTTTTAAAGTCACAACCTTTTCATCTAGCGACAGAAAAAAAAAATTATGATGGTTTTGGGTCGCAAGTAAAAATTAAATTTGAATTACGATTAATACTCTTTTTATACAGCGATACGTTTCATGTAAAACAGCCGTGTATAAAAGATGCAGCGTATATAGATAAATGAAAGATAGTTTCCATTACATTTAACCATGTTATTTAAAAACCGTGCGAAAGAGGATTAGTTGTACTTATTTACAAAAAATGTTTTTACTGTGAAATATTTAGGAATATATAATGTGATTTTTATCTTTGTAAAATTTAAGCTAATTATTATAATTTGGCTTGTAATTTTCCGTATTAAGCAACAAAATTAGTAAGCCTATTTCTAGATTTATTCTGCATTGTCAACGAAAAAGCTTACTGACATTCAATGATTTACTTAAAAAAATATGTACTATATTTTAATATTAACATGAAAAGTTCCAGAGCATCGAAAAATTCAAACAGGCCGTGGGTTGTACATCCTTGGTGTAAAGGCAATACGACTGAGATTAAGCGAGCTGCTTTTTAACATATTGGCAGCTCACCACTGAATATTGGCAATACCATGATTTGTCAAAAAGTAAAAAAGCCAAAAATATTTTCATCAATTCATTTAGTTTTTTAATAATAGGATTTTATTTCCAGCATTTATCCCGGTTCAGCGAGTCTGCCGCACATGCAATATTGAAACATTTATTAAAAATAAAATTAAATGTAGGAAATAGGGTGTTGTTGTATCTTTAAATACCTGATGCATGCTAGGTCTCTCTGTAGGAGTTTTTTGCCAACATTGAATCATTAGATTTTCAATAGGAGGTGGGCAATTTACAATAAGAGGTGGCCTTTGACCTGGAAAAAATGTTGAAAGGATGATCAGTACATTATATAGCCGGTTATGATATCTTCAAGAATCCAACCATATACCAGGTGAAATATAAAAGTTTTTTTGTTGTTGTATGGAGGCGGTTAATATTTGTAAATAAATTATGAAAACTGATCTCTGGTTTCATCACTATTTTTATCTACTAGCAATAATTGTTTAAGTATCTTTTTTCGATATAAACGTTTGAATATTTAATTACACCTGATCAATAGATTGTATTACAGAAGTGACATTTGGTGAATTTTTTTTTACCGTAAACACATACATAGCAGGGGCGTATATTCAGGGTGTGAATATAGTGAATATAGTGAATAGTGAATCGTATATGAAATCGCTCAAGGCGTTCAATACGATTGCCGCTCGACTAGTGATCCCATACAGTAGCATACAGTTGACCCGTCTGCGCAGGCGTCGTGTCAAAGTCATGTTTTTGTTTGAAATTTCAAGGACGATCTCTTTCATTCTAGCTCACACGTGTTGTATTGGTTGCAAACTCATAGCGCACTAACTCCCAATAAGAAGCTATCGAAGTACACAAGGCCAGACTGTGTAGTCTAAATTTAATTTATGTAGAACAAAAGGATGCTCGTTGAATTAAAACAGAAAGGCACGTTTTAAGATAGTGTAATAGAAAAATTCATGTCGCAAAAGCGAAGAATTAAACACAAGAAGAATTGTACAAATAAATAAAAATAAAATTCATGTTAAAAAAATCGTCTTTTTTGAAAAAATATGTCATTTACACTTTACAGCACACCCTACATCAACACCCACCGTACGCCACTGATACATAGCAGCAAATTTGAAAATTTGTTTTATTTGTGTAACAATTTGGATAAACGTGGTTCTACTGTATATTGCAAAATGAATAGTTTACAAATATAATAAAATATTTAGACCTAATAATAAGCAAGGCCTAATTTTGTTTTTTTTTTATCCATGTCCGCTCCCAATGTAGAACATATGGCCCCATAATGGAGGTATCTCAACATAAGTTATTTCTACGAGAACTGTTTGTTACTCAGTCGCTCAACCTCACTTTTTTCAAAGTAGTAGGGAGGCTAGAACAGGACTAGTGGTTAACTAATCGCTATTGCTACACCCAGTTATTATAGGATCAGAAGGTTGGGAGGAGAGGAAATAATGTGAATTGACATCACAAACACCTAGTCTTCGATCACAGCTTTGAATTGAATAATTCTCAAATTTACTGTGATCTTACCGGAAATTGAACCCAGACCTGCGTGATCGGTAGAGCAATCTCTAACCAACTGGGCCACAGCAGGCGACTAACCAACTAAAATATTAATTAATATTAAACTTTTAACTCACATAAAAAGAAGAGATTTCATGAACACTTATGCCCACAATTTCAAATATCTAAATTTAATTTTGACAGTAGGACAGGTTAATAAAATCTGTACAAAATATTTTACAGAAATACACATATCCCTGAATCTTAACAATCATCTTAGATAATCTAATAATTTATTGAATGAGTTTTGTTAATCAATGGGAGAATATGAATATACCTGTATGAACAGCCCACATTATTCTAAAAGCGGATCCGCCGACTTCATCAAAAGGTTTTCTTCTCGATAAAACTTCCCAAAGAATGATACCCCATGAAAAAACATCACACTTTTCTGTGTAAGATGAACCTTCAAATACCTGAAAGAATAAATAATGGGAGATATATGTTGAATACACGTTATTACATGTTAGGACAACAATATACACCTAAGCACTTTCAGTATAAGCCATTCATGTCGACTTCAAGTAATTCAGTTTCATATCATTTGAACTGCGAACAATGTCTGATTGCCATTGCACATCTTTGTGAACTTGGCAAATATAACAACATCATGTGCCACTGCCATTTTGTTTTTTCTCACAGGACTGTATATTATCTCACAGGATATTATATTATTATTTGAAACCTGTATGCAGGGCCGGGTCGAGGATTTCTGCGCCTATGTGCGAGGCGACTTCGTCACCATGAAAATCTATATCTAAATAATTGGATAGTGTGCTAAAATCTTAGTGCCGCGCCTGTGCGCCTCTGTACGCCGCACCCTTTGCACACGCCACGTGCCAGCCCTGCCTGTACGTCCTGGCTGGTGCTTTCAAATTACAAAACCACAATTGCGCTTTACCACTCATGTCATGTTAGAAAAAACAGATAGTTTTTTTTTGTCAAAATAATTATACTTATACCCTGGGTCGGCTCGTGGAGTGTGCGAAGAGTGCCGTGCACACAGGTGCACGGGCGCCGCACTAAGATTTTTGCACTATACACTCATTTAGTTTTAGTGAATAAATTTGAATAAATGTGAATCATTTATAAAATTTGAAAAATCGTTAATACAGTGGAACCTCGATTATCCAGACTAATTGGGGATGAAGGTAGTCCGGATAAGGAAAAATCCGGATAATCGAAAAAAAACATAATTTACACGGAAAGCCATGTACAATCAGTGTAAATAATTTTTATTTGTCAAGATTAACATAAAGCTTTAGTATTAAATTATTTTCTATCAAGAAATTCATTTATTGGTGTTTGCTTAAATAAGCTAGCTGCTCTTTTTGAAGTTGCCAAATCGCGAATACTTTTAAGACATATAAGTTATCCTGAGATACACTCTTATTGGCTCTCAAACCACTTCATGGCAACATCTAAGCACTGAAAATCCTTAGAATGAGCAGGACCAATATCTCTTTCTTTGCATATCTTTTCTTCGTCTTCTTGATCTTGTTGAGACAAATATTTCCTTAATTATTTTCACATCATTCAAAATTTGGACATTCAACCGGAAGACTTCTTTGATTTCCATCAACGCAAAACAACAAACAAAATGGTATGCACTCAATCACTATGTAAACAATGGTGGAATCAATTCGCCACGAGAAAATTAGCAAATTTGTAAAAATCTTGTTCCGGAAAACAATCCGGATAATCGAGGTCCTACTGTATTATATCATGTATGTTCTCAATGTGTTGCATATGGATTCCTAATGGAGTATCTCAACGGAAGTTGTTTTAAACAAAATGGCTGGTATTCAGTCGCTTAACATCTGTCACCAGAGACGATGAAAGTAGAAGGAAAGCGATAGGGACAGACAGGTACTTAACTATTTAATATCTCTATGCCCCGTATGTAGAATCTATTAGTAGGCGGTTGGGAAGGAATAATCCCTACTATTAAGATAATAAGATTAAAAAAGAAATGTTTCATTTTGAAATAATTAACGATCTGATAATATTTTCAGTTTTTCATTTTTTCCAACAACATAAATAGTCAAACATTTTTTTTTCAATCAGATATTAATCACATTAAATTTTAATTATGGAACATGTTAGGAAAATAACTGTCCATATTTGTTTATATCTTGATTAAAAAATCCTATAATAATCACAATCAATTATTTTTTTCCTGTTAGTTGTATTAACAATGCCAATTCACTACCAAAATTGGTTCTTGATCTTGATAGTGCATACAGTTTTTATACTCCAAATTGGACATTTTACTAATCAAATTGGACAATTTACAATTCAAAATGGACAGTTTACAAATCAAATGGGACATTTTACAAAAAAACAATTTTTAAACAATTGGATAATTTATTAATTAGGTAAGGGGTTACCAACCCCATGCCCGCGGTACATATTCTGGGGAGCTGGTAAATTGCTCAAATGCAATTGCTCGAATAAAAGATGCTCGAATGACCAATTCCTCGAACGTCAATTGCTCGAAAATTTCTATAAAAGTTTTAAAAAAGTATAAACATTAATTGCACTAAATAGCACTAAATAACTGTAAATAGCATTTTTTATCCTGACTTTTTTTGTTTTAAGATTTTTCACGACTTTTTCTACGAATTTGTCTTACACTTGTTTAGAGTGAAATATAAAAATAATTTTCGTAAGTATTTATTTTAGCCGTGTTTGCTCCAAATGCGGATCATATGACCTCTTAATGGAGTTTATCTCAACAGAAGTGTTTCTAAAAGAACTGCTTGTTAATTAGTTACTCAAACTGTTTCTATATGTTTCCAGAACACAGAAGACTAAGGCTAAGACAGAACAAACGGTTAGATTATCACTATCGCTACGCCCATTTTTTAGTAAGAATGGGTGAGAGGGTTTCAAGAAATTACATATATGTGTGCATTTAAACAGAAATCCATAAATAGTTTGAAAAATAATTGATTAAAAAGTGTACGTATTAAGATTCAAGCCCCTGACTTTCGAAAATAAAACCAAAGACCTTTTCCACTCGACCACTGGCAACTTAAATTTTTTTTTTTTTTATTATGACTTATTTTGATTTATGGTTTTTATTTCCCGACTTGCATACATATTTTTTTAAAGAATGAGTAATTAATGTTTAAACTTCTATAAAACTTTTATAACAATTTTCGAGCAATTTGTAATTCGAGCAATTGACTTTCGAGGAATTGGTTATTCGAGCATCTTGTTATTCGAGCAGTTGCATTGGAGCAATTTACCGGGAATCCATATTCTGTATGTAGGTACAATAATATTTCATTAAAATGTGCATAAATAAACCTAATTCAGGGGTTATCAACCTTTTTGGACCCTAGAGTGCATTCTAAAGTTAGGGCGGCGGGCACCACATTTTTTCAAGGTTATTTATAATTCAGGAATTTAACAATTTGCCCAAATTTTTTTAGCTATTCCAAGAATTTTGAAATCCGAAAACCCGGGAATTTACCAATTTACCCAAATTAGTAGGTGGGCACTCCCAAATCGGTTGGTGGGTGCCATGGCGCCCATGGGCACGGGGTTGGTAATCCCTGACCTAATTAATAAAATATCCAATTGCTTAAAAATTGTTTTTTTGTAAAATGTCCAATTTAGTTTGTAAAATGTCCAATTTGGAGTGTAAAAACTGTATAAAATATGTATCTTTATAATATTCATATAAAAACTGCATTTTCCACTGCACTTGCACTGTCAATAATTCTCAGGGGAAAGATAATATTTAACATAAAAAATTAAACACTTTTTTTTTTATTAATTCCACATTGTTTATTAAAGATTAGGACTGGTTTGGCTTGTCTAAGCATTTTAAATTGTTAATGCATGTGACAGGCGAAACCGGTCCTGATCATTTAATAAAGAGTGTAGAATTTGTAAAAAAAAAAAAAAAAGTATTTTTCAACATAACTAAAATTTCAATTTCTTCCAATTCCAAGTGATGATTTCCACTTATAATAGTTATAAACATATATTTTATTTTCTTTGACCTTAAAAATTCAAGTGAAAGAAACAATTTTGTTTTGTCAAATAATTATCCCGTAATTTGAAAAATGTAAATTGAGTGAAACATTTGTATGCAAAATGGAAGATTGGTTTTATCATATTTCACATATTAAAATATAAATGAAACTTAATTATTAAATAACCAAGACTTAGATAAAGGTTTGGATACAATATTTTTGATGGATTTGGAATATTAGTTGAAAATAATGTCTTCTAGAACTGAATTCTCAGCACATGTAAATTATTTATTTTTTAAGTGACCTTATACCAGGCTAATTTAAATATTACGGCTTATCTTTTAATCTTGTTTATATCTTAGAAATCTTTTTAGTGTAAGGATTAGCAATGGCATAATTTATATGTTAAGAAGAAAAGTTTTCCCAATATTGTAGCCATTTTCAAGCTTTCATTGGTTAATATTTTCATACTGAGTATAGGAACTGACACATATTTGTATCGTTATAGTCAATACGCATAGAAATATTTCAGTATTCACCAAAATAGAACAAATCTTTTTTCTTATATATCAACCTGTAATCGGGAGAAAAGTGTAAACGACAAAATTCATAAATTTTACAGGCTTTTTAAAAATTATTCTCGTAATAAGTTTGTAAAAAGAATTCCTTAAATACAGTTGGTAATATTTGGTCAATTAAAGTTACTTAAAAAATATATAAATTGTTGCTTACGCTTTTCTACCGATTACAGGTTGATATGTATATACATTCTAAAGAATTCTCAGGATACAGGTAGACAAAATAATGAAAATTCTTTGTGCATTCCAACCAAATATAAGGTATTTGAATTGAGACTGGTTATAAGCCAGAAGGATATATTTTACCTCCGGTGCCATCCAGGCGGCACTTCCTTTATTATTCGTCATGTATGTAGCTTTGTCAGCTGCCGTACCAAAGTCACAAATTTTAAGTCTTAATCCACCCATCACTAGTAGTAGATTTGGAGGCTTTAAGTCCCGGTGGATAAGAGGCTTTGGCCTCATCGCATGTAAGTATGCTACACCCTGTAAATTACAAAAAAATATCTTGTGAAGAATAAGTTATCACGAAACAAATTCATTAATTTATTTATTCATGAACTCAAAATGTATTCACAAAAACTCGACAACCTTTTACTGATAGGGTTACAGTGAAATAATCATCTAAACTCAAACTTTGACCTTTATGAGAAATCATGATCATCTGAATAGTAGCTATACATTGAATTTTATCCTGACGAGCAAATAATAATGTAAGTGTTCACATAGACAAGGCGAAGAAGAAAGAGTAAGAGATTCGGCTTTCATATAAAATTCAGTTTTCTTTTTAAAAAAGCTTTAATCTCAAGACATTGATTGTAAATATAGTCTTATTAACACATAAATAAAACAGGGCTAAATGACTTGCTTTGTGTTTCTGTAAACATAAGATATGCTTCAATACATTGTTTAAAAAGGTTTTATTTCAATCCAGAGTAGTGAGCATCTGTGAAAGATTTCTCAAATAAATATAATAAAAAATATTATTTTTGGCTGTTTGGGTCTGAACATGCAAATGGAATGATTTACTTTTGTAATATCATCACGATCAACCAATACTTAAAGTTACAAAAAATAGTTGACTATCGTTCCAAGGTAATTTAGTTGTACAAGTTTAGTTATTTTTCTATATAATGTTTTATGGAATTTTAGTTATTAAATAGAGACAATCTGAAGGATGATCATAAAACAATAGTTTTGAATATTGAAAGGAATACGCACCTCCGCACATTGTCGAGCCCAACTCATCGCATGTGCTGCTTTATATTTTGGTTTGGGATTACAATGTAGGACATTGTATAGGGAGCCGCCTTCTGCAAACTCCATAACAAGACATACATGAGCTCCTCTCGTGCAGGCTCCATAAAGTCTAACAATATTTGGATGTGACACTCTTGACAGCTGTCTCACTTCTACACTGAAAGCTTTGCGTTCTGCCTCTGAATTGATGTGTTTCACTGCCACATGGGTATCTCTCCATAGTGCCTTCCATACTACACCGAAAGCTCCTTTTCCCACCACCTGTGAATGTCATAAAATTGTTATTTACAGCACGAAATGACATACAAGGATTTGATCTTTCCAGACATGTCAAAACGTACACATTTCGAATGCCGATACTTCTGATTCAGCTAAAACAACATGGGAGGAAACTACCACTTTAAATTAACATATTGGTCAATAAATTGATCACCAGACTAACCCGTATTTTTTGTATTTCATCATAGTCAATTTCTTCAACGAACTTTTGTTGCATGACGGGTCCATGTTGTATTTGCGAAGCCATCAGTCATGGACACCATCACAATATAGTTTGTAATATCACCAACACTCCATTGGAAACAACAAACTTTCCGACTGTGTAAATAAATAAGAAATATCACCAAAATTTACGGCGATTTTTTGGTTATGTTACTACGAATATTGTTTAGAATGAAATGGAATGTCTAGTGACATCTATTGATGTCTTATAAAACCACCAATTATAGGCACTTCAAAATATGAAACCCACCTCAGAAAATTGATATGGAAAATATTTTATTACCTATCGTTCGGACAATTTTGCGACTATTGTACAATAATAAAGAATAAAGTAATTTATTGCTTAATGAAAACCTGATTATGAAATTCGGAAATGTAACGCAGTTATTTAACGTCACTAAAATGACAATGATAATTGTTGTTAATTTTTTTAAGTAAACAATATTTAAAGTCGAGCTTTTACTGATTTTTTCTCAGTAGTGCAGTGGTTTCCGACCTTTTTGTCATTGCGCCTCCCTTTGAAGAAAAAAATATCTTCGCGCCTCCCCATACTTTATTTCATATATTAATAAAGACACGTTTTAAAGGGTAAATAAATATGTTGGACTGTTCGCGCCTCCCTTTGCAATAGTCCATGCCTCCCCAGGGAGGCGCGCCTCCCAGTTTGGAAATCGCTGCAGTAGTGTCAATATTGGTCAGGGGCGTACTTGATAATAATGAATAATGCTTATTTAAGATAAAAATTAAAACAAAGTGAAATATACGTACTCACTTTAGAATTTGTTAGCTGATAGAACAATTAATTACTAAATATAGAAGCACCACATTAAAAAAGTACCACGTATCTCTCAACAGTTGTTATTAATGAATAGGCAATAACTTGTTAATTACTGATAATAAATGTTGTGATTAATATATTAAGGCAGTGGTTTCCAACCTTTGTTATTGCGCCTCTCTTTGAAGAAAAAAAGTCTTCGCACCTCCCCATCCTTTATTTCATAAAGTAATAAAGACATGTTTTGAAGAGTAAATATATATTTTGGACTGTTCGCGCCTGCCTTTGCAATAGTCCACGCCTCCTAGATTGGAAATCGCTGCATTAAGGTATTCATAATTTTTGAGCTGCATGCTTTGTGAAAGATAAGAAGATTCGATGTTTGAAAGGTTTTTTTGTCACCGTTATTGAAGTGAATATTACCTTTCATCTTTGTTCATTGATGTTCAATCTTTGTTGATAAATGTTAATTTAAGAAGATTGTTAACATTTCAACGAGTAGCTTACTGCTGATAACTGTGTGATAATTTCGATCTCAACACCCCAACAATTGGCCACCCCTTTTGTGCTGCATTACAACTAACTGCCATGATAACGACAAACGAAATATTGTGAAGTATCAACTGTGATTGAAACCGCTGATTAACTTGGTTAACTAAGTAATCACGATAAGAACCCATCAATGTTAAAAAAATATCACCTAGTTTAAATAATAGTTTAATTGCTCAGATTTTTGTTTGTCGTGGGATATCTTTGTACTTACGATGATATTGACATGAAGAATTGAAATATGAATCAATCACGAAGTAAATAGTTAAAACGTTTAATTTCTGTTGCCAATTACTCTCGCACGTGTTGCGACGTATGTAGTTTCATAGTAACACCACTGTAGTGTTAATTGGCTTTAATTCGAATAACATTAACTCAAATAAAACACAGAGTTTTTTATTTTCATATCAGTTGAGAACATAACTTTATTATTAACTTACTCTTTATACTTAGCTTTTACTCGGGGTAGCCTATTTTGTTTTCAATTGATAACAAAACGTTTGAACAAGATTTAATATAATAAAAAATAAGCCAAAACCAATCATAGACATGCCATATTTTAAAATACCTTTATTATCATTATATGTGTGGTTATGGATTGACAAGTTTCAATAGGTACATATTATATTATTATCTCATTGAAAAAAATGTCTTATTGATGTGTATAATAAATTTAATTATCAGAAAGACGAGAACTATTATTTTTCATGTAACACGGAATAATATTTTTGACTATACCAACCACTATATATTACTATTTATAATAATCTAATAGACAAAAATACTTGTATAATAATAATATATGCTTTGGATATATTTATATATTATTTTGTATGCGACTAGTAAGAATGATAAAATGAAATTACCGATATGTGAACCGTTTCTTGTGGTCGTAATTTTAATTTTTCTAAGTATGTTGTTAAATATTCTATAATGAGAGAGATTTCCTTAGTATTTATTATCTTATAATATATAATATATGAATATGCGTATGGGATTAATTGTTATAAAAATCTCAATGCGCTTATCTTTGTAAAATTGATATGAGAAGTGATCAAATAGCAATAGTTTAAATATAGATTTGGAAACAATCAACGTGTATTGATAAGACATTACTGTTAATAGAAATAATACAAATATTTACAAAATCATGCGACGTGAGATGGGAAAACCTTGTTCTCTTGCACCCTGAGATGTTTTCAACAATTCATTCAGAGAATAAAGATCGTCGCGGGGCTTAATATTTTTCATTGCGGAAAGATAATATGCGTTTGGTTCCGATCGTTTTTTGGCAACCATGAATCTTTTGGCTAAACGATTTTTATTCCCAAATCCGGCCCATTGTCGTTTACGGCGCAGTGACTCTAAGTTTTGCAGATAGCTTGGCTCAGAAGCAATATATTCGGGATATTCGTGAGAATATTGAAAGTGGCTTGGCTTATTTTGAATCGTTGGATGAATGGAGTAGTATGGTCTTGAGAAGTGGCTACTCGGAATGACGGGCTCGTCGTACCAACGTTCGTCGGGCTCGTCTCTATCTTCAGAATTATCGTCTTCATATGGATCCACTTGATTGTAGTAACTGTCAGGAGAGTAATAAGTCGGAGCAGGTTCGTTATTGCGTCTTTGTTGAGCTTCCCAAAGCGAAAGAAGAGCCAGAATCTCATCAGACCTCAAATCCGACTCGCGTTTGAATCTGTTGATGACTGAAAACCTAAAACATAAAAAGTATGATTTAGATTCGAAAATTGTGCGTTACTATACCATTGATGGTTTGTCATAAAACGATTCTGAAATCGAATACATAACACTACAGTGGCAGATAGTCACATAAGCGCATGAGACGCGCCCTTGGGGATTCCAAATCTTAGACGCATTACAAAAGCTTATATTATCATAACTAGCGCATATATTTCAAATTTAATTTTCCTGTTATCCGAAAAACAAGGCGTCAAAATTGTATTGCGCCTGGGGCCTCTCAATTGGTTAATCCCGCAATGGGTACATACTAAGATGTGTATTTAAAATTTGCTAATAATGAATCGAAAATTGATTTCGGATCTGATCAAATAAAAAAATAGACTGCATGTGAAAGATAAATCTCTCGTTTTTAGAAATTATTGCTACTAAGACAGCGTTTTTTTTTGTTAAACTTCGTTTAAAATTCAGCAAAGCATGAGCAAAACGTGATGGCTACGTCAAGAATAATAAAATTGGGTAGACGGCAGCTTATCTCACAAATTGAATGATTATTTAAAAAACATGTTTTTTCAACGCTTGCTAAAATATTTTTTGATTAGATATTTACGTGAAAATTATTCCGAAGAAGAATCGTGAAGATAATATATAATGAACCAATATTTAATCACTGAGTGATTTTAAATTCATGGGTTTGCTGGCTGATTTATGAAATAATAATTTATTTATAAAGATTTATCATCACTCTATTAGAAAAAGTCACACTTCGGTTAACAAGAAAATTAATAAATTGCAAATGTACCTCAGCTGAGTGGCGGTTCGTGACCTACAACAAACATATTAGAAAACGACAGACCTGGAAGCGACATTGTGATTGTTGTGAGAAGCCGGTTTAAGGGATTGTCCTCCGCGCTTCCTCCTAGATGCCTGTCGTCCCATCGATGGGGGTTCTCCGTAGAGCTCCGCCCGCATTACTACATGTTCTAAGGTGCCCGCTGCAGGTGAAGGTGGGGCCACAGGTCTTTGGTTCGTAGCTGGTATCGGTTGACCGTCATACGCTAAAATGATACAGATGATTCAAAAAGGTACTAGTGATATGGTGGTAACTACAAAAGTCTAGGAGAGGTGATCCAATTTCCAAGCCGACAAGTTTCCAACAAAACATTCTTCCAGTACATTATTACAAAAATCATTTGATTATATTTTTGTAAAATAAACATTAATCGAAAAAATTTCAAATCGTTTAGAAAAAGTGTAGAAGCGCCGACCCCACGCGCCCCTGGTACTGGTATTGTGTCTCGATACATCATACTGAAAGTGCGTCAACTGAATTTATGATAATTTTGAATTATCAGAGCAATATACTCTTAGATGCTTTTTTTAAATATAAAAAAGTGTATTTTACTAAGAGAGAACGATGAAGCATGTGATAGTGCTGCTCATCTTAAAAAATATAAAATTGAATTGCCTTTAATGCTATCTTCCAAATATAAAATTGAAGGTATGAAGGTACAAAACTTTATATTGTAGTTACAATAAAATATAATGCTTTCTCAATATATTATAAGCATTCTAATTCAATACTGATTTAGGCATAATGATTTTTTTTCAATATTAAGGATACAACAATGAACTAAATATATAGACGAAAATATTTCAACAATAAAATTTATTTTAAGATAAGGGGTTGTTATAACATTCCTTAATTGGTATTCATATTCAGACATTTGTTAATCGATTTGATAAAGAATAAAATATTATTTTAGTTACAAATATAAAGTAAAAAAATAGCAATTTTGATAAATTCGCTTGTTACGGATACTGAGCGTGAAGTACTTATAACGTCTCCAGATTGAACGCAAATTTCATCATTACGTGTGCACATCTAACTGCGGAATCAATTGGAAATCTGTTTTTTTCTTTAACAGCATCATTAAATTTATAAAAAAAAAATTGTCAGAATATAAGATATTTATTATTAATGAGATGAAAAAATTCTCAAAAGAAAATTCCGAGTCGTAATAGTTCTTTTTGAATTCTATTGAAAACGATATAAAATATAAAATAAAGGTATAAAATGATTGTACGGTGTATAACTAAGAAGAATTTTATATAGTTTGTAAAATATTTATTCAGAAATTGCTTGAAGTAATATTTTAACTAATATTTCAGTCACCTATATAATAATACAAATCGCATTTTAACGAATCAAAGTATTCCACGAATATAAGCATTTTTCTAATTCTATGTCCGCTTCTAATGTGCAGCATGTAGCCCAGTCGAGTGGAACCTGCGGCCTTTGGACTTTATAAAAATATTTACTTTGATCAAAAAATTATACGCAAGCGTTTGGAAAAATAGCGTAATCAACCCATTATATGCTGAATCAGATGAATGAATACGGCCTTTATAAATGAAAAGGTTCCCCACCCCTGGTGTAGCCTCTTAATGAAAGTATCTCAACAGAAGTTTTTTTTTAAGAGAACTGTTTGTTACTCAGTTGCTCAACCTCTCTTTATTGAGTAACTTAGGAAAGAGGTTGAGCAATTGAAAAAGTAGAGATATAAGACAGAAGGATAAGGTTGGGACAGGTCTAATGGTAATCTAATCGCTCTAGCTATCTGTGTCCGGCTAATTTAAGATTGGAGAGGTGGGAGAGAATTTTTAAACATCATAAACACTCATCCCATCGAACAGAAATCGTAGAAAAAATAATGAAATATTAAGTAATTGAAATCAAATATTCAAATTTATACGTCTTAATTTTAGAAATGTGAGACTATTTATGACGCAAAGAAATTTTGTAATGAAAAAATAAAGAGTTTGGTCTACATCTTTTCGTTTTGATTATAAGTTAAACAATCATTTTATTAGAATGGCGGGTATGTTGTTTTGAAACCAGAAAAATGTATTTTTAAAGTATTGTTACACTTAATTGATTACGAGTTTTCAACAATGAAATATGAGAAAATTTAGCGTTTAAAAATACAGCAATTGTGAATGTAATTATTGGGTTTCTGTAATGAAGGGCGCTGACTCAGTAACAAGCAAGGGGAAAGGGGGGTGAATGGGGTGGATTGAATGGCTTTAAGGAAGGCGGAATTTTTTAATAGAAAATATAAAAAAATGTTTTGCTTACATAACGGATATAAGCTTTATTTTCTTCGCCATGCTGTGCTTTGTTCCTTATTACTTGTACCTTGTAACTAGCTGACAAAATATTTTTTAATAAACTCTTACTAATAATAATTATAATATATGTTTTTTATAATAATAATTTAAACCTTTATTTATGAAATATTTAAAAACACACATGCGGCTTGACATGGGGATGAAAATCAAGGACCGCCCCGGACGACAGAACTTCTTGCTTATGCCACTGCACTGACGAAAACAGAATACATACATATATTATATTGGACGAAGAATGATAATAATATATTGAGATACTGTATCATAAAATGGCTGAATATTTCGATAGTTAATTTAGTAAATTACATTACAACGGAAACAGGAATTAATTATTTTGGGTTATAGGTAACAATACAAATAAATGGATTTTAATCGAGATCCAAGAGATAAACGAGAATCATTGTCGCCGAAATTGTGCGAGGGTTATTTTATTTTCTATGTCGGATGAAAGTTTCCATTCTTGTCCTTTGAATGCTTCGATGTGTATGGAAGTGGTTTCCGTTGCAAATTTTCATCTTTCATAATACTCGTAATGGTACATTGTACATTTGTTCTTATGTAAATGTGTCATTAAGCGAAGTAAACGACGCGATGTAGACATTCAAAATCTATGAAGCGTAAAGGCAGTAATGTGCCAAGATTTCTGAATCGTAATTTTTACGAAAATAAATTTTAATTGTCGGAAAAAAGCGACATCGATAAAATAATCTACCGTATGATAAATAATGATCCTTGCAGAACATAGTATGTATATGTAACATGTAACATATATAGTAATACCTAGATCGGTAGTAAAATAAAGACAACAATTCTTAAAAATGCCTCAATCAAAATGAGTGGGAATTCTACGTTATTTGAGTATAATACACTCAAACTTGGATATTACGAGGAAGATAGGACCGACTGAGCTTGCTCGTTATAAGTACATATTACTCGTTATAACGATCAGAGAATAGGTATTTTTAAATGCTTACAAACATACTCATCACATGACGACATGAAGTATCTGGAGCGGTTACATAACACAAAAAGTCTTCACAAAGCTTGGATTTTTTTACATGCAATTTCAAACTTATGCGTTGATACTTTTTCAATGTTGTGGGCGAAAACACCAATTAGGTATTTAAACAATTAATTAACAACAAACGTAATCCGATCCCGGCGGCATCGGTCTAGTTAACTGCATGGTCGGATTTTATTGCTGGGTCGAAAATGTTGTTTTTTAAACAAAATTTTGTCTATATTTTTGCTCGGTATGCCCGAAAAGTAGCTCTTTATAAAAGTGAATAAATGTATGGAGAAAACCATAAACTAAAATGTCAACGGATGTTTCCTCATTACATCCGAGATCTTGCTATTTTCGTGATCGTAATAACCGAGTTTGATTGTATATACTCACGGCAAGGGTATCCAATCCCGGGATTACGTTCAATTCTGTGATTGCGACATTACTAGTCCCGGGATTTCAGGATTAAGAAAATGAAACATGAAAGAGCAAACAAAAGGTGTCGCGCTGCTATTTTCGGTAAATACGTAAATTCCTGAGATTTAGGATTAGAAAATTCTGGGAAGAGCTAAAAATAAAGCTCTTGGGAAATCTGCAAATTTCTGGGTTTTTAACCCGATAACAGCTAGAAAAAAATAAAACTTTTTGTCCGGTAAGATAGCAATTTTCTAAAAACTAATAAAGAAAACTTAATATTCATTTTGTGAGTCCTTAAGAGTCCTTTGTCAATGATGCAAACTCTAAAAAATATTTATTGACGTCGTAATAATGACAACACACTGGTGGGTAGCGTGTGTGGTTAGTAGGTATGCGACACACCGGTGGGTCGTTAGCTTTAGAGTGGTTAAAATCGACATGAAAAATCCCAGGATTTCAAAATCGTCTACTAAAAACATTCTCAATCCCGAATCCAAATTTATACACGATTTTATGTTGAATGTCAATCCCAGGGTCCCAGGATCACAAACAGGGTCCGGGATTGTATACCCTACTCACAGTATACTTTCTCGCAAAATATAAAACACTTATATTATTTCCATATGAAAAATCAAAATAATTACATGTATTATACATTTTTTTTATGAAAAGAACTTGTTTGGTTTTGAAGAGATTTTTGACATTAGGTAGTGGTTAAAAAATAATTTTATTATATCAATCAAGATGTTCTATCGAATAGTTTTGGAAATAATATATAATATCTGGAAATATCCAAGCCCGTCAGATACACAATATAAAAATAGTAAAATTAAGAGTTTTTAATATGTCTGTCAACTGTCATTGTTTGTATTTATTCCCATGGAACACAAAACTTACATGATATTATAATAAGCCGCCTAGATATTTACTATAAAATAAAATAACATCAGTGCATAATTAATGTCAAATGGCTCGCATTTCTCAGCGAATATCACGAATCGGGTCTTGATCTATTAGTGTAATTCTAAAGAATTATACTATATATTTTTACAAAAATAATTAATGACATTATTATAATGCACCCGGTCCTATTTTTACGCGATTTAATCATTGTTACGCATTTTTTTTTCGAAAAGTTCATTATCTGTACTATTTTTTATTCATTAATGCTATACCATGTTAATCCATACGGGCTAATTAAACCAGTTCATATACTGAAACTGAATGAATTAAAATTTCAAAATACATAATTCATTCATTGCTTTGTTCAAATCTAGAGCTGTTGAAATATTTGATTAGGTAATGCTGAAAAAGTGTCTCGATATATTTAAATATTTTTAGGGTGAAATATAAATATAAGCTACAGTCAGTGACGGATTAAGCACGTTGGAGGCCCCAATTTGGAGGCCCTGTTTTTGAATTACTAAGATTGAATTAAAAATATTATATGCATTTTTTAAATATATACTATTTTGAGGCCTCTAAGATTGGAGGCGCGAGCCTCGGGGTTATTCGCCGGGGTCTACGGTGCACACTATTTGCAAACTTGAGCGTTGTCTAATGGTCAATATATTCCCATACACGGAAATTTGCTGAATGCATATAAATTAAATGGAGCTGTATTTTAAAAAGTATTACCATCATCGCTCAGTGCCATCGGGTAAGGTTCAAGGTCATTCTTATCACTCTTGTTGAGAAATAAGGACTGAGAGTCGTCCTTGGTCTGGTCCCAATTTTCTGGGAGATCAGCTTTCTCCGACGGTGGAAGAGTCGAAACGGAGTCACCAAGAACTTCCACTATTTCATCAATATCTAAAAAAATTAGTATTCGTTAAAATTTTGCATTAGTAATCAACTTTAAAGTAAATAAGGTCAAATATAGTTTATTTATGTACATATGTATAATATATGAAAAGATTTCTGAATATATAATTTTCTGAAACTTAATAAAAAAAGACGTAGACCATGAATCGCGAGAAACTATGATCCTTATTGAAATAATTCATTAATTATTTATTCAATATCAATTTTGGTAGATCTCAAAAATAGTATAGTGCCTAGATAAACATACATACGCTTATTATGAATATAATATTTTTTTATGCGTAATTATTATCAAACGATTCGGTGAAATTCACTCTAACAAGGGGTGAAAAAAAAATATTTGATGAATTAAATTCTAGGTCATTCAATATATGACAAAGCTGGTTAACGGTTTTAAAATCTTATCATTTAGAAAACAATTTTATTTTATTTCCTAAATATTAAATGTACATATACATATATAAAAAGTTTTTTTCCTCTTTTCTGTTTTATCATCGAACCTAAGTATTGATGTTGTAATATACAAACGGCAAAAGTAAAATTTGATATACACAGTGATGTAGGAAAGGATCCTGCCACACAGGGCGGTCCTTGAATATACCGCCCCCAAATTTTTTAAAATTATGTTTTTAAATCACTTCTCTTATATTTTTAATATATGAACTAGGAGTTTTAACTACAAGTGGATTATTTTTGTATGTATAAATATAATTTCTCGAAAAATATGGTATTTATTTTTGAAAATGCCGCCCTCAAAAATGTGTCCGCCCCTGCCGCACTCTTCTTGTTACGCCACTGGATATACATATCGATTGTGTAAAGGAAAAGAGACGTAACCCACACATGTCAAATTTTACAGGAGGCGCAAAAAACGTGTTTTGATGATTTTGAGCCATATGCAAATTATGAATTATACACAACCTTGAAGTGCACGGAGACTTCTAAACTGGTGTTTAATTGACATACTCTAATATTAATTGAAGAAATTGTCTAGAAAAAACATATATTTCAGTCTTTTTTCTTGGTTTTAATTTTTTACAAGGACATCTTTTTCAAACTTAAAAGCTAAATTTAGATACTAATTCGGCATTTGCAGCTTGCATCCTTTTGATAAAATGTGAATCAAGTTTGATACATTGTGGTTATCGAAAAAAGCTATTTTGAAAAAACTGTGGGTTACGTCCTTTTTCCTTTCCACAGTCGATATGTACTATGTGATTTGTGATTAAATGAAAAAACCAACTTTTAATTATCATAATGTGAATTCGAATCAATTAATCGATTGGTATTGGTTAAAATATTAAGAAACAGGTTATCCGAATATGCTGCTCAACTAAGCGGAATACGTTTCACACATACAGCCGAGTGGAGAGAAAAGATCAGGACTCAATTTCAATTTTTTATCGTACCTGTCTGGCTTGGTGAAAAAATATGTTCAATATGTATAATTTAATAATTTTCTAAAACGTTATGTATTTACAATGCGTAGATTTCGTTTTCTTTATTAATTTGTATTAACTAGCAAACATATTATCAATCATTATAATTCAGTTTTGATATAACCATCAATGCACTTAGACCCTTTGTTCATTAGGTTCAATTAAGGATCGCAATACTGGAAGAATATATCAATACCGTTATTTCGGGATTTCATGTTAAATATTGGTATTGCGAATCTTAATAACGGTATTACATATTTTTTAAACAAAGCAAAACAATAAGTTCTATTGGGATGCAATATCAGGTAAATAAATCAAAATCGGTATTTCAATATTTATTATAAAATGCCACAATGTTAAAATCTATCATGATTATATAAGGGTGATATTGATGAATGATTTTCATAATTAACTCTCTTAAAATAATAATACATATTTGAAAGGCTGATACACTGGAGCCTGTCAATTTAAACAATTTTAATTTTATTAAAATATTTGATGATTTTTGTACATTCAAAATTCGTTTTGGATCATTTTTAATACCGAAATGCCGGTATTGAAAAAATACCATGAATACCGGAATTCTGGTTTTGGTAATATCGGTATTGCAATCCCCAGGTTCAATAGGACATTTATATTTAAATCAAATCTGTTAAATGGTCAAACCACGTGCATACAAATAAATGAACAGTGTAACAGTACACAAAAAAGGCAATATTTCAACGTAAGTTGTAATTATAAAAGTTGATGCATTCTATTTCACGGACAATATAATTATACCCACCACTGCAAATAAAATATGTTAACAACTTTTTTGTACCGTTGCTAGAATTTTACATAATGATCATAACCGGTTTTGCCCATTGCGAGCATTTTCAAGTGATTTTCCAATAATAATAAAATGTACAGTTTACATATTCAAAGTGGGATAATAAAAATAAAAATAATATCCATATGCATAATTGTGAGAATAATACGATGTATTTGTTGAGATTGACGTTATTACTTGTAATCGATGATACAAAAATGTTTGTTTTTTCAAATCAAGCCTCGAATTACGAAGGCATGGCACTGTTTATCTTTAGTCAAACGAAAATACCATTTCACACACACTTACAAAATTATATATTATGTGTGTTTGGTAAACATTAATAATTATTGCAAGATCAATATCACCAAAGCGGCTTATTTGCAATAGAAGAAAAGCAATTGTTTTGAATGTAAAGATCAAAGCATACTCAAGTATTCAATGTTTCTTGCAGGTTCTTATTTTTTCTACGGCTGTGATAAAGATATTCAAAAACCTGACGATTAATTTAAAAGCATTCGGAGTATTACCTGCGCAATTCATACAGGTGTGCCAGGTAAAAAGAGTATATTTTAAGTAATTGAAAGATTATATGAAAAACATATACCTTTGTTCCCATGGGCGGCATTTTCCCCAGTAGGTTTGGGCGCTCCGTTCACTATTATAATTAACGTCGAAATAATAACCCAAAATAATTGTTGAGCTTTCATATTTTTCTCTAGCGCCTGTCTACTACGCAACACGCTTCAGCTCAATGTGTTACAGGTTGCATACAATCCAGGGAAAGTAATATTGTCCTGAAATAGAAATATTCTGGCAAAATAAACGAAGGCAATTTACGAGTTTTGAAGTTATCTCGTTCTAGCAAAAGCGAAATACCCGTGAATAAAAAGAGACAAGTATGTAATATAAGTAACTGTCAATATTTTTCGATCATGCGCGCTTCGAAGCTTTTGACTGGTGACGAAAACCATCGGAAATTTTATAGGTTTTGGTAAAATTTTAGAGGTATGCTTTTCTACAATATGTATTGTGGTTTTTCGAATTTACAGAATATATGCAAAATTTTAAATTCTGCCACCGATACCATGGCTGAAAGATAAGTTTATTAATAATGGTATTTTATTTCCCTGCGGTGTACATTTTATCATTGTAAAATAAAAATTAATAAGCTGAAAAAATTCACTTACCGAATTATTTATGTTATTTTTTGGAACTTAGGGATCAAGTGATTTTATAATTTTGCTTACACTAAAGGTTTGAGAATTAAAGTTGCTTGTTCTTAGGATGAATGCTAAGGGTGAGCACATCCCCCACGCAGCGGTGGGCTGGCATTACGCTAACAAAGGGCTCGCTTAATCTCGAAGCAATTCTCGGTGGTCTGGGAAAGTAGTGATTTTTTTTATCACTCCTTTGTAATGATATACAATATATTAATAAGCAATCGATTGTTATTCAATACACTTTTAATATGTAACAATATGCAGTTTACCGTAGACTTATCAATGTAAATGGCTAAAAATGTAGTACTGTGTATACTGAAGCTGTCGTAGATAATATATAAGTCAAAAATTGCAGTTAAATACTAACATCATCTGAGAATATTGTTTTCTCCAAAATTAACAAGGGGCTCGCCGGCCATAGTAGAATTTAACAAGGGGCTCGCGCGAGCCCCATCCAGCCCACCCCTGCCCCCACGTTAATTGACTTAAAAAAAATATTGACTTCTTTCAGAAATTCACTGATTGACTCCAAATGAAGAAATATATTTTTCAAAATAGAATTGAGGATGTCAAACATAATTTTTTTTTTATTCTGTAGGTGTCATCGATCCTAAACAATATCAATTGTAGTTTGGAACATATTTATTTTTTGCCAACGCTTTTATATAAGGCTAAATAAAGTATGAACATATTCTTTGGGAAACGAGTTAAAAGAATATGCGTCTATTGAAATTCTGAATTCATTACATCAAAAAACTCAAAACTGACAAAATTTGAGATACGTGTTTGTAGGAATTTAACGACGATATGTAGTTGTACTGTGATATAATATATTTTTCTCGATTTACCTGTCTTTATAATATTATATTATGTAGTACACACACACCACCTCTATCAGCATATATTTGCGCTCTATTATAACTATTTACAGTGTCAATTCAGTTTTTTTCTAGAGAATCGCAATGCAGGGCTTTTTTACCCTGTAACGCGGCGGAACGGCGTTCCGGCACCTTTTTTCTCGAAATTTTAATAAATGCTTAATTTTATTTTTTCTATTTTAAAATATGTATATTTTGTTTTATTTTCTATGCATTATATGAAAAAGCCGTCATAAATTCTATCAAAATGATATTCGAATATATAATAAATAATATACCTTCTTAGAAAATGCTCAAAAAAAGTGCGTTCTGGCACCTTTTTTTTAAAAAAAAAGCACTGGATATATGTATATCTAAGAATACTTTCATGACCAATGTTTGGGTTGGGAATATTTATACTTCAAGTCACAGTACTATAAAAGTCATATTCAAATGGTGCAAATGGGTGCAATGATAATCTGAAAGTGTTAAAAAATATTTCATTATATTTATTTGAAAAGAATTCTATGCATTTTTGTGGAAATTTATTTTTCATTTGAGTTCTTTTGGTTGTGAGAATGGTTTAAATATATATCAACACTCATATTTTGAAACCCAGATTATTATAGTTAATCCTTGAGGTTTTGTGCGTTGATAATATTTCTAAAGTTTATTAACTGTCACTATTTCAAATATGTAGTATTTGTGCCTCTGCCTCTGCCTCTGCAACAAGATAATTAATTATACAGTTTATTTCATTAATGAAAGACATGAAGTTGTTTAAGATATTTTTTTATTAGACAAAAGCTAAAACTAATGTAATTACATTATAAAACATGATTTAGTTAAAAAATTCATATACATAATGATTTAAAAATATGATTCTGTGGTACAATGTAGTTTTCTCATATACCAATACGGAGCGAATTTTGATCTCACTAAGTAATTAAAAAAAAGTGTTTGTTGTTTAACAAATGACAGGCTGGTCAAATGAGTCATGAAATTTTCGAAATAGAACATTTTCATATAGATTAAAGTATTATATATTCTAAATTAAAATATTATATAAAATCCATACAGTATCACTTGAACACAGTGACTTTCAAGTTCAAAAGTATCAAGACATTTTTTAGATAAATTCTGATTATAAATCATATTATAATGACACTGCATCATATGGTAAGGATATAAAGTAAATACATTCTTCAATATGAACAGATTGACATCAATTAATGTTTACTAAGTTTTTTAAATGAAATATCAATAAATGGTTGTTTTAGTAAAAATATTCGTTATATCGGACGGCTTCGCTTGGCATGAGTGTCACCTAATAAATCTTAGATCATCAAACAAATGTTTTGTTTTATTCACAATCTCACAATACAATAAAAAAATGTTTAATTTGAGAAGATAAAAAAATCATTAAAAATAATTCCACCTATAGGATCGCTTGGGACAAAATTCTAGCGATTGTAGTTAGAAATCATATCTCATTCATAACACATATGGCATACTAGCATTCTTGAGTAAAATGGGCTAGCAGGTGTTTATAAATTTGATGGGTCAAATGCAAAAAGTATGTGTAAATTGGCAAGATATCAGGAGAGGAATATAAAATTAATTTATTAAAGTTACTTTAGCAAAAGTAAACCGGATAATAATGACAGTGAATTTTAATAAAAATAAATTTATTTCAAGCGTGTCAAAAATCATACTATAAACACAAAAATACATCAGCTGATACAAGTTTCTTATTCACATAAGTTATAATATACATTATAAATTATTTCATTACACAAAATTCATGCGGAGATAACTCTGTGTCACGGATGGAATCGATTATAGTGAATAATTCTGCATACTTCACAAAATAAAACAATTTTTACAGATACATTTTTGTATTACCCATCGAATTGTCACTCATCTTTCAAGTTATAAGGTAAAATGAATGCTTTATACTTTGTAGTTTACAAATTTCAATGAAAAATTCATTAATCTTACATGAAAATTTAAAAAAAAATAGCTTATATATACTTTATGAACAAAATGTTGACATTTAATGTATAAGGCGCAGTGCAGTCATGTCATTTAAAAAAAATATTATAAAAAAAGTATATTCATGAACACGACAACTTACACTAGTTGTAAAACTTCCTGTTCTTTTGAAGAATATAATATTATTCAAACAAAAAAGTATTTGCAAAGATTCAAGAAAATAGTTTCATAATTGATCAGGAACGAAAATATAGCAATAGTGAAATAGTTAATATATTATGAAAGAAACGTAGTACTTGTGCACAATAATTATATTAATCATTTACAAACTATAAATTCTTTTTAGTGATGAGAAATCAGTTCATTATTGCCAGCATGCTGAATGACAGGTAGTGATATATTTTTGTTGGTAAATTGTACGATCCATTTTAAATCACCATGCTTAGCAATAGTTGTTCTCTCACAGATGCATGATTTTAGGCGGATCATTTTACAGGGAAATAATTTCATTAACTTGCACAATTTATCGGCGAAAAAAGTCTTATGAATATTAAATTTCACTTTTGAATAATCAATAAATAACAACATAATATTATCTATCTGGGCATTGAAAACCTGCAATTTATTTGAATCACTTAGTGATTTTTGTAACCAACTTTTTTTTTATTAATTTTTCACGAACCGATTTCTTATTCTTAGATTTTTTTCTTGAACGTTCATGACCGCTGTCACTTGAATCAGATGAAGAATTCGAACTACTCGACGTCGTGGAACTACTGTCCGATGAAGAACTGCTAGAAGAACTTGGTTGTTTTTTACCTTTTTTCTTCTTCATAAGCTTTTTGGTTTTGTTTTTCTTTTTGTCTAGTTCACTAGAGTCAGACGAATCACTAGAACTACTAGATGAGCTTGTATCAGACGAACTAGAAGAATATTTCTTCTTTTTAATTTTTCTTTTAGGATGCGACTTTTGTTTATCTTCATCGTCTGAACTACTATCAGTACTGCTAGTTTTGCCAGACTTTTTGTGGCCGTTCTTCTTTTTGGATGAAATTTTTTCGTCATTAGATTTATTTTTCTTCCTGGATGGTTCATTTTTATCTTGTTCTTGAGTGGGATCTTTCCTTCTTTTGCTCTTGATGTCGTTTTTGGTTGAATCATCTGATTTCTGTTTTTGATTCTTCTGTTTGGAATCATGCTTTTTATCTGATGCATCTACATGATCTGAAGGTCCGTTTTTAGAAACAGTTGATTTCTTTAACATAGAATGCTTATTATTATCTTTTGACGCGGATCTGTTGTGATTACTACCTACACTGCAAGATAAATCATCATTTTTAGAAGACATGTCGAGTCTTTCACGATTATTTTTGCTTGTAGAAGCAGTGCTATCGTTAAAATCAGATTTTGTCCTATAATGGTTTTCAGAAGATCTATTATTATTTCTATGGTTTGAAGATGTAACTTCTCTTTCCACTGATCTATCTTGTCGCTTTTCAGGAGTTCTCTCTCTTCTGGAATCACGGCGGTCTGGGGAACGATTTTTGAAATGATCACGTGATGAATTTCTTCTAAAATTAGGTGACAGATTTTTCTTCATATACGTTGATCTATTCCTTCTAAAATCAGGTGATCGGTTCCGTATGTGCCTCGGAGAAGTGTATCTTTTTTGTTCAGGTGATCTATTTCTTCTCTGATCGGGTGATTTATTTCTAATATTATTTGGTGATCTATTTCTTCTATGGTCCAGGGAATGGTTCGAATTAGGTTCTCTCGAAGATTGTGGTGATCTTCTCGTTCGATAATTATTAGTATTACTGTTTCGTACATCGTACGACTTTTCATCATAATTTTTTCTTTGAGTAAATCTCTCTCTTTGATGTTCTGTAGATGCTTCTTTATCATATCTGTTTGAGGAATTTGAGTTATCTCGGTGTCGATTCTCATTACGAGATGAGTCTTTATCTGCATTCGGGGATTGTTTCTTGTCAGAAACATCTCTTTTGTCTTTGCTCACTACCACTGCATTATTTTGTTCATTGTCAGAGTACCTTTCAGGTTTTTCTCTTCTACCACGATCTCTATCTCTGTGGTTGTCTCTTTCTCTAGACTGATTTCTTTTAGTGTTACGATTATCATACTCAGATCGTTTGTCATTTGAGTTGTATTTATTGAGTGGTTTGTTATCAGATTCATCAAGATGTATAACACCTCTTCCTTTGCCTTGCCACTTTATTTTTGAAACCGATTGTGAGAAGTCAACATGTATTCTACGGTCATCTATGAGTACATTATCCATTTTCAAATATGCATCTTCGCATGACTTTTTGTTATCGAATTCAATAAATGCATATTGTAGAGAATCTCCACTCTTTTTATCCCTTATAACTTCACAACAGACAATCTTACCAAATCGGCTGAATATTATTTCTAAATCATCATCAGTAGTCACAGGATTAAGTTTACATACAAACAAAACATTTTCCGGTGGAGCCATTTCAGCATCTGGTAAATCCCCAACAATTTCTAAGATAGTAGCTCGAGCCTTAGCTTCCTTATCTTGAATCAGCTCAGCTAGCTCTTCTTCAGTTTTTCCAATTGTTTCATCAATCTCTTCATCTGGCGCAATACGTCCACCCCGCAGTCTCTCTGCTGACGGAGAGGGCGATCTAGACGGCTCTCGAAGACCCAGTGGATCATTGAATGGGTCTTCCAGAATGACTGTGTGAGTAATGCGAACATCCTGGTATGGCCTGTGTCCGGCGTCACAAATTGTCTCATTCATCTGTCTCAATATATCATGACCTTCAGTGACTTCTCCTATGACGCAGTGTTGCGCATCTAAAGAGTTTAAGTCTGATGCCAGGGTAAAGAAAAACTGAGAGCCAACCATACCGTCGGGAGATGCAACCATGGATAGTAATCCAGGTTCGGTGTGTTTGATTCGTGGCATTTTTTCGCATTCAAAATAACGCTTATCAGACCCTTCCAAAATTCCCCACACCGATTGACCGCCTGTACCTTCTCCTGAAGGATCTCCAGTTTGAGCGATAAATCCATGCTGAACGGTGTGAAACAGACTGAAGTTGTAATATTTTAGCTTGCACAGTTTCAGGAAATTCAAACATGTTTTCGGTCTTTTATCGGTAAAGAGATCTACCGTTATATCACCCAAAGTAGTCTCTATTACCACCGCCATAGTTTTTCACTTATCTATGTAAGATATTTGAATATAAACATCAAATTGACGTTCCCCGTAATAACGTTTTGACACAACGCTCCACTTAACCTACAAACCAACTTTTTAACCAATCGTAATCAGCTAAGAAATATTTGCTAAACTTGTCAATTGGGTATGTTAGCTTTCCACTCTAGCGGCAGCATAGTGTAACAAATATCAAGTTCTTCCAATCATTTGATATTGCAATAATATTATCTGCTAGCAAACATTTATTAGGTTTGCGTATTTACTAAACGAGAATTCCGTTTATGACTATAGATGTCGCATATTTTAATAATTGAATTTACTTTTATTAGGCAAATTTAAATTATTTTATTTTATTTTATGGAAAACATATAAGCTCTGTTCTTCTGCGTACTTCTGACGCAGAACTGACGCCGAACTGCAAACTGTTTTCGAATTAGAATCGAATTAAAAGCTTTAAGACTCTAGTTGGAAAACAGTGATGAAAACTTTCGAAATATATATGCTATAATTTTATTATCGTCGAAGGGTCCATTGGCGGATCCAAGGGGGAGGCCATGGGGGCCATGCCCCCCCCTGAAGAGAATTTATTTTCCATTTTTCCAATTGATTAACACTTTAATTGTTCAGTTTACAATGTTTTTATAGAATACATACTTAATTATGTATTGAATATTTTTATTTAGGTATATTATTTTTAAATCATCTATTTTTTATGTATTATGTTGATTTTCAAATTTAATGGCCCCCTCCTGGGACAATTTCTGGATCCGTCACTGGAAGGGTCTGTGATGATTTTATTACGTAAACTATGTATGTATAATAATAAGGAATGCTTAACTCAACTAGGATTATTTCAAACAAACGAATGTTTGTAAATAAGCCATTCACTAATTTAATTTGTCTTAATTATAGGTGCCGTTATAGACCATGACATTCATCTTTAATTGTAATTATTTTGTATAATTTCCTATACATTTATTACTTATTTAGAATAAATTTTACAATATGAAAAGAGAAATAACATTTTATCATCATATTAAAATGCGATATATTATGTTCTTTCGTAATAATTACATAATTATTTGAAAATCTAACGATCGAAAGGCAATGCATTAAGTTTCGTAATTTCTTCATTGCTCAATGAGTAGATCATTTTATTACTGTGCTTCAAATAAAAACAAGTGGCTCAATACTATTTAAAAGCTATCTGATAACTGTTGGAATACACTTCCCATGGTCGATAGAAAAGTCTGGGATGTAAAGCGATACATTTCCATTCCTTTAAGAGTGTTTTTAACAACCTGAAATGGGTGGCGCGCAGATGTGATGGTTTGCTATCAGGACCGAACTTTTATATGTTGAGTATAAGTAGATACATATTCACTTCAATGTTATTTCTTTTTTACACACAAAAGGGTAATTACCTACGTACACTATTGAGTATCAAAATAAAGTAAACATTACTTATACCTAATTATTTGTTATTTATTTTTGATGGCATATTAACGACAGGGGGTGTGCGCATCCTGAAATGTTTGATGAGGAAACCCACCTGTTAAAGCTTATCTTGCAATTTAACAACGAAGAATGATAAAGAAGAGGAAAATCCGCCAAAATTGGAAAGGTGCTATGTTTCTTCTATTCATACGTAATTATTTTTAAGTGATACGTTTCCGAATATTAAATGAGCTGAATATATTCGAATATCGAATATTCGAACATTCGCTTAGTAAACGAATATTTCGTGTTTTATTCGTTTCATTCGTTAAATTCGTTTACTAAGCGTCAGTTCAAGTTCATCCGTGCACTTGAACGCCTGAAGATGCCGAAAGGCGAAACCCGGGTCGTTAGTGACAAAATTTGTGGGAGTGTACATAATTTGAACGATTCAAATTTAATATTGAAATTCCACCAAGCACCTTCAGTCGAAATCTTAAATTATATTCGAACATTCGATAAAAATTGCCACATGTAGCCAGAAGAGATATAGGAGTTTTGAAAATGGTCTTGGAAAGAAACATAATATACACTAACATTTATTTAATGTTGGCCTATTATCATTCATTATTAGTAATGTAATTTTTTTTTGCATCTAATAATTTAACCATGTGAAAGTGCTTGATTTCGGACCTGTGTGTCACCAGTGTGCTGGAGATGGGAAAGCTACGACAAAAGCGTGCCTCTGTAAATCTAATAGTGACCCTAGGGCAGTCTTCCCATACCTACCCATCCATTGCCTTGCCTCCCTTGTGGAGATAGAGAAGCTCCTACTTTCCCCGGTTTCATTGACCACTATTTCGACTAGACAGGCACATGGGTCCGCAAAAAGAAATTAATACGCAGAATTTTGTTCGAGCGACTTAATTTCCCATGCACTTATAAGTACTAAATTATAAGATATTATACAAATATTTCAACCAATTGAATCCGTAAAACCTACAGTATTTTTATAATATTTCAATTGATAAACAACAGCAATATGTCACCAATGTTCCCGCTAAGGTGTGCCCGCACACATTTTTCTATCTTTGCACAAGTCTGCACACAGAAATATTGTAAAAATAAGTTTGTTTCACCAAATTTTTATATTCGGGCACATTTTTTATTTTGCTGAAAATTTACTGCTCATTGAAGTTGATGGTCCACACCAGGGTTGCCAGATCTTCAAAATCACAGATCGGGAAATTCACTTTTTCGAAAACTTTATACATGTACAGGTCGGGATTATAGAGAGACATGCAATGCGGGACTCGGGATTTGTCGATTGAGCTCGGGACAGTCCCGCTCAAATAAGGACGCCTGGCAACCCTGGTCCACACACACAATAGAAAAATTAGAGAGAACGTTGTATGTCACCCCTAATTAAAATTGGTGGGTTAGGATATATTGCTATTTGTTGAATGATTTCAATATATTTAATTCATTGTTTCCAAGTTATCAAGTAGATATTTATCATGTTAGTATATTGACATTTTATGACTGGTGGAATACATGTCTCGTTCGTTCTTCTTTATTTTCTATTTATCCAGTTCCTCCCATTACATGTCACCATATTTTAGATATGCTGAGGCCAAACTATGGGTATGGATAGTATCAAACGGTTGCCTAAGACGTCGTAATATGTGGGTAGAAGCTCTCCGGAGGTATCCACAGCATGTTTTCCATACAATTTCAATGTCTCTCCAAGACCACTGGTACAAGAGGAAATTTTCGGTTTCATTCTCAAATATACGCGTTTCCTACGAAGACAAACGTTTTTACCTATAATAATGCGACAATAGAAAGGCAAAAAGATGGATACCTTTTTTTATAATCAAAATGTATGTATATAACTCAATACACGTTCCATCAAAAGGATGTAAGCCGTAAATACCGAATCAGTATCTAAATTTACCATTTAAGTTTGAAAATAGTGAAATATGTGAAAATTTCAACTAGGAAAAATGACATACAAGACTATTTATCTTAATGTTAGATTGAATCAATAAAACATCAGTCTTTGTGCACTTCAAGGTTGTGTAAATTTCATAGATTGACTTTGGCCCAAAATCATCAAAAATCGTTGTGTGTGCCTCCTGTATTTTTTTAGGTGTGGTTTACTTCATTTCGGCTTTCCCCAGAATTATACCTTTATGCATATTGTGATGTACAAACTATTCTTATAAAATTATATAAAAATCGTAAGTAGTATTTTGTGGTAGATTTATATATGTATTTAAATGGATTTGGCATATTTTTGTGTCAGATTTTGACGAGACGATTTTCGTAAGTGGTCGATAATTTTCCGCTCTATGTTCTTACAAAATTTACGACTTTAAGATGAAATTTCATCATTTGTAAACAATATATAAACATATATTTTTGGTTACTAAGCGGTTTCAATAATTAAAAGATTGATATGTTATGACGATATCACATATGATGTCAAATTTAATGACTTTAGAGTTTAGAGCATGTGCTACTATAATACTTATACAAACGATGCAAACATAATATTGTCCCTTATACGAAAAGTCCTCTAGTGACCTCCAGTAGAGTGACATTGGTAATAGCTACAAGTTTGACTGTGATTAGCAAACATAAGAGAACAAGATTTTTCTACGTGATGTTCTGTGATCCCGTATGGAACTGTATTGTGTAGTTAGTATTATTTAATGTGTTTTGTATGCAATGTGTGCTCGATTAGCAAACTTTTTCTGAAATTCAACAAAAATAATAAATAATTATTTTTTAATATGTTATAGAATTGCTCCAATGACATTATAATTTCAAAATATAGCTGTCGAAAAACAGCATTTTCCCAGCATTTTTTATTGATTGATCAGTTGAAGAAAATAATCTTTAATTCAACAAATCAATAAAAAAAAATTACAATAATATGGACAAGTGTTTTCATTACAATTTTGTTATAATATTCCAACAAAGAAAATTAAATATTGTTTGCATAATTATTCAGGATGGATTGAATTTTTCTTGGATGTCGATAAGCATTTTTAAAAATATGAAGTAACCACATATTATATTATACAGATGAGACCTGCAAAAATATCAATGCAATACTATCTATGTACCCAGTCATACTTTTATAGAGAGGATGTCAATAATGCTTGATACTTATTTTATTCATATCACCATTGCCAAGTCACAACTCACAATGAAGTAAATATGTTAGTTGTCGAGCCAATGTAATAAAAAACATTTTTTATTTGTCTTGTAATGTCTCTGATGAGAAAAAAATGATGTCTCCTTATTATTATATTTTCAAATGAATGTGTGATTTTTGATTTTTTTAAAGTAGGTGTACAAGTTTATAGATGACCAAAGAAAGTACATGTTAGAAAAGTAGATTCTTTTTGTAGGTGCACCGATGTCACCGAAGGAAATAAAAGATGGCTGTCATGGATGTCCGTGTTTTGAATTTCAAGTGTTTTATGCTGAAAATATTCAACTATTGAAGATTTATTTTCAGAAATAATTTATTTTAAATAAATATTGGACATTCTAAAAGCTAATAAAATAATTATCATTTCATTATGTATGTGGCAGTTGTAATCTTTTTGAATGATAGGAGTAATAATCAATTGATATGTTTGATAATGTTTTATTGTTTCCCTTTGCTCGAATAAAATAAAAAAAAGCGCAAACGATCTTAAAATATTGGATGACAAATAAATACATCTTCTTCAAAGAGAACAAAAATACTCATTTATTTAAAAAAAAATGAAAACGTTTATTTTTTTGAGTACATGTTTATTTTGATTATATATGTTTTTATTGAATCGTTTATGTATTAATCTGAGACCACGATGATTTGGAAATCAGAAGTCATAAATATTAGGCCAGGTACTGAATAAATAAAATGAAAATTGAAGACAAATAATTGTACATTGAATTAATAACTAGGAATATAATTGACTATATAAAAATTCCACAAATCAATATCATTTTTTTTTTTTTTTTGGATATCAAATTTATGGAGCTTCAAGTACCAGGACGCGCCAGCGTCAAGGTTCTTCCAGTCTCCTTCATCGATAAAGATTTTGAAAAATTGTAAATTGCATCCCCTTACCGTCGTTCGCAGACGGAAGGGCGCGATCACTACAGAGATAAGAAGTTCACGGGAACTCCATATGCATTATTTTGCAAATCACATTCCATATGCTTCCTCCATACTATATCCGTACATGTACACACACATGCGGATACATACATACACACATACAGTATACAAATTGTTTTTAAACAAAGAGAGTCATTTTCGTGATGCTAAGTTCGTTCTAAAATTGACAATTTTATACGATATAAGATCTATGGAGGGTCGTCGAGCAGGACTGCTCTGGGTCTAAAACGATTCTCAGGCAGTGTCTCGTCATAGTTGTGGAGATCAGAGATCGTTGGGTTAGAATGTTTTCCTACCTCGCTGTGAAACTTTTGTGATATTTCACGAACGAACTCGCGGATGGTAGGTATTTTCAAGTCTCTGTGAAGCAGCGAGTTACGCACGTACCACGGGGCGTTACATATCTGTCTCAGTGATTTATTTTGGACAATCTGGAGAGTCTTCATATGTTTACGGTGAGCATACGTCCATATTGGAGCAGCGTACACCATGATTGGTCGAGTAATTGCTGTGTAAAGGAGCAGCTTGCTTTTGAGAGTAAGTTTGCTTCTCGCGTTAAGCATAAAGTACAACCTTGCCTTTGTAGCATTAGCTTGACGTTTTTTAATCGCGACGTGTTCATTAAATTTAAGTCGACTATCTAGCGTGAGTCCAAGATACTTAACCGAATTGGACCACTTGATCTCTGCGTTGTGCATGCGTATGCAAGCAAAATTAGGTTTTCTAATAAAACCCTTTGAAAACATTACTGCCGCGCTTTTTTCGGTATTAATTTTGATTCGCCATTTGTCGCACCAGTCTGCTATTGTATCGGCAGCTGATTGAACCTGCGTGACAGCGCCTTGTCGATTTCGAGATTTAGCTAAAATAGCCGTATCATCTGCATATTGTGCTATAATTGCGTCGCTTTCTCCGCCGGAAGGAATGTCATAGGTGTATATATTGTATAGTATGGGTCCCAAAACAGAGCCTTGCGGAACTCCCGCCCGAGTTGACCTTGATGAGGATCGAATTCCATCCATTTTAACGTTGAAACATCTGCCTGTCATGAATGAGTTGAGAATTTTTACCAGCGGTGACCCTATACCAGCCTTCGACATTTTGAATACAAGCCCTTCGGTCCATACTCTGTCGAAGGCTTTTGCGATATCTAAAAAGAGGCCAGCCGTGACTTCTTTAAGAATGAATCCACTTGTGATAAACTCCGTTACTCGGAGGAGTTGGTGGTTTGTCGAGTGGCTAGCACGAAAGCCGTGTTGAGTGTCTGGGATGATTTTTTTCACTGTAACTACTTCTTGTAACCTAATCTTAATTACACGCTCTAAGACTTTGCTCATTGCGGGGAGCAGACTTATTGGCCGGTGATTTACTGGAAGAGTATGATCTTTTCCAGGTTTTGGAATGAGAATAATATCAGCTTCTTTCCATCTTGCCGTCATAAAATTTAGCCTAAGTAGGAACTAATAGTGCGAAAGAAATACGATCATAACATAATTAATTAGTTTCTTTCTTTTATGATACATACAGCTTTCTCATTAATTTTTAAATTAATTATGCTCTGATTTTAACATAGTTTAAATAAAAAGAAGGACTTATTTGAATTTTATCAAACATTAACTCTCACGATTGTTTATAGTATTTCCTAAAAAACAGATTATTTACATTAAAAGGCTTGTTGAGTATTAAATTTATTGATTGTGAAATGTTAAACAATATATATAATATTGTAATTTTTCAACAAAGCTATTTTCTACAATATTGAGAATCGTGTCTGGCAAGTTTATTGGGGATCCTTTAACGCACACCGGAAGTCCCAAAGGACTTGACTATCGGTTGGAAACCGGTAACTTCCGAGGACGTGGGACCTGGGTAGGGAAACTATTGGTCCCCTCAATCAACTCTACTTTCCGGCTCTTATACGCAAGTATCTACATGGCCACTCTACTGATATAATATATTTTATAGATACTCATTTTTAAACTTACTCTGCTGACAACGTATCGAGTGGGATGGAAAATAATTAGTTTTTGTTTTATCAATATAAAACTATACTTCAATAACTTGCCTATGAATATCGAAATATCAAAAAAAATCTTGGTTAGGATAATGAAAGTCAGTGCATATTGAGGGGCCATATCAATGTAACGTTAAAACATAATGGTTTATGACTTGGATAATAATGTTTTCAATAACTCTGAGTACACTTTTGTTATAATTTCATAGTCATAAATGTTGCAGGCAGCAAAAGTTGATCTGAGAAAAAATGCTTCAACTAAATTTGATGGAACTCTTTTATATGCATTGCAAAACAAAAAAAGGTTGACATAATATACAACTATAAAAGTAAGTTATTTTAAAAATGTCTTTTAAATGAGCGAACCTCTAAAAAATATCGTGTATTTATTACAAGGCTGTGGAGTCGGAGTCGTGAAAAATGAGCAGCTCAAAACACAAAAAAAAATATATTTAATGGTGTGTATTCAAAACACAATAGTCCATAGTGTTGACATTGCATGCTTGGCTGACTAAAGATGATCTGATGGAATACATTTATATAAGATAAAATGAAATTATTGAAAAAATTCGTCGTAGTCGGAAACGTTTTTTTTATTTTAAAGCTGGAGTCGGAGTCGCATTTTTTCAAACGACTCCACAGCCCTGATTTATTTATAATCATTCACAAGTATTCGCAAAATTCTTCTTACGTAAGTGACATTGCATTAAATTAATTATAAATATTGCGATAATGTTATGCTTTTAGCTATGGAAAATCATATTTCCGGAAAACAATCACCCCAATTCAATTTCATCACACTTCCTCTTCATAAACGTTTTCCTATCATACCACCTTTTGAATCACCCCAATTCCGCGGAGTTTACCTTTTCCCTTAAACGCCTATCATATTTTTTACGACCCCCGCCATACGGATCGACAAGTATCAAACTACTCTACCTAATATTCACCGGGGCTCACCTAATAAAGTCATGTATTGAAAATTTACCGTGCATTCTTCATAGAATATAAGGTTAAAAGATCCTTTTCAAATCCAAAACATCCCAACGACACGATATTTATGAACACCTTGAGCTTCTCTATCCACTTACATAGAAGCTCAAGTCTATACATTTTCCTATGAATTTCGAATATATTCCTCTAAGACTGTAACGTCTTATGTTTGCGCGAATCTGTACCGTGCTGGTATTTCTGTTCTATAACTTAAACAGTTTTAAGCCTGGTTGTTGTTTGAGAATTATGACATTTTAGGTCTGAGATATTCAGGGGTGAGATTGGAGCTGGCAGATGACACAAGGCCGTACAATATCACCCTATTTTTGTGTTTTTTTTTGCATTGAAATAATAAAATAAACCAGGGTGGGTAAAATATGATACAAACAAGCTTGCCGAGTGTTGCCATGAAATAGGTAGTCTTGGCAATTGCTTATCAAGTGAGTAGATATATTTCTAAAACTACGAAGCTGATTTAATATTTTATTTTTAAACATATGTAAACTCTGAATCTGTAATTTTAGTCGTTCGTTTCATTTTTTTATTTGTAAAGTTGTTTTTAATGGCCTTGAAAAACAAATTAAAAAGCAGGAAAGACAGTGGTAACTTGAAAATCATAAGTATGTAAATTTATGATTTTTCGCTATGATTTGGTGATTAGAATTTCGTTTAATATTTACTAAAATAAAACACATTCCACCAATTAAATTGTGGAATTAACAGAAGAAAAATATTTATTATTTCTGTAAATGTAACGCCATTCCACCAAGAATTGTCAGCAAACTTAAATGTTATTACAGAAATAAAAGTAACAACTTAAAATTCGTAAATTTCTGCGGAAAAAAACATGACCGATTATGTTATACGAGTCCCCGAGAACTGGCTTCACTAAGAATTTCTCATCTTTGTTGCGATCACACCCTTCCGTTGGCAATGCTGGTAAGGAAGTACAAACTACCAAAATATTAGCGATGAATGAGACTCGAAGAACTTTGACGCTAACGCGCCCTAGTAGGTACTTAAGCTCCATAAATTTGATATGAAAAAAATACATGTAAATATGAGTTTATAAACATCAATTTGTTAAGTACTTTTAAAGTGTTCACTGTGAATTCTTGTTGGAAAAGTATTATGTAAAAAAATAAAGCATTTATGGTACTAATTAAATATCAAGATCTGAACTGAAGTTGAAAATCCTCGATATGAGTGAAATCGGTCCTGAGTTTTAATAATTAATGTGAAATTACTAAAAAAAAGTATATTAAAAATATTTTTAAAAATCTTTCATATAAATTGCTTAAAAATCCTCAATTTATGTATGTGTAGTGTTCAAGTCTGGATAATTGATTAAGATGGGAAAAGTGGAAAAATTAACAATCGATTGATTTGATGCAGAGGAAACACTGAGTAATATTTTGATCAAATATTAGTGATACTTGGTGGAAAGCATTATGTTCAAAAATTAAAACACTGACTTGTAGCAATTCAACATTTTTTTTCTATAATCAGGACCGATTTCACTCATGACTAGCATTATCATCAATTGATATCATGAGCGAAGTCGGTCCTGGTTATATAAAATAAAAGTGGAATAAGTACAAATGTATATTTTATTTATTGAATTATATTATCGTTTTTATTCTTTTGCGCTTATGTTTTATTCCATGCAAATGTATATTGTGCAATATATTTTAATGGAATATTTATATAATATCTTTAAGCTAGCAATAATAATCTCACTTTACAATCAGAATGTCCAGAAAAGAATGTTTTTGTTACACATTATTTGGTTATTTTTGAAGGTGCCCTGTTTCGAGGTGACGATGTGGGGGTGCTCAAGCAATATGGGCAGACAAATTTCGCGTGACTTACCAACTCTTGACTATCGAATCTCCCGACCCCTTGTTTGCTCTCTTACGCTACCTGGTCTGTCGTGCCACATGGCTACGTAGCTTACTGTCTGAGAACATATTATTATCTTAGCTATCGCATGAAAATTAAAAATTCGTTAGTCCATGGCATGTGCTAATTTTTCTTCTGGATTAATGCAATAACAAGAGTGCTACAAATCTTTACAGGCCTGGTAAAAAATATACTTATTTTGTAATTAATTATGGATCAAGTATCGAAAAGAATTGTATAGGTGAGTTTTAAGGAGTCACCCCTACAAGTCGACGAAGATAATATTTTCAGATGACATATTGTAGAATTCTACAATATTAACGTCATGCCCGGAAAACTTTCGGCTATCCACAGGTCTGACAATTTTAAGTTTTTACACCTTGCCATGCCACATAAGTGTGGTTGTTTTTGTTTGAATATTTACCGGTATAAAATGAGGTATTGATTTTTTACTGCAAATATATACATATGTAAATGTTTGAAGATGTTCTCAGGCGGTTAAAAAATCATCAAAATATGATGTAAGTATTTTTAAACTGTAGTACCTATTAACAGTATTATTTATAAGACGTCAAAAATAAATATTACACGTGTACGATGGATTGAATAACTTAAGAATAAGTTCAACTCCTCCACATGAGAGTGTAAATTTATGAATGACCTTTATATTACATCTGAAATAATTGAAAACTAAAAAGAAAACCCTACATTGCTTTTTTCACTGCTTTGCCTAAGATCTCATAAGACTGTACTCGGCTTCTACTTCTGGATAATTTTGATTATTTATTGTATGCGGTTTGCTGGATATTACAATTATTATAAGCATATATCCTATAGATACTGTAGGAAAATTCATGTTATTTAAAAAATCGATGTCATTAATCTGCACTCAAAAGGTTGTGTGAATATTATATAAGTATTTTCAATGAGCACCAGAATTAAATTGTTAGTCTATGGTACATTGTTTTTGAAAAATAAAGCAGAAGATGTCAAGGTGATGTTTATTATTTGAGTTTCACTGCACACCAGAAATCGAAATTATTTCATATTCGTTAAGCAAGTGTAAGATTTATTGTCGATTTTAAAATTCGGCAAATAGTTCACACAAGAAATATGATACATGTAATTTTGTTGACGGCATCTTAAATGACTTATCGATGATTAAAAATGTAGAGTGAAGAAAACGAACGATCAACTTATTTGGATACGAAACAGAATACACATTTTAATAGTCTGTAAGATTTTTTCGTGTGTTGATTGCGTGACGATATATTCACAGACGCAGGTTACAAAAGCGGAATCGTCACTTGTCATGACATGGCGGTAGTCAGTGAAGTGTTTATGTCAACATTTACTCTTGTGATTGGTTGTGACGTCAGTGTGCATTGTTGTGTACCACGGCTGATCGGCAAGGGTTGATGGGCGGAAAAGCAGGAGACGTTTCAGGACTGTTGTTTCTGAATAAATCAATTTTACATTATATACATTCACCGAATCCATTCATTTAAATGAAGTCAAATCTTCTGTTATAGTTTGCAGTAAATCAACCGAAAAAATAATGTAAAAAATACATACCACTGAAATTAGAGCATGAAATCAGTACCATTTTACTTCCTAAAGATCTTTCATGTTAGTACTTGCTATTTGCTTAGTACGTTTAGATTATAATATAGATGTAGACTCATGAATAAAGATCCGATATAAAAAAAACTTTGTAATTTATTAAAAACTGTGAAAAACAAGGTAAGCACCCTTGCTGAATGTTTGCAGTCAGTATTTGTAAAGAGTTCTACTAGCTTTGTTAGTAAAACGAGAGAAAAGTTTAAACTAAATAGACATTTCTTTAATAAAAAAAACAAACAAGTTTTGCTCAAGTTTTAATACGCATATTATCCATTATTGCAAAATACATTCAAATCAAACTCAAAAAAATATAACGTGGTATGAAATAATATGTTTGCAAGTTCACGAGAAAAAGTTAAGAGAGGTCATTTCAATAAAAGAACTCACAAATTCATATAAGGGGTGTCTATATAATGAATTTTTAAATTCGATGCTTTTATATGGAAAGACTTTGCTTTACAAACATAAGTGAAGCGCTGTGTATTACAAATATGTAAATACATCAAAGCACTTTTACGGGAAATGGACTCCACTTTAGGTAGGGGAATTTTTCTTTCCGTTTGAAGAAAGCCTCATAAATTATGAATTGAATAAGAGAAGTTCATTTAAATTTTTTCTTCTCATGGAGTCATAGAAAATGGAAAATGCACAAGAAAGTCGTTAAACTTAAGACTTGAATGATGAATTATACATGTACATTAAATAGTAATCATTTACATTGATATTGATTATAAAATTTAAAAATAAACAAGATAAAGCTCATATAGCTTGTTTACTGTTTAAATTCATTCATGAACCATTTAATTTATTATTACTCAATTTCTATAAAGAAATTAGATTATCATAAATAAATTATCATAAGATTTGTATCTATATGTAGGTATTCTATTTCCAAGAATAAAATAAAGCATACAGATAATTTATGATCAAAGTAGTGGTGCTATTTTCTTACGATAACTATTTAATAATAACTATAAAACGAAAAGAAGAAATGGGGATTGTTTGTAGTAAAAATCTTTGTTAATATTTGATTATTAGATGATAGATTTGTGTAATGATCTAAGTCGAGATTCGAGAATATTCAAGAAATGCTGTATGGGTTACCTAACGTTAAGTGATCTTTCAGCGGTATCAAAGTGCTGATCAAAGTTATGTTCAATTTTTGTTTACATGATGTTACATTGTGGTATTTAAGTATTTGTCAAATGTGCCTCATTTATTGCAACGGCGTCTCATGATCATTTGTTACTATATTTCACCGTCATATTAGTTTTATAAATAAAATAAATGTATATATTTATAAATACATTTATTTATTTAGAATACGACTATGCAATGCGCCATTAACAGGAGAGTTACAGCTATAGAAAAAATTATAACAAAAAGAAAACTTCATGAAAACATCGTTTACTAGCAGTTGTAGGTACTATGCGTTGAAGTTAATTCCACGCTGTTAACTTATCATAGTTTACTTTCAACAATAATTATGAGGTACCACCATACTAAGATACTTATATTTACTGATAAAATACATCTTTAAAGTAAATATAATTAAATACAAACTATAATTAAATCATAACTAAGATTTTTAAAATGTATCTTAACTGTATTATTGAGGAGATATCATCTTCGGTGTGATGTAGAAAGAAAAAAACAAGTTTATCGAATAAAAATAAAAAATTAAGATTTTAACAAAAAAAAATAATATTGTATTCAATAGCAATTGTTTCACAACAAATTGAAATTCATTTCGATTTAAGATATATTAAAACATCACAGCTATATCTCTTAGCAAAATCTTACTAACTAAGATATTAATGATCGATACTGGCGAAGTATTCACCGATTAAAAAGTAAAGTCGCTAGAATAATAGAATATATAGGTGTTTTAAGAAATGAATAATTTGTCTCCGTTTACGAAATAGCTCAATGATAAAAAAATGGCTATAGGCGATATTATTGTAATATGACATTATATACAAGACGGTGATGAATTTAGCGAAAGAATGTCAAGATCGATTCCACTAAACGAAAATTCTTCAGCCTCTTACTTTTTTATTGCTTGTTAGGTCTTGAAATTTTCTATTGTTTTTTTTTCACTTAAATTAAAATTATAAATGATTTCTGTATCATTTCCCTAAATGCTAAAATTATTTTTACACATTAATTGCAAAAGTAATTGGTTAACTGGAGAAGAATTCGTTGGAAGAAAAAAATATTTTTAAATCAATGCGGAGGAACGTCAAAAAACAACAAAGTGCATCCAACATTTCAAGTTATGAAAAATGTCTTGCGTTGTATCCCAATAATAGAAAAAACATATAATATATATGTATAATATAGTCAGTAATTTTGTATTATTTGTAGTTCAATAAATTAAATAAATACTACTCGGTCTCGATAGTTTATATTTGAAAAAAAAATATACCATTACAAAGTTGATAGACACAATTAATTTTACTGCTTATATATTCAAATGTTTTGTCACGGATTGAAGCATTTTTTTCATTATTAAGAAACTCGTGTTTATAAGGCTCGTAAAAAAAGAAACGCGGAATATTCGCCCACCCCTGACTACTGTCGCCAATAAAAAACACCCGATACTGAAAAACGCGGCTGAGGATAAAAAGAAAGTTGGGGGTGACTCCTCTGATAAAAGTCTTTTTTAGCGTAGGGGAGGAAAAATAACAAATTGTGTAATCGACTCTGATTACATGACGTGTAATACACGTGTATGTATAATGAGCAAGGAGGGACCAGGGGATGTTTGGACTAAGATGCTTGGAGGGAGGTGTTATTGAGAAGACTGGTGTCTTGTACACCAAGTATCAGATCGGCTTGCTGAATATGCTTTAGAAAAATGTTTTTGAAAAGTTTTTTATTGCTGAAGGTTTTTATTACCTAAATACTAGTTTTTTCAAGACTTTTAAAAAAGAAAAACGTTTGCAAAAATACAGGTAAACAAGTCGTTAATTTTTTATGGCTATTTTTCTAATGATTATTCGTTTGCAAAATTTATGAGAAGTAGATAAAACACAAGAAATAAAATGTGGTCTAAAATAAACGAAAATGAAAAAAAGGTGTGTTTGGATATTTTATTATATATATATATATATATTATATAAGAGAGGCACATGACTAAAACATAAATACCATTGCATTAAAGTGCTGATGTGACGATTGAAATACCAGTATTGCAAAAAAGAAACAATAAAGCAAAAATTACAGCCGATTGGGATCGCAAAACTGGTGGAGTAAATCAAAATCGTTATCACAATATTTAATATAAAATGCCACCATATACCAAACTAGTTGACAAGTGATTTTCATTATTGATTTTCGTAAAATAACTTACTTTCGTAAAATAATGATTGAGAGCTTGGAAAACAAGGGCAAAAGTTTTTTGTAATCCTAAAATGTCGGGAAATCAAATAAAATGTTTTTTTGTAGATAAAACGTCTGAAAAAAGTGATGTAAAATCTTGTTACTAGTATTACCTTACTATTAACATATAATTTAGACTGTTTTGTGAATTTCCTTAAATAATTGCAGTGCTTGGTATACAAAACTATATAAACTGCCGCTTTTGTTACAAGTTCGATTTTAATTTTTCAAAATGTACATATCTAAGGTTTTTAAATTTAACTTACTTTGTATATGCAGAATGACATATCTAGATGATTTACGTCAAAATATGGAGGTTGCCGTATGTGCTCCAAAATCTCTCAATTCATCATTGGAATATATATTGCATGTGAATAAGAAAAAAATGAAGTTTCTTGATTAAATCTTATAACCTAAATTGATGTGGCCGTCGATATAAAAATCTACCTTATCCCTGATCCGGTACATATTTATTTATACATCGAAGGTAATTTTGCCGTATTTCTCCTTGTTTTGTTGAATAATGAATTGTCCACAAAAAAGAACGTTGGCGTTATAGGCACTAAGGCATCCAATCCCGGGATCCCGTTCGATTTTCTGATCCCGAAATCCCGGGATTGACATGGTTGCGATTCCGGGATTTCGGGATTGAGAAATTTTTAGCAAATCCCGAAAATTGATACGATTATGGAATTGCAAGAGTTAAAAAAAAATCCGGTGGAATAGTATAGCGAATTCAAGATTGGAAAAAGGCTCCGGTATTGGATACCCTAATAGGCACTGATAATTTGACTTTTGTAAACTGAAAATATTCCCTATTTTCACGTTTTTTCGCTTTTGCGATGTTCGATTTGCTTAATTGGTAAATGTTTCTCTAGAAATTTGTCTTTAATAAGTACACTCGTTCTAATTTTATCTCGTAAATACTCACTATCAAGTAAAATTATTAGTAACGATTGTAACGAGTATGCATCGTCAAAACATTATTATGTTTTTCTGCAATTCAACTTTATTTGGTGGATTGTGGAGGTATCAGATTGTCAGTTTATCGACAGTGACATAAGTATTTGATCTCTGTGTGCTTTTTGGGGGTGGGCATGTGATCCTCGTTGGTTTAACGCTTCCCCGAGGGTAGTTTTCAGGCCCATTAGGCTCGCATCCCTTGGCGCGTTGGACAAAAACACTGGCTCACTTTTTATTAAATGGCCAAATTTTCGAAATGAAGGCAATTACGATTTATTTCGTGTCTAGCGATAAAATAAAATACATTTTTCATCGGAGGGTTTCAAAGGTTTTGTTATAACAGCGTCCTGGAATAATCGTGAAATCTATCTGTCTACATTCGTTTCAATTTGATAACATGTGCGTAATTATTAACATAATATTTTTTTTGTTCCCAAATATAGATAAGTATATTATATATAAAGCAAATAATTCAGCGATGCTAAGTTTTCTTTACAAACATACTTTGATATTCTAAGGAATACATCATTTATTTTTATTCAATCAAAATACATATAATGATTAGAAGAAGGACTTAGTGTAATACAATATTAATAGGGTAAAATATCAAGGTATTTCAGTTCTACAGTTTTTTAAAAAGTTAAAGGTTGATAGCTATTTCGGCTTACGCCATCGTCAAAACTATTTCTAGTTCTAGTATCAACCTTTAACATTTAAAAAAACTGTAAAACTGAAATACCTTGATATTTTACCCTATTTAAATGGAGTTCTACCAAGTAAATTTTCTAGTTTCTAGTTTCTAGTTCTGACGATGGCGTAAGCCGAAATAGCTATCAACCTTTAACTTTTAAAAAAACTGTAGAACTGAAATACCTTGATATTTTACCCTATTAAAATGGAGTTCTACCAAGTAAATGCCAAATCAATAAATAATACAATATTATTTTTGCATAAACTGGCAAAATACTAAATGTTTATTTCCATACAGCTCTACATTGTAACATTGTCATTAATGTGGAAATTTATCGTCTGCATACACATAGCTGGTGTTGGTAGATAAACCGAATATTAATACTGTAACAACCGTATCGTTTGTTTATTTTTAATTCATATTGCGTTATTTTGTGTGTACGATCTTTTTGTTTTTTTTTTTTATGGAATAAGATATTTTCAAAGGCAGGGCGTGCGTAGGCCGAGACTAGTTCGGCAGGGAGCGGTCGTCGGCGTCGGATCGCCGAGTGCGGTGATTTTTTACAGCGATGCTCTCTATAAAGCCGATTGGTTTTGACTATTACACCGCTGGGAACAATATCCTTATATGGAATGTAAGGAGACGCCGGTGCTTACTTTTGTATGCGGCTGAAGAAGGTTTTATTGATTTCGCTACGTGTCATATTTGAAAAGGTCGTATTAAGAAAATATAATGTATTTCATGGTATTATTAATAAAAAATATAGTGACAAAGAGTACACATATAAAGAATTGGTATTGCCAACACAAATAAAGTTAAAAATAAATTGTTAATTTGTTGCATTGTTCAACATAATTATTAAATGATTTCACGCATTCTTATAGTAAACTCGATTTTTTATTTTAAGTGAAAATATATCTACGACTGGGACGATTTGTATCAAAATAAATATCACCGACGCCGTAGTAACATTACGATTTTTGTGAATATGTTAATATAATAATGTTACTTGTCTCGGATGATTAGAATAAGAGGTTATTGAACTAATAACATTCTTTTAAACAAAATACTATGATGCGAAAAAATATTGAGTAGGTAAGTACATTTGTAAAATTGGTATAATATCGACTGTGGAAAGGAAGAAGGACGAAACGCACAGTTTTTTTAAAACAGCTTTTTTTGATAATCACAATGTATCCAATTGATACAGGTTCTATCAAAAGAATGTAAGCTGCAAATGCCGAATTAGTATCTAAATTTAGCTTTTAAGTTTGGAAAAGATGGGCTTGTGAAAATTGAAACCAAGAAAAAAGACTGAAAAAAAGGTTTTTTCTAAACAATTTCTTAAATTAATATTAAATTGTGTCAATTAGACACGAGTTTAGAAGTCTTCATACACTTCAAAGTTGTGTTTATTTAATAATTTGCAGATTGCCAAAAATCATCAAAACACGTTTTTTGTGCCTCCTGTAAAATTCGCTATGTTTGGGCTACGTCCTTTTTCCGTTCCACAGTCGATATGTATATATAAGAAGTTTCACTTTTATTATTTTAAGAACCGAGTACAAATAATAAACAATATATGTATTTTTCAAAAAAGTACATACTGATATAGAATATAAAAATATTCATTCTTATTTACATGATGAAACAAAATGAACAATTTAAAAAAAATATTTCGTATGTGACATTATAAAAAACGATCAAATTTATTTTCTGCTAAATGCCATCATTATTATTATATTCTTTTACTTATTCTGCTAGCTAGCTTTGTGACATTTACTATGAAGAGAAATCACAAACATGTCTAAGGGATAGATGCCATTTACAGCTTATCCTTTTCACTTTCAACCCTTTCGTTTTCAAAACTGTTACTATCATAGGCGCCGCGATGCCATACCAAAAGGCGCTTCGTAAAAAAACATGTTTATTTTTCTATCAATAATTGTGAAAAATTTATTAATTTTGATTCAAATAGAAATAAATATTTACAGTCTTTTATTCTATATATTTTTATAAATGTCTTTGATTTTCTGATATAATTATATTGTGTAAATTAAGTAAAAATTGTTAACTTAATTACAGCCTGTAGATTTTGATGTGAAAGTAGATGTCAATGTTAAGTTTATGATGACAAAAAAAGCATTTGTCGATTCCATTTGCTTAAGCCCATATTAAAATCTATTCTTTAAAGTTATAATACACTTAAGCCCAAACACGTGATATTTTTATTTAAAAAAGAAGTTGAAACTTATGATAGTTATTGGCATATTTGCTGAAAAAATGATATTCTGTACCTTCAAACTTTAAGTCCTTAAATTTTTAAGTACCTACGTCTATGGTATCTATTTGCATGGTCACTAGTAATTTGAAGCCTAAGGTTTTTTCAACACCGTAAAAAGGGTTTTTAGGAAAGTGTGGAAGGTAAAAAAGGGATTTTACCCCATCTTAAGGGGGAAACAAACTTTTATGGAAAGGCATTAACCCTATGCTTACCCTATAAACCAATTCCCCTCTTACCTATGATAAGGGGACACTTATTCTAATGGCAAATGTTAATAAATTAATGAATTTATACCATTTGAGCCGCGATCGCAGAACAAGTGAATTATAATAAATACAATATATGAAGTATAATTTTTAGAATTGATATTGTATTAGGCAAATAAACTATAAAGTTTTCTTGTGATCTAATTTCTTTAGACTATGCATGTTTATTTTTAGTATATCCTTTATACATTAAATTTGAAACACTCAGTTGCTTAAATATAGAATTAATTTATATTTGAAAAATGCATAGTAATTTTGTGGTAGTACAAGGCAGGTCTACTTCGTTTATTGATGACATGATGAATCATATGAGAAAACTAGAAGAAACTTGACTCCTTGACCTCTCTAAAAAATATTAGCTGCCAATATAAAGAGATACTGGGTGTGGACGAATGGATTGAGATTTCAGGATAAAGATTTATGGAATATGTTTTTGAAAACGGCCATCATTTGATTGGTCTTGATGACATTTTTGATTTTTTTTTCGATCTGAAAAGATTTTTTTTAGGTGAAATAGGTTGTTTTAATTATACATAATAAAATAGATCTATTTGCTACCATTAATCCATTAAAAGTTATACCTAATTAACACAATATATAGTGGTCTGTAAATATTTGTAATGAACGTTGGTATTAAAAAAAAAGTCTTTAAGACGTCAAAAATGAGTTGGTGCTAAATTTTAGAAAACATTTTGATTAAATTTACTTCTCACATTCATGCTGCTCTCTTTTTTAAACCCTTTCAAAGCCTCGGCACCAAAAAAACTTCAGTGTATTTAACCTTTCTTGAATTCTAGACGGGTTTTACAAAAGCTTCTTATACTAAAGAATCACTCTGTGAGTACAATATTTGCTTTTATTTTTGATAGGTCGCTTGGTAATGAGTAAATTAATTTCAAAAGCAAAATGCTCTATCTACCTTTCGTTACTTCTTTTAAATAACAATTGTTTAATTAAAGTACAAATTTCTTCTCATGAAAATTATCATTCGATGAAAAAAAGTACTAAAAATAATATATATTTTTTAAATGTAGTAACATATAATCTAATAAAGCTATAAATTTGGTTTGAAGGGTTCTCTCTGAGTTAAGAATAAAAATAATGAATACTACCTAGGTATATTCACAATGTAAAGATTCAACATTAATAATACTTTTGCAACTTATTGTTTATATATTTTTTTTGTAGCAACCTTCAAATAATTTAGTAAAAAATGACAAAAATTGTACCCGATAATGACATATTGAATGCTGTACTTATGAAATTCGTATTTTAAACTTTTTGTTCTATAGAATCTAGGTTTGTATAATACAAATATTATTTTTTTATTTGGGAGTTGTATCGAACGGTAGAAACATATGCATTTTATCAATTTCAATAACTAATCGGACACATGATATTATGTGTTATATTATATACTCTAATGCTAACTGTCGAGTTTTAGTACTTTTTATTCATACATAAAGGAAAAGTTTTACATAACATAATATAAAGGCAAAGATAGAGATGGATGTGGAAAGTATAAAGGGTTGTGGAAAATTCTAGAGACAGCCAGGCGTTAGTCTCGCGCTTCCGTGAACAGACAGCCGTCTCTTGATTTTAATGACACGCGGTATCGTCTAATATGAGATAATTCTAAATGTGTTGTCGTTTGAGTCAAACCTTTAGTAAAATTACTTTTTATTTAATAGAAAAAAATAAAAAAAAATGATTACTCAACTACGACGTTTAAGCAGATTTACAAATATAACTATAAAATTTGCTACATTCAAAAACTATGTATTTTAATTATCACTCCACTGCGCACCGCTCAATTGTTTCAAATATTTTTCCGATCCAATCCGATCATATTATTATATATTCAATTGTTATCACGAACTACTATTCAGGGGTAGGCTCAAAGGGGCTCGCGCGAGCCCCTTGTTAATTTTTAACAAGTCAATATCCTTATATCAAATGAGTACCTAGAAGAAATTTCTGTATATGGTATAAACTTATTATGATACATAAATTTTTACTCTTAGAAATATTAAAAAACACCCATCCGTTTTTGTGTATGTTCATGTAAAAAAAATACGGTGTTTGATGCATATTTCTTCTAGATGTTCAACTTAACATTTTCGGAACGATGATTTGACCGATTATCTCTTTTATTTCACACGTACACATTAGCTACTTGTTAACGTATCAGCAGCCCATCACTGCTGTCATTATGTTACGTTTTTGATCATTTGACTACTTTCACATTGTTATTTGATTAACTACATATTAAATAAAGTAATAACTAATAAAACAAAATCGTTAACTGTAAATTATGGCTGATTTTAAAACTATGAAACAAAGCAACGCATTGAATAAATTATTTCAGTAGAGTAATTATTTAAAATAATGTAATGTTGTATAAAGTATTAACCGAATACCTAAATATATTTTTAGTAATATAGGCGTGTGAAAATAAAAAAATATTGACGACCTGGATACTTTGATGTTTGATTTGCATAATAAAACGAACCCACTTGAGATATACGTAAGACACGATGTTAGTATTTGACTTTGCTAGAAACGAAATTCCCTAATTTTCTTAGTGAAACTTCTACCTAAACAGATTAAATCGAACTAATAATTAATTATTTTCGATTCTATCAATCAAAATTAATATTATAATCCTTTTTTTTATAAATAAACTTGATATTTGATTCAAGTTTGTATGTATTAATAATATTTTTAGTTGAAAATTTACACGTGCCATATTACCTCCATTTGGTGACATAGCGAGCTTTCACGCGTCTCACCTGCTTTTAAGGTGGATTTTAAATTAAACCCACTGAAGAACGGAAATGAATATTGTTTTGTATAGCCAACATAACGTAGAAATGGAAACGTGTGCGCTAATGACGATGCCGATAAAGGCTATATTACTTCTCCGTTCGATACAAAAGTGAGCTTTATGTGTGAAGTTTCAGAAGCTTAATTTGCTTGGCAACGAGCATTTGCTTTTAGGCAAAATAAAACGTTCTCATATAATCGTGTGACTGATGTCTGCCATTAGAACTTATATATATATTTACATACGAAACTTTTAAAAACAGAAGAACCTTTTCAAAATGTTGATTATTAGCAAAACGAGTTTTTCTTTGATTCTGTCTTTACATGTATACGTAAGCACATAAACACATAAATTAATGTGATTTGTTTGATAATTTTGACTGAAATCTTATTTTTATTGTATAATTATAAAAACTTTGTAATTCAAAAGTAATGTTGTAATTTTTTTTATTCAATGACTTGTTGCTGAAATAATAATCTCTGGTGGTAAGGAAATATAATAAAAAATAAAACATTGATGAATTATTCCATGTTTTATAACTTATTAAGTTTATTCGTAAACCTTGCTATTTAAAGTTTGACGATGCTTCTCAAAGAGGCGAAACTCGTGTCTCATTTTGTAACACATCAAAGTTAAATTAAATTTGATATTAGATACAAAGTTATAGCACATAAATTGTTTTTATTTTTTTGGTATTTTATTCAAGTAAGGTATTTATTTATTTTTTAACTCATTTAAATTAAACATGTTTGTTACAAGATTAATTAAAAAAGCTCAAAATCATAGCTTACTTAATTAATGTTTTAATGTATTAAAAATTGGGTGAAGAAAAAGCAAGCTAAGCCACTAAGCGTTTCGTATACATATACCTGTTTATACAAAACATTAAAACCAATTAAAACATGTCTATAATTTTTTAATGTATTATATTCTGTAGATAGTTTTTCATGAAAACTTAAGTAAAAAAAATACATAGGAAATATATAGATATACATATATAATACAGTATCTTTATCAAGTATTATCCTCATTAAATTATAATTTTTGAAATCACATTACGTTTATAGAAAAAAATATAATATTAGATTGACTGTATCTAAAATGGTTGTAAAACGCTAGATTGTATTGATTATTTATCCTTTTTTTCAATGCATTTTTCTTCATAATTTAGTATTGGATGTATTCAGTTCACATTAACCTTTATTTCAGAATTTTTAGTGAAGATAGTAAAAACGTGAGTTTTATTTTAGATGTGATATTCAATGATCCATAAAGAAGACAATCGAGAAAATACAGTGAATATTTACAAAGGAGAAAATAATGTTAATGTATATAATGCACGTACGAGCACATCTCTGGCAGTAGCTTACCGGTGAAAAAGACTTACCTTTGAAGTACCAAGAGAGCTTTCTTTGTGCAAGGCGACGTCTTCGGCGCTACTACGGCGGTGCTGTGGAGTGGCGCGGAAGGTTGTCGCGCAGTCGCAGGGCCACGGACGGAATCTAGCCGTCCCTGTCTGGGCGAACGATCGCGGTGGCGGCTAACCTCCGCGCTTGGTTTGCGGCCCGGGAAATGTGTGTCTCGGTGCGCCGATGTCGGGCGTCGCGGCGCCACAGGCTCCGCCCAGAGAACCCCCCGCCGACCCCGCAAAACCTAGCACTGAGAAGGTGCTTGGCGGATTTAAGACGGCCGCACACCGCCGACCGACGAGGTTAATTATTTGCACCGCGACTGCGACGTCTGCATCTGTTTCTTGATGAACTTTTGAGGAGTTCATTTTGCCGTTGCCCAATGATGAGAATACTTCTAAATGCATATAGTATTTAATTTTTCTCGTTTCGAATACATTCTGTCAAACTCCCATAAATCTAACAATCATATAAATAACCCCGGAATGCTTCGATTCACGAAATTTTATGATGAAAAATCGTAAAAAAATAGAATTAGGATTTGATGAAAAATTGAAATAAGTAAAGTAAGTTTTTGTCCCCAAATATATAATAAAAGAAACAAATATATCAGTTCTACTTAGCAGTTTTAAAAACCTGAAATATAATAATTTGACTCGTTCATTATTACTTAAAACATCGTTAAAATTATACCTATTTATAGCTGTATGTATGAAGATGTACAAGGCTTTATTATTTGAACAGTGAAAGTATATAACTATATAAAAATGTAATTAAATCACCCAAAAAAAATGTATTGCAGACTTTTTAGAAAAATATTTAATAAAATTTTAACAGATCATCAAAAAGAAAATATTTTTTAACAAATGAAAATAGATTTTTTAAATAAACCAGGTAAATCTGGCTTAATAAGATGTTCCACAGTGGAACGGGGAAGAAAGAGAAAAATGCGGGATCGCTCGTTTTATGCGAGGCTGGCGTCTTGAGGCGGCGCTGGTTGAGGGCCGGAGGGCGGAGGAAGGTGAGATCCGAAGAGTCGGGAGGGTGAGGGGCGGGGGAGGACGTCTTGTCGCCCGCGATGTGGTAGTGGTCGCGTGATGGTGTGCGCGGCCAAAGACTATCATCCCAGGGCGGTTGCCAAAAAAGCCGCAGTAAAAAAATTCGGCAATTAATTTTAGATGCTTAACGACGGCAGCTGGCTCAAGTGAAAACTTTTCAGATTTTATGTACCAAGTACTTAACGTAATAATTTACTATTGCTATTTATATTGAAATTTGTATTCGCTACATATTCCAAAGTTTCAGTTTTAATAGAAATTTTTTTTTCAAATTTATTAATAAGATATAGACCAGTTTTGTTAATAAATTGATAGATATTTATTTATATTGAAGACATTATCTTTGAATATTAAAACAAATATTAACAAGAAAAAAAAGTATAATACAATAATAGTGTTGCTAAAAAGACTTTTTGTCTAATAAACAAACCTTATGCTGAAGCCAATAAATCGAGCGGCATATTTTCATCGATTGGTACACAATAAATAATAATGATTTAAAAACATTTCATATTAATAAAGATAAAATTCCAATACGAAATCATCCTATGATGTATTTACATGAATGGAGAGAAAATAAAAGAAAGATACTTTTTATGATTAATCTTTTCATATACTCAAGAGCCGAATAGTTTTTGTAGCTACGTTATACCATCCCATTTCAGTACATGTATGGGTATCTGTCAATCTTTGCTGTTTGGGTTAGTTTAAAATTTTTTCCCACAACGAGATAAGTTGTATCTCAAATTTGGCTTATTTGACCAGGAACTTAGTCGTGCTGTATAATCAACGTTCAGGATGTATAATAAAGATTATGACTACTCGTAATCTGGCAAACACTAAAATTGCTATGCTACACAGATCTACTTCAAAGACATTTAAATCCAACAAAAAATCAATGTAATATTCAAATGACTTTTTGTCTGAGACAAATGAAAAATTCACGTTTGAGTGTTGTCGTGAATACTTTGGACTATTGGAATATAAAATGGTTTGTACGTAGACAACATTTAACATTTATTTTAAAATTTTAATATTAAACCATGCTAGATGTATTACTTTGCTTAAATATGCCATTTCAATATATATTACATTTTTTAATAATGCATTGAAAAAAACAGTCGATTAAGTCTACACATATGTACGAAATAACAAAAAAAAAATACGTATCAAATATTTCATTATTCAAAAAGTATAATATATTTTCAATCCATAAATATTGAATATTTAGCATACATTAAGGAATGTAGAAAATTCGTTACAATAAAAAAACATTATTTTTTTTGACCTTAAAAAATGCCTCTAACAATTTATTCTTTTCTCGTGTTGACAAAAAAACAAAGCACGACGAACGAAACCAAATGATGTAGAGTTGGTACAAAAAAGTTTTTTATTTTTAAAATATTTACTATTGAATTATCAGTAATATTATTTATATGTTTTGATATTTCAATGAAAAGACTGATTTATTAAATTCAGAAAAAGTTTATATGAAATTTTGGCATTTTAAATATAAATTATATTCACCAATGAAAGGTTTACATATTAATAAAAACACAATATTACTTTGTACTTACTTTATTTAAAGGGTTAGGACCGGTTTCGCTCAATGCTTGCAATGAGCGCGAGGATAAAGTGAGAAATAAAGTACAAAGGAATATTGTGTTTTTATTAATATAATGCCTTTTCACCTAGTATTGACAGTGAACACCCTAAAAAAGGTTTACATATATTGCTTAAATATCTATAAACTTTTTCTGTTATATTTATTATAATATATACATCAAATTAATTTAATGAAATGTATGACTATTGTGAATAACGTTATTATCTTCAACGTATACGCTGTCAGTAGTAATTATTTGAAAACGTCTATGGATAACGTAAGAATTTTCTTTGTTTATTTTTTTCCGCACGTCCCTGAAGAAAAGAAAGCGACCACCGTTCCCCTCCTCCCGCGGCCTCTTCCCGTCTTGGGGCCAACCAACGACGTTCTTTCGGTCGTTTTATCGCCTTCTTCTTCCACACGAAAGTATACCTTCATACTTTTCCCGCTTCCCGCCCTATCCTATACCCGTAGCACAGTATAGGCAATATAAGCACGCGGCCATAGACAATGTCATATCTACCCGTTGCCAAGTATAATGAATATATGGCGGGTTTCTTTCGCCGCGCTGGGGAGAGACGTTCACTTCTTTCGTTCTGCGACGAGGTTTTCAGTTTTGATGTTAAGATCGAGCCGCGACGGCGACGGCCACCAGCCACGCACTGCCAACACAAATCTTTAGAGGTTTTTTCGTTCGCGCGCCAAATACGATCTTTTCTACGTTTGAACATTTTCCCGCCGCGTTCGACGGAACTCGTTTAAATTTTGACAGTTCAAGTGACAGTTAAAGTTTGTTTTCGTGAGATGTTATCATTCATATTTGACAGTGTTGGATTTTAAAATAACTATATTTAAATTACAGATTGCGGTAGAGGTAAGAAGTGATAAAAATAATTTTAAATAATTTAAACTTTATGATTAAAAATCGTCTGAAATCGAGTTGATTAGAATTAAATAATATTTGTTGATAAATATAACAACCAGTTTTAAGAAAATCATGCCCAGTCGTGAACATAGTTGAAATTATTAAGCTATGCCTCGATTCACTTTCTGTTAAGCTTTCTCGAACAATTATTAAAGTTGTATGTAAAGTTTAGCGAGTATGCTGCATTATTGAAAACCGCGACTCAACCTTTATCGCATTAAATCATTTGTGTAAGCAGTAACTGCGAGCTTTTGGTTTCTTATCAACACCTTGCCACCTCTATGTTATTGTTTCTAAACAATGCTTTCTTATCAATTTCAAAGTTTGTATTTATAACTTCAATTTAATTACTCACCTGTACATTTACAGCCGTATATTTTTTAAATAGAATATTTTTTCTTTTTACAATTATCTTTTTTAAAAATCGTACGATACAGCTCCGTAAAGTGTTAAATTGTAAAATTATATCGCATTTTATTTTTAAAAATAAAATTATCTATTGTCTCTTTTTTTAATGACTTTGTTGCAATTAACATTAAATAATCAAATTGAAAGAAAACATGCAAAGTGCGATAAGGCTCAAAAATCTACTTTTAAGAATTTAGTTTTCTTCAGTAATTATTAAATATATCATATAGATTGACAAGCCCAAGTACAACATTAGATATTTAAAAAAAACGATGATGGGGCGCAAGTAAAATACTACTTTTAGATATACAATGTTTAGTCTCATGAATAAGAAACTTCTTAGCAAACAGTTAAATGAGATGAATGGGCCGCACAAAAAGTGTCGGGTCTTGTCATTAAACAATATATTTTTATTATTTTACTCAATGAGTAGATTTATGATTGATATTAAAATATTTAATTTCACAGATTAATATTTGTATTATTAAAATATTATTTAAGATATGCATTGAATAGTATGATTATTATTTTTTGTTGACAAAATAATTAACGCAATACATTAAAAAATATTTGAACTAATATGAAATGGTTTTTATTATTTTACAGTGAAATGCGATAATGCATGAATAGTTCATACTTTTAAATTAAATAATATCTAAGCTTAGCTCATCACTACTAAATACCAATAATGAAACTTGAAATCTTTTTCTAAATAATGATCGTCTTTTATTCAGCGTTATTGTAAAAACATAATATATGTAGGTGTCAGTTTCAAAAAATTATCACACCGATGCCGTTGTAAGATTAATGTAATTTTACATGTTAATCCAATTGTATAAAGGAAGTGGCGTCGATGGGTCCCCTATGCAACCCATCGCTAGGTTTCCCTCACTATATCTGACTACTGCACCAATCCAACCCTTACAACAATAAGTTTTTCATAAGTCGTGGACCGTCGGAATTCAGAATTATATTTTAAAAATATCTTGTCAATATCTAATCGTAAATAAAAGTAGAAACAAAATAAAAAACTCATTTCACAAAAAATATACAAGAGAAAAAAAAATATTTCTTTAAATCAGTATACTATTTTGTAGAGAATTTTTTTATATAAACTTAACATGGTTTAGCAAATAGTTTCAAATTTCTTTAAACGCATTGAAAAAACGTATTTTTTTTTTAGATTTTTTTACGATTTTTTTTATACACGTATCTTAGATTCAAAAGATATAAAGTATCGTCGGAAAAACAGTTACTGTATATATAAAAATAAAACGCAACCTATATTATTAGCTATGCAATTTATAATGTTTCTAAAATCATTTTAGCACAGACTTACCAATAAATTATAAAGTTTTAAAACACACACGACAAAAATCTACAAAATAAAATGCTCATTCACTTCGAAAAATAATTCATTAAAATCAAATGAGGAGAATAAAAATTATAATTATATCTGTATATTATTATTTGGTTGTTCTAAAACTAATGCATGATTAAAATATTCGACATTGTGTGGCAGAACGCCATGAAACTAAGGGAGTGAGAACAAGGAATGAATCATACATAATTCGCTTCATCCCTAAAAAACACCCCTACAATTGATTCTCAAAATTTACATCGATTTTAAAACAAAATTGATTCGAATTCGTAGGCGGTAAATGGTTTTAATTTTTAATGATGCATGTGCTATGTCTGGCCGGGAAAAATATAGAAAAGAGTTTTAAAAATAAAGCGATTTTTTATTTAATTTAAGCTGTGAACGATGCAAAAATTCCTTGTCGGCTTTCTTTAAATATGGTTAAATGCTAACACAGTTAAAATGAATTATTAATCTATATTCGGCGTTACATACACGGTAAATGTTCAGTGCCCTCGTAAACAGACATTATATTGGCAAATAGAAAATTCTGTGCCATATTATCAGTTATTCCAACCATGGTTATTAATCTGTTGCAATATTTCATTAATTGTTTCAATTTGAGACAATATCATTATTCAAAGTAAACAAGATGTTAAAAAATAAATACAGTTTATGTTTCACTGTTCTGAATACACATGCATCTATAATTTACCGTTATTTATGTTTTGACCTGATGTGTGGTGGTGGATTTTTTTTTTTTTTTTATTATGTCTGCTCCCAGTGTGGAGCATATGGACTCCTAATGGAGTTTATCTCAACAGAAGTGTTTCTACGAGAACTGCTTGTTACTCAGTTGCTCAACCTCTCTTTTTCCGAAGAGAGAAGGAATAGGAGGGTAGGGCTAGGACAGAACTAGTGGTTAGCTAGTCGCTCTCCATACGCCCCGTTTATAGGATAGGATAGGATAGGAGTAGGGAATTTAAGACATCACATACATCCATGCCTTCGAACAGAAATTCATAAATCGATTGAAAAATCAATTTATAAAACTGTCCGTACTGGGATTCGAACCCGCGACCTCCGCAACCGAAGCCAACGACGTTGACCACTCGACCACACAGGCGGCTATAGAACGCGGCGGTGGAATAGCGGTAGTTTATTTTAATATTTCTATTATTTTAGTTGCCGAAAATTGAATAAGTAAATAAAACAATCTCCTGATTTTTAATTACGATGTGCATAACACAATTGAATAATTTGAATATTTATTATAAAATATGTTTGCCAGCATTTGATAGTTCGGTTCGTAAAGTAAACACTAAAAGTAGTTTGCAAATCACTGAACTTGCAGTAGTACTCAGCGGGTGCATTATTTGGCAAAGTTGCACGCACGTGCGGGCGTTTCATTTCACCAATCAGCTGTTTTTCATGCCACGTGCTAGGGAGGGTGCATGTTGTAAAGCACAGGAACCAAAGTGCAAAGGGCAAAGGGGAAATGCATATCTAACGAGAATGCAGCGAAGAATTTTTTTCCTCTCTGGCTTCTTCATAAACAAGTTAGAACATATGCACTGTAGATTTCTTTATACATATTTCAAAAGAGATTCTCATAAAAATTAAATCACATTATTTTTCTTTTAAAACCATAATATCCTAAGAAAGTGCAACGGGTATTATTTACGACTTACTTGATTAAATGAGCCCTTAAGAAATGAAGTGAGTTAAGTAGTAAAATGGTAAAACTTTTATATTGCACTTTTAAGTACAATCACTACTTAACTTAGTGTTTTGATGGATTGCATATTTTTATTTTAAGAATACATCACTATTGCAGTGTGTTTTTACTTAGCTAACTTCACTTGTACGACACCTTAAGACACGCGGAATGTTATAACGCATTCAAATATTTCATTTCAAATATTTTTTTCTAAAATACCACTTGTCTCACTTCACCTCTCATGGGCTCATTATATTGTTGTTATTTTAAGTAAATTCTCCATTATTTAAAAGTCAGAAGTTCATGTATTTTTTTTGCCTTTTTGCATTGTTTTTGACAAATACAAAGATATATTATTGTAGAAAATTTTATAATCTTAAAAATACTTAAAGAATTTCTTGTAAAATCAAATGCAAAAATAATATTTCGTAAATTGTTATGTCTGAAAAAGTATTCCTCTGAAATCTGATATCTTCTGTTTTTATTCATCTTGTAATTTTTTTGCAAGTGGGATATCGAGACATTTATTTGAAATAAATCACTTTTATATTTGCAATATTCCTCACGAAACCATAAAGCAGTAACGCGGATTTATTTTTGGATAAAAAACCTCCCACAAAGAGATATCAAAGTTGCGAGGACGTCAGCGAGTAAGTCATGTCAAATCATTGTTACAATCGAACGAATTTCATATAACGTCATAAGTCAAGCATTTTCCCAATCGATATGAGATCTCAGCAAAAGGAATAAAGCTTATTATGGCTCGTCTGCCATATGTGAAATTGGAATTTGGTGCTTGTAACGTATTGATAAAAGTGAATGCGCAGTCAAACAGATCAAAGGAATCTGAAGAAAGAAAAATAAGTACAATGCTTTTCGTCCGTATGATACCGGCAGATGAGTTGAAATTTTTTGTCACATACCAACTTATGTATCTATGTAACTTTTTTTAAAAAATATATAGAAAATTTGAAGCCAGCTGAAATAAAGTAAATGTTCTTAGGATAAATTCAATAAATACTTAAAGATAATTATTTTTTTAGGAAAAAAATATTAAATAATTGTTATCATTCTAGAATTCATTCTTGAGATCTCAATCTCGGGATCAGACGGAACTGTGTTTAAGATCCGTTTATATTTGTTTTAATCTTCGACTTCGTTCAGAAAACAACAATCCCAGATGACCGTTACCTCCATTATGAAGCTATTCGAACTCGAGACGCTGTCATATTTGACGAATCTGTCAAGGATATTCAAGTGACCGACCGACGTATATTATATATCTGAAAGTCAATATGGGTAAAATCAATTTGCTTTGCAAGAGTGCTTGCCTAGAACCAGACTATCCTCTGACGAGCGTAGGATAAGCATTGAGAGAGTCGACGGATTTAGGTGTTTGGGAGTACACACCATTTGAGATAGCAATCCACATATAAAGCTTTAAAGGTACCTTTCAATGAGAAAAATCTGGGACTCACAGCTCTGTTCATTCAGAACAAAGTGCTACACATTCAACGCAAGTATCATGACAGTTCTATTTGTTTGTTTCTGTTGCACATTATTAAAACACATGATAACCGTATACAGTGCTTTGAAAACAGATGTTTGTAGCGAATACTAGGGCTATGGTGGTTTGAGTTTGTAGTGGATTTTCTAGTCCTTTAGTATTTTAAAAAGAAAGAGCGACGATAGACTTAGTTTCAAAATGTGCTGCAGATTAGGGAAAAGAGCCTGAGTCCTGCGTATCCCATTTAATAACCAGATGGATTACGTCATCCTGAAAAAGCCCCTGATGACTATGTATAGGATGTACACGGTGGATATACGGGACGGTGTGACGACCTGGAAGGAAGCAAAGAGACTGGTGGTAGACATACAATATTGGAAGCGCCGTACTTAAATTAAGATATTCAGACCGAAAGAAATGTAAAACATTTTGTAATTGTAGTTCTTTAGTTGACTAGTTAAAATAATATAAAAAAATAGTTTTTATTTAAAAATCATGTCAATTTTTTCCAAAGAATCAAATAGACTCCTAATGGAACTTATCTTAAATACCAAATATTCTACGAGAACTGATCGTTACTAAGTTACTCAATCACTCTTTTTCAAAGAGATTAAGGATATAAGGATTAGGCTAGGACAAGACTAGTGGTAAACAAATTGCTCCCGATTTGCCCTGTTTTAAAGTTTAAATAGGTGGGACAATTTTTACATCACAGAAGTCAACGGTTACTAGGTACTACACACATATGCTCCTCAAAGTATTTCTAAAATTTTTGTATAAATAACCATAATAATGACTTTAATAACGCACAATTCCAAATCTCATAAAACGTTTAAGTACTTTATATTTACAAACTGTTAATTTGAAATATAACTGGACGTTTTTCAAAGTGGTAAAAAAACGATTGTTTTAGGTTGTAACAAAGAACATTAAAAAAAATTCGGAAAGAAAAACAATGTGACCTTAATTAACGAACTATAGCTTTTTAAACCAGTATTTTAACATTTACTCAAATATGGAGAATGGATTGAATAAAATTAATAAAAGTGGAATGAAAAATCAGTGGTTGTGATCATTTTGTGAAACACAAGTGATTTAGATAAGTATAGCATGCACTTGGCGAGTGAAGTGAGTTCAACAAGCGGGCCGGGGGCCGAGAGTGGTCCCGGGCCCGGGGTCCTTTCAGCTGAGCTGCTGGCCGAACGGACCTTGGACGGACTGATGGCAGAGCACCCCGGTGAACTTGTTCGGACTGGGTGTCCACACGTGGTGAGTTTAACCAAAACATATTTAAATTAGATCGTTTATTGCACTTGGATTGAAATAAATAAACCGTAATAATGACTTTTTGACTTTTAGGTATTTATTTATTTTATTTCAAATACAAAGACCTTGTTATAACAGTACACAAATATTCTTTGCTGTGAGCGATATTGGCACTATAACATCACGAAATTTGATTATATAAAATTAGAAGAAAAATCAACACATAACGATGGAGAAATTTATATTGTTTCTAATCCTAAAGAACTCTTGAATATAACGTGTCAAATCGTTTTAAATACTATCTCTTCTTTACATGAAAGAGATTTCAATACAATCATCAAATTGTATAGAGCAATGTAATTTAGCGACGATTGTAGACATATAATATTAATCCTAAAAGATTATTTTGAAAACAAATGAAGATATTTTTAGGTCATATTATTTTCTTAATTTTTCATAAACTTTTTAAGCAATTCTGAGTATATTTTACTCACCGCTTAAGACTTATGTAGTTTTAGAAATTTCATGAACGCATCTCCATGATTTCAAGTCTTTTTCGTGCTATTTTTAACGCGATTTCCTGTGGAACCGCATAAAAAGGATCAAGTGTATTTGGTATCGAAGTTTTCACGCCGACGGTGTAATAATACGAGCCAGTTATGACAAAAACGTTTTAATAAAAGAAACAAAGTTAAAAAAAACTGATTTTCTATTTAAATCATGGTACCCTTCCGATTATTTATCTGTTATTTTAAATACAATTATTTACTTAACAATAAAAAAAATGTTTCGTAATATTTGCAAATAGCAATGATAAATAGATTGAAAAAAATCTTTCAACATCGCTTACTATATTTTGTTTTAAAAGAGATAAATACGTGTCACATTTTTTTACACAATCTTTTGAATTACAGTTATCAAATTTTATTTAATATTAATGTTTCTTTCATTTTAAATTTGGTAATAGGTGATGTGTTTTTATAGTACCAATTAGATAAGAAAATACAAAGTTTCACACCAGTTTAATTAGATTGCCAAAAAAAGATTGGCGAAAAAAGATTTAGAATTTATTATAATTATTCGTCAATCTATCACAGTGACAATTTTTAATTGAAAATAATATACGGTATCTCTTTTAGTTGATATTTTTCATATACTACATTCAAATATATTGTTGTAATGTCTTATTAGTAGATATGTGTTATATGAGTGAAAGAAAATTATATCCAGATTACATTATACTAGCAAATGATTTTTGGAAACTTATTTCAAATATAAAATCGAATCGATAAATTTGCCAATTTGGAAGAATGCAGTTGCTTTTAAAAGGAACAAAAGCCTGTTAGATCTACAAATGTAATGACAAATAAATCAATTTTAATTTAATATATTTAAGAAAACTATTTATATTCAGACAACCACTTATGATACAGTCGAGATATACGAAATATAAATATTTTAATGTTAAATAATTGTAGCTCATACGGAAAAAAAACTTAATTATATTTTATTTTGAGCTTCTTGTACTGGCGATTTTTATCTAATGAACATAGTGTTCCATGCAACCTTTGGTTATTAGAAATGTTCATGGCACGATCATTTTATATTGAATATGGTTCAAATTAGTATTGCTGACACGATGTTAAAGTATATTGAAACTATCTCAGTCATATGTGCCGTGTGATCATGTCTATTGTATGGTGTGTAGGTGTGCACGGTACTTCCACCCCACTGGCGATCGAATAAGACGCTTCCGGTGGCGTTCAAGGTGGTTGCGTTGGGCGACGTCGGCGACGGAACCGTGGTGACGGTTCGCGCAGGAAACGACGAAAACTACTGTGCTGAACTCAGAAACTGTACGGCCGTTATGAAGAACCAAGTCGCCAAATTCAATGATCTACGCTTCGTTGGAAGAAGCGGTAGAGGTTTGTACTATTTCAATTTTACTATGTTGGTTTAGGCTAACTCAAAAGTTTTTACATTTTATAGTAACTAAATCAGAAATGGAAAAAATTGCCATATTGGATGGCCGCATTTATTTGCTTGTTACCAAAAACGTGTGCATTGTAGCAACTTCGATATAACTAAAAATGTTTGTACACTTTTGTGAATTAATGAACTAAATGGATTTTGACCGCACTTGATGAATAAGATGGCCACGATTTCTCCACCCTTTAAATAGATATCTCGGAATATATACCTTTAATGTTGGAAATATCTCATAATTTCAATAATAATTAAAAAACGTTTGTCCAGAATCCAACATTCGGAGGATTCCGATTGTATTCAAAACAAGTTATAAAAGGTATAGTAATAATATAATTTTTGTAAGATACAGTGTCTTAGTAAGGTGTAATCATATAAAGCGATAGTAATATTACAGTTATACAATCATTAAAAGATCTATAATCAAGAGTTAATAATAGTTATAATATCAATTAGATTAGGTCAACCGTTATATCTATTTTGAGGTATACATAGGTAGAAGTCACGCATCAAAAACCTTATGTCATGTCCGCTCCCAATGTGGAGCATATGGACTCCTAATGGAGTTTATCTCAACATATGTGTTTCTACGAGAACTGCTTGTTACTCAGTTGCTCAACCTTTCTTTTTCCAAAGAGAGTAGGAATAGAAGGAAAGGGCTAGGACAGGACTAGTGGTTAGCTAATCGCTCTCGATACGCCCCGCTCATAGGATTGGATGGGTGGGAGGGGGGAATTCAAGACATTACATACATCCATGCCTTCGAACAGAAATTCATAAATCGATTGAAAAATCAATTTATAAAACTGTCCGTACCGGGATTCGAACCCGGGACCTCCGTAACCGAAGCCAACGACGTTGACCACTCGACCACACAGGCGGCAATATCACTTGTACTTTTTATTATATATTTTTTTATCGAATAAGTAAAATGTTTCAAATAATCTATTATGTAAAAAAATTTTCAACGTTAATATGCTATCAAAGTAATACTAATAAAATTCGATGATTACTTTCAGGTTACGCAAGTTGTTATTCAACCCCTACTCAATAATATTAAACTGTTGATGGCAAGTTGTCCATATCACATGACCTACGGTAAATTTATATGGTTGGTTTTGACGAGGCGTTTAATTAGTTTAGTGTTGCCCTCACAGGTGTAATGAACACCTACGGAAAATTGACCGTCTTTTGTCTATCTCTCCATCACAGGAGAAAAAGGTACGCTAGAATATGGCTTCAGGTTACTTTCTAACAAATTGTTATCCCCTTTTTATTGTGCGTCGATAAAAAGGGGAATCGTCGTATACTTCAGGGAATCCTATTTTAAAAATTAGGAAATACATATATTATGCTTACTGTGCTTATAAAAAGCTTAGACTTATTACGTCTTATAATCCGATATCACGTATATAATCATCGCTGAATAATCAATAAAAATACTTAAATATGTCTGACGATATAAGATTTTTTTAAAAATGTGATTATACTAAAAATAAATATTCAAAGATATAAAATACATACATAAGTTTTCAATACTACAATAAATATTTAAATATGTTGCTTAGAGTTGTTATTTAATACATAATTTTACAATGGAAAAGTAGTACAACTAAATATTTAAATTATTAATGTGTATACATCGCATTAATTATTTATTATTTTAACTGTCTAAATTATTTAATAAAATGTATTATTATATACTAATACATACTTTATTTTTGTTATTTGGTACACATCATTAAGCTTTAGTTGCATACAAATTAATTTAAAACCATTGCAATATCGACCCGTAATAGGCAGAAAATCGTAACCGACACTAAAAAATATAACAGTAGAATTTATTGAATTGGCATTTACTTGGTAGAACTCCATTATAATAGGATAAAAATATCAACATATTTTAGTTCTACAGTTTATATTATGTGCGTTGATTGCTATTTCGGCTTTCGCCATCGTCAGAACTATTCTGACGTCCTGACGATGGCGAAAGCCGAAATAGTTATCAACGCATAAAATATAAACTGTAGAACTAAAATACGTTGATATTTTTACCCTATTAACAGTAGAAGGTTTTTTTCAAATAAAGTTCATAAATAGTAATAAATGATAAATAACCATCCTGATATTATAATGAAATTTTTGACCAATTTCAGTTCTCTAAATCAGTGTTTCTCAACCTGGGTCTAAATGGAACAAACGATAATAAGCCAAAAAACAAAAATGCACAGACCCTAAAAAAGATCAGGCGAATGAGATACTCTAAAAAAATAGGTCGATATATAAATGAAAAAGAAAGAAAATTTTGGATACATAAGCCTACTATTTTGATTATTTTAATTCGATCGCATATTAATCAGACAAACGTGATCTTTTTTAACC